>JALBCR010002395.1:0-73338 GCA_030710515.1 Abscondita cerata | reverse complement strand
AAATATTAATTGTAATATAGTGGTTTTAGCAATAGTAAATAGTTAAGTTGGCAGCATGGGCGGAAGAAGAGTAAAAGAAAATGAATAATATCCGGGCACCGCCATAGTAGTAAAGCATTGTATAAGCATAAGCGTTTAAGTTAAATTAAATATATCTATTGGAGCATTTATTTATTTAAAGTTACAACATTTATTTGGCGACGAGGTAAAATCGTTAATGAACATTTATATATTTTAAGCGGTAATTTAATAAGCCGTGATTAAGCCATTAAAAGTGTTTAAAAATGCCAAAGGAGCAAGCAGCGTTAGAAAACACGAATGCAGAGCTAGGGCAGCGACCGGGAGCGGAGCAGGTGCAGGTGGTTGCAAGAGGTAACATAGGAATGCTCAGCGAATTTCAATCGGGGAGGATTGGAACATTTATTTGGAAAGATTGGAACAATATTTTGAAGCTAACACAATAGAAGACTCTCGAAAGGTTTCAGTATTATTATTTTTAATTGGACAACAAGCGTATAAAGTGTTACGGGACTTGTGTGATCCAGATTTACCAAAAACAAAAAAGTATGAAGAGCTGGTCGAGATGTTATGTAAACAATTTTCACCGAGGGTATCAGTTTTTCGACAACGAATTGAATTTGATGCATTAAAGCAAGCAAACGAATCCATAAACGAGTGGCATGTAAAAGTTAAGAATGCTGCAATGAATTGTAAGTTTGGGACATCGCTTGAAGAACGGGTCAAGGACAAATTTGTAACGGGCATGAAACCAGGTAAAGTGCTAGATAGATTATGTGAAGAAGCACATGATAAGCCATTTAAGGAGTTATTAGAATTAGCTCTAAGCAAGGAATCGATTATCAAGCAGCAAGATTCAGAAGTGCATGGTTTAAAAAGTGAGGCGGTACGATTTAACAAGAACAAAAGCGAAGAAAGAGGTTATAAAGTTGGTGGACACAATAAAGGAAGTTCGCATTACAACAAGAATCTAGAAGCTAGTGGATTACAAAATAAGTCAGGTTCATTATGTTTTCATTGTGGTAAAACAAACCATGTATTTTCAAGATGTAAATTTAGAGGGCATGTGTGAGAATTTGCGGTAAAGTAGGGCATATAGCATTTGCATGTAGAAATAATTCTAAAAGAAATCATTTGTTAGAGGTTGAAAATGATGAATTAGAATTATTTACGTTAGATGCAACAGTTAATTATGTTGAACCATTTTATTTGCAGGTATTAATTAATGGCATACCAATTGAGATGGAAATGGATAGCGGAGCAAGTGTCACATGTCTACCGTATGAGGTATATAAACGAAAAACTAGCAGAATTAACACTAATGCCAACAACAGTTAGATTGAGGACTTATAACGGTCAGTTAATAATACCAGTGGGCCAGGTACGAACCGAAATAATTTTAATGAAATTGTAATTAAGGAATGTCCAATCATAATTGTAGAAAAGGGCTGTCGACCATTGTTAGGTAGGGATTTACTATTTAAATTTAAATTAGATATGACACAGAAGGTCAATTTAGTAGAACAGAATAAGCAGTATTTTAATTCAATTGAAAATAGGATTTAAGATTGGTTTTAAACAAATATTCAAAGGTATTTAGTAATGAATTAGGATGTTATTCAGGAGATGCAATTAAACTTGAATTGATTGAAGGGCAAAACCGATTTTTCATAAACCGCGACCCCCGCCTTTAAAATTTAAGGAACAAGTAGAGTTCGAATTGGAACGATTAGAAAAAGAGGGTGTAATTTCAAAGACAGATAATTCGGATTGGGGTACACCGTTAGTTTATGTAATAAAACCTGATGGAAAGAGCATAAGAGTATGTGGAAATTATAAAGTAACAATTAATAAATATTTATTAGATTTTAATCATCCTTTACCAAGAATTGAGGAAATATTTAATGCATTACAGGGTGGTCAAAAATTCACTAAATTAGATTTCTTAAATGCATATAACCAGTTGAGGGTGGATGAATCAACTAGCAAAATATTAGCTTGGAGTACGCATAAAGGCATATATTTGGTCAATAGGCTCCCTATGGTACAAAGCCAGCGTGTTCAATTTTTCAGTTAGTAGTGGAAAAAGGGTTTTATTAGGTGCAAAAGGAGTGATAAATTTTTAGATGATTTAGTAATAACAGGTAAAAATGAACAAGATCACTTACAGAATTTGCAAGAAGTTTTAAGTAGATTGTTAAAAGCAGGATTTAGAATTAATTTTAAAAAATGCGTTTTCTTTCAAGAAAATATTAATTATTTAGGTCATATAATTGATTCTCATGGGTTGAGAAAAGATAAGGAAAAAGTGAGGGCGATTTTAGAGCTCCCAAATCCAGACGATGTTAAACAAGTCAAATCTTTAGTGGGAATGATAAATTATTATATTAGGTTTATCCCTAAATTAGCAACAATTTTAAAACCAATATATGACTTATTAAAAAAAGATAAGGAGTTTTTATGGGGAGAAGATTGTAAAAATGCTTTAAACATAGTAAAGAAAGAACTTATATCCGATAAAATTTTGGTCCATTATGATCAAACAAAACCTTTAAAATTGTGTTGCGATGCATCATTTTATGGGGTAGGTGCAGTAATAATGCATACTTTTAGGGACAGTACAGATAAGCCAATAAGTTTCGCTTCACGAACCTTATCAAAAGCAGAAAAAATTATTCAATGTTACATAAAGAAGCCTTAGCTATATACTGGGCAGTTAAAAAGTTTTATCATTACTTAGTTGGGAATAAGTTTCAGTTAGTGTCAGATCATAAACCGCTAGAAGCTTTATTTGGGGAAAACAAAAGTTTGCCTCAGATGGCAGCAGGAAGATTGCAAAGATGGTCATTATTTTTATCTAATTTTGATTATGAATTTAAGCATATAAAGGGAACAGAAAATATAAAAGCGGATGCGCTGTCAAGACTTCCTTTGCAATCTGAACTTAATGAGGGTGAAGAACTAGATTACTTGAATTTTATGGAAAATTCAGTAGCTATAAATTTAGATCTTTTAAGGGCAGAAGTGAGAAAGGATCATATATTAAGTCAAGTATTTAATTACGTAAGATACGGTTTTCCAAAATATATGGAAAATCCAAAATAAAAGATTTTTTGTTAGGCGTAATGAATTAGCAATTGATAAAGGAGTTATCATGTGGGGATATCGGGTGGTAATACCATCTAGATTTCGGAATCAAATGTTGTCAGAATTACATGCTAGTCATTTAGGAATGAGTAAAATGAAAACACCGCAAGGTCTTATTTTTGGTGGCCTGGGTTAGATTACGATATCGAACAATTAGTAAAAAATTGTAGAATTTGTGCTTCTGAAAGACCAGAACCAAATAAAGCAAAGTTAATACCATGGAGCGAATCAAATAGATTTTTTGAACGTATTCATGCAGATTTTCTGGGACCTATTAAGTCTAAAATGTGTTTAATTATAGTTGATGCTTTCTCAAAGTGGCCTGAAGTGTATATCATGCAAAATATAGATGCTCAATCTACAGTTGAGAAATTTAGAGATTGTTTCGCTAGGTTCGGTTTACCTGGTACAGTGGTAACTGACAACGGACGGCAGTTCACGTCAGAAATTTTTCAACATTTCTGTAAAATAAACGGTATAAGACATGTAACATCTTCTCCATTCCATCCATCGACAAATGGACTTGCTGAAAATGGGGTTAAATCATTAAAATAGGTATTTATAAGTCACTTAAAGATGAAGTAAATTCAGGTTGTAGTTTGGAAACTTTGATTAATAGGTATTTATTTCATTATAGAAATTCCGTGCATACAACTACTGGAATTGCTCCATCTCAACTGATTTTTCAAACTAAAATTAGAACGAGGTTAGATTTATTAATAAGCACAAACAAACGAAATGATAATAAGATAGACAATTATAAAGGAAAGCGTGATGTACATTTTGAGGTGGGAGAGAACGTATTCTGTAGAGATTACCGTAATGTAAACAAAAAGCAATGGAAAGAATGTATAATAGAGGAAGTGTTAGGAAAAAGAACGTATCTGTGTAAAGTAGTAGGAGAGAATTTAATTTGGAAACGGCACTTAGATCAAATTATTAGAAATGATGTAAAAAGATTCAAAGGAGGATGGTCACTGTAACAGGTTACCTAACGGTGAATCAGTTGAAAATAGTAGTTGTAAACAGAACCATACACCTTTGAATGAAAGTAGAATTGTAAGTACTAATGTACAAAATGTTCCTAGGCAAGAAAATTTGCCAAGTGAAGAAAGAATTGTAAGCGAAAATGTTAATGTTCAATTAAGACCTCGTAGATTAGTTAAGCCTCCATTACGTTTAAATTTATAAATGTTAAGGGGGAAATATTGTAATATAGTGGTTTTTAGCAATAGTAAATAGTTAAGTTGGCAGCATGGGCGGAAGAAGAGTAAAAGAAAATGAATAATATCCGGGCACCGCCATAGTAGTAAAAGCATTGTATAAGCATGTGCGTTTAAGTTAAATTAAATATATCTATTGGAGCATTTATTTATTTAAAGTTAAAATAAGAAAGAAATGATATTCATATCATGTAGGGACGATTGAAATGTAAAGAACCTGTCACGTGAATCAATCTTCAACGCAAATCATAAAAATATACCTTACTATAAATGTATTTATTAAACTAGGTATAATTTGAATAACACCACAAACGAAATTACGAAATACACTTCGTTGTTGCCCTTAATGTGAACAGTAGACTCGTCCGTTTCATTTTCGTTCACGGCGCGCAGGCCACGTGACAGGTTCTTTACATTTCAATCTGCCTCTAATACAAATTGATTGTAACGGGTGTTTAAATAAAAAACTGGGTAGGTTTTGAAATTTTCTTTTACATTTGGTAATATTTTTAACAAAGTAATCAGCTGATACAAAATTTAGGCAGAATTCAAGGTATCTAAAAAATATTAATTCCTGTCAATTTTTAGGGTTATGTTTATACCACATTTTATTGCAGTGATGTACTTTTGAGTTCACTACAAAAATAATTAAATCAATTCTACGGCCTGTCTAGGCCAGTTTTTTATTTGAGTATTTGTTAACTATTTACGGGTACAATGTTTTATTCAAATACAGTGGGTGGTGGCCACATTAAAAAGTTAAACATCCATAAAAATACTAGATGATGAATATTCATCTTCAATTCGGATACAATGTATTTGTCTTAGTCTTAATCACGACGAAACAAAAAAAAATGCATTTTGAGGTTTTTCAACTTTGATTCAAATCAGTTATAATCAATTATAATTTGAGTCATTTGTTAACACCTTGAGTGCCACAATAAGTTTAAAAGTCTCAGTCCTAAATGGGCGCTACCTTTTTTTTACGATAACTTTAAAAATCCTTATAGAATACTTACACCAGTATTAAAATGCTAAACAAATGTAGTTTTTGTCCTTTTTTTTGAAAAAAAAATGAGATTGAGATAGTGTTCTGGGAAGCCGTGAGAATCTAATGTGGTATCTCGTATTATTTCCTGCTGACGCATCCGATTATTTTACGCTGAGACCTGCTTTTTCATGTTGACTCTTGTTTGGTGTAAATACAAGGCATTTGTAAATATCAAGGCGTCATTTGCAATTGTATTTCTCTAGTGTTAATCAAAATGGCTTATTCTTACGAGGCGAAGCAAGCGCGGCTTTAAAAGTTATTACAAGAAGTTTTATCAGATGAGGATGAACATGAATCATTATTTGGTGATACTTATCAGATGGCTATCAAGAGAGTAGTAATTGTGAATCTAGTGATTCTGAAACCGAAGTACCGAGAAAAACTCCGTTCTAAAAGTTCGCGGAGTGCTACAACAGTGCAAGACTTTGCAAATTTACCGTCTACGTCAACTAGTAGTGTAAATAAACAAAATATAATTCCTTCTGGTTCTCAGTTAAAATCGGCAAGTGTTAGTGATACGATTGAAAGCGTGGTTACAAAATTTTGTTACGGATTAATCTAGTTCCGATGAGGCTCATTCAAATGAAGAAAATAAACAGAAGGCTGCTAGAACTAGCGATGATATTATGTGGGGCCCAGTAACTGGCGCTAACCTAAACACTTTGCCATTGTCGAAAAGATTTTCTAGAGAAATTTACAGAAGTGTATTATAATAAGACCCCATATGACTTTTATTTACTTTATCTGACCGACAAGCTGTTGAATATAATGGTATGTATCTGTCAATAAGTAAATTTTAATTCCTAAATTAATTTTTATTAGGTTACTGAAACTAATCGTTACGCTGAACAGTGCATTGCCAAAAATACGTTCCCAAAATCTAGACTCAAATCCTGGCAGCCAACAACCCATGTAGAAATGCAAAAACTGATTGGTATTATTCTGTGGATGGGTTTATGTCAGTATCCGACTGTACAGTCCTACTGGTCCAAGAATGTTCTTTATGACAATTATATTAAACAAATAATATCTAGAATCGGTTTCAGTTATTACTGAAGATGCTGCATTTTAATGACAATTCAGTTGATACTGATGATAGACTTCAAAAAATAACTCTATTTCTGAAAAAATAAAAGAATCCTTTTAAAACATAATAACTCCAGGAGAATACCTCTGTATTGATGAGACTTTAGTCCCTTTTCGCGGACGACTTAAATTTAAACAATATATTTCAAATAAGCGTCATAAATTTGGCATCAAATTATTTAAACTTTGCTTAGAAAAGGTTACATATACAATTTTGAAAATCTGAAAGTCTGAAAATATCAGCGTTCCAACAAAAGTTGTTTTAGACCTATCTGAAGGCTTATTAAACAAATATCGTACAATTTGTACTGATAATTGGTATACTTCTGTTTCATTGGCTCACACTTTGTTGTAAAAGGCACACAATTAATTGGTACCCTCAAAAAGAACAGAAAATTGAATCCCAAAGATGTGCCCAACCGCAAACTGAAAACAGGTGAAGCATCTGCAGCAGAGAGCAATACAGAGATTGTAATAGAAAAATGGAAGGACAAGAGGATGTGTAGATGTTGAGCACAAAATATAATGCTGAAATGGTTCCAATACAGAGAAGAAACTTTGAAATACTAAAACCACAGAAATGTACTAGAATACAACAAGTAGAAGTCATACATTGACTTTTCTTACCAAATAAAAAGTTACAACATATCATTACGGAAAAGTCTAAAATGGTATAGGAAGCTCGATATAGAATTTCTAACAGGTTCTTGTTTAGTCAATGCCTTCGTCGCGCATCAGGAAGTAGCAAATGAATATATGTCGATTACAAAATTTAGAAAGAAGTCATTCATGGAATTCTAAATGTCCAAGACCCTAAACATATACAACTGACCGAAACGGAACATAGACTAGAAGATTGTGGTCGTAGCGGCAGGCGTAGATGTTCACAATGTTACGCTAGAATATCTAAAGAATTTGGACGTAAAGAAGCTCAGAAGAAAACACCGCAAACTTCATTGAAATGTGAGGCATGTAGTAAAAGTTACTGTCTTGGGTGTTTTTTTGACGCTCATAAGGTTACTATGTAATTAATTGATTACCATTTTTATGTTATTTTGCATCTTAAAATTCGTCTTTATGTTTAAGTTCTTGAAAAGTATTTTCCTTCTAGTTATCATGCAGTAATTCAAATATTATTTTAAGTTTTTTAGAATGTATCTTAACTTTGAAAATTTTTAATAAATAAATTAAATATTAGTATCAATAATAAATATGAGGGGTTTTCTAATTTCTTATCAACCCTTGTTGTGAGCAACCATTTGTTATTTAAAATTCAATACATTCCTAATAGAATAGGTGTTTCATATCTACTTTAACAAGGAATGTTGACAAGCAGCATTCAAACGTTCATGGCTGCGACACTCCACACGGGTCTCTCAGACGAACAGGCCAAACACAGTGTTAGGACCGTCAGGCCGTCTACTTTTCAATGCCGTCTAGTTTAAAGCTCTATGAGAGACAAGCGAGGAGCTCCGCAGCCAATAATAAGCACCACCATGAGAGACAACATAACATGTTGGTCTCTTATGGCACTCAACGTTTTAAACTAGTACCTAAAATATATGCGCACCATGCTCCTCTTCTAAAGCCATCTTTCCTTATCATTTAACACATTGTCAGTTTATTTCTACTATTTTGTTTCTTGCTTCATTAAATTTTAACAAATTTTGGGAATGCAAGTATACCTACCATTTAATAACAAATACTCCAAAATGAAGTATCTCAATTTTTTTGAAAGAGTTTTCGGAGCCATCGGAAAAAAATGATTTAATGCATACGTGCATACATATTACATATTACTATGAAACTTTATATTGATACCTTAACCTAATTTTCAATGTAAAATAAGAAGGTAGATAAAGTTAAAAGTGGTTTCTATTGCAAAAATTTTATCTCAAAGATTTTCGATTTCTGCAAGGGTTGTTGAACACTCTGTAAAATGTTCCTAAATTGGCTTTATGGACTCACGTGTTGTTTTAAGCATTAACACCATTGCTTAGATGGCGCCATGCATTTTGAGGCACACAAGTCTTTACAGTTAACTATTGGCATTTACTTAGTTTATACTATTTACGTGTCCATGTTAACACGAGATGTCGCAAGACACACATTTTACTTATTTCTAAATTGTGTTAAAGTGTCTATATCCTTTATGAAGATTCCTGACAGTGATATAAAAAATGGATCATATCTCATTGACTTCCGTTGTAACCGAAAATGTTGTCGATTTGAATATGTTTGAGAGAGATAGATTATCTCCGATTAAACAATAATATAAGTCTCAGATTAGAAATCCTTTTCATTTACAATTAATGTCTAATAAGTGACGCTACATTAATGACTGAGATTTTGAAAATAGAACAGGAATAATTTTACTGAATTTACTTACAACTCTATAAAAATTGTAATCGTCATAAGCAATCTCGTAACTCGTTTAAATTTTATTTAACTTGGAAGGTCCTGCTAGTAAATGTAGCTAGTTCTAAATTGTTCTGAAAGAGTTCTAAAATAAATTATACTGGTTGAAAGCGATTTGACAAAAGATTTAGATGATGTTCGACTTTTGGAAGTCCTTCGAGCAAATATTGCTAAGTCTTGAAAGAATTTTCTCAAGAGTTCTGAAGCGATCCCGTAATTGTTTAGATCTTATTCAACTTTTACCGAATTTTCGCATTAGTTCTAAATTCAATTTTAAAGTGTACTTAAACTTGTTTAATGTCAACCGCCAAATTATTATGTTTTTTCTTTGTATCAAAAACTCTAGAACTCAATAAAAAGTCAAGTATGAAATGTAGTCCACATCCCATTTTTTGATTCCTATTTTGGTAAACTATGGCCAGATGTATCCCAATGTTAAAGAAATAGCTTTTTCTCTTACTTAAGGTCGTCAAAACTGCCAGCTGAATCAAATGACAAATTAGGATTTGATAAGTTTACTAAATATCTATAATTCAAAAGGACTGTATGGGACGCTACCGTTACTGACACGTTGGCCCCATCACATATTCAACATTCTTCTAAACAAGCTGGAACGATAGCCAAGCAAGCGGCCTCAGTCAAGACCAGAAAATACCAATCCATCATTGACCAAAATTTCGAATTTGTACCCTTTGCTGTAGAAACCTTAGAACCATGGTGTGAAGAAGCTATTAATTTCGTCAATAAACTAGGATCCTTGCTGACAGCACACAGTGGAGAACCTAGATCACGCTCTTTCCTAGTTCAACGGATTGGAATCACTATCCAGCGAGGAAATGCCATTTCAATCATGGAACCTTCCCTCATCTGATGCCCTCACCGAAATCTACTACATATTAAATCTCCATAGTTGACTATAATTTGAATGTCATAAAAGGACTGACATTAATTAACACTGAGATCAAAAATTTTTGAATGGGTATATCTATTAATTAATTACCGGCAAGTTTTAGCATCGTCTGACAAAATTGTTTAAGTTTTATGACCACAAATTCTACTTTTTAATTGTTTTTTAATCTAGTTTTGCTTGCACAAATGTTCTCAGCACCGATTTATAGTTAAAATCATGTAAGGTTGTGTACTACTCAATCTGAATAACTGCCTGAATTAATTTTCTTAAACATATGTCGACGTTAGTTTGATGTTTTTTATACAGGTTTAGTTTCGCAATTTAGTGTAAATCTACTTATGGAACACATTTGGCAACTTACCGGCAAATATAGAATATAGAACCAAATTCAAGTATCCATTGTAAGTGGATATATCCACCGTTAGCGACAAAGATCCGAAGTGCGCAAGCAATCCTATTATAGCTAGTATTGCCCATATTACTCCTTGCACCTAAAACAAAGGATTGAGGAATTAGAGTAAGATTAACAACTGTCTGACGTATACAGTGATCGGCAAAGAGTTTGCATCAAATGGGAAAAAATTTTCAGGCCTCCGTCCAGAAACACTAACTTTACAATCGTCAAAATCGGGCGAAAATCGTTAATTACCGGCCTAGGCCGGTAAAATTTACTAATGTTTGGTAACACGAGACGGCAGGTCGATTGCGTCGCGTATGACATATGACAATTGTTGAGAATATAAACTTTTAGCCTTCTAGGGAATATAACCACACAAATTTTCTCTGATGTAACATTTGACCAATATTTAACGCTCAATTTATGTTCAATTTTGATTAAAATTTAACTAAAAACAAGAAATTCAAGGGGTTGCATAATCACAAATTGTAAAGCCAGTATGTTGGAAATTTTGCAGTATGTAACATAAAATTGTATTAGTATATTTATACACTTTTAATATTGTAGGTTATAATTAAATACCGTTTTATTTAAAACATGGTTATTACCTGAGTTTTGGACGCATATAAGTTCTATTTCGAACAGTCAATCCTAATCTGTGACTTATCAAATCTAAACATTCGACTGATACCAACAAAAAAAAATTCTTTAGTGTCAAAATTTTACAAAAGATTTACCTATTTTAACATTAAAATTTGTCGACCTAAAAATTTTGTGATGACACGTCCAGAAACTGTTTTGCGAGTATTCGCGCTATAGAGCCTCGGCTGCCTCGCCCCAACATAATGTGCTCACACTCGCAAAAGCAGTTTCTGGCCTAGTACTTTACAAATAACTGTTGTAATTCAAGATATCAAAAAATTTCTTTTAGCAAATTAATTCAAATTAAATGACAAAAAGCACTTTGACAAATGTCATGACCACTGTCATGGCGGCAAATTTAAAAATATTCTTTAAATATAAAAAGTGAGGTTAGATGGCAAGATATTGGAAAATGTCTAAGAGAAAAGTTGTACAGAATTAGATTATACGTCTATGTGCAAATTTTCAAAATAAAATAACGACTTTTCAAAATATCAGTTTCCCGACATTTTTTCCGGAAATTTTTGTATGTTTTTGTATGGCTTATTATCCAGGCAATATTGTAAAAAAATGATTAAATTGGGTTTAGAATGGAAGAATTGATCATTTTAGGACTAATTCTAAATTTGTAATTTCAACCTTTTGTTTTCTGTAGGCCATTGCAACAAACTCCGTCCTAAAAAAAACAATGTTTTTTGTTCTTCCCGTCCATTGGTAGACTAATAAATAAAAATTACTGATTTTATTTGTTGGTTTTATTGAATATTTTAATACAAATCAAACGCAAAAATTTGTTTCTCAATATTTCCGGAAAAAATGCCGGAAAACTGATATTTTTTAAAAGTCGTTATTTTTTTTTTTTTGTCATTCGTTATGCTGAATTTATTTGCCAAAAGAAATTTTCGGATATCTCAATTACAAAAATGTTTCACATTGATGCAAACTCTTTGCCGGTCACTGTATATATTTTCCGAAATAAAAAACTATCTAACTTAAAAATTTAAATATAATTTTGAAAAAATATGCGTTAATTTTAAAAGGTCAAGTATAAATAACTAAACAAAGTTAGAATAAAAATTTGATTTGCAAATTTTTGACCTAATAATGTTTTATTGGTGCTGGCTTCTTTGATTTACTTTATTGCATTATTTCTTATAATGTTTGTATCTTTAATAAGAATAGTAGCGCTTTAATGAAGATGATAGAATTCACTAAACATGAACAAGCAAAAATAATTATGTAAAATTGACCTTCAACATGTGTTTATTAAATTACATTAATCTATATTGCTTATCTAAATTTTATTTAACTTTCTCTTGAATCATAAAGTACCGCTTATTAAATGATAAATGAAACATAGAAAACCAACTAAATCCACTGAACGTTTAATAAAGTTTAAGCACGGTTTTTGTAGCAATATTATTACTATTTCAAATAAGCTCAAGTGAGAATAAAGGAGTGGGTGTGCTTGATGTCAATTACTTTAAATTTCATATCTGTATGTAGCTGCGACTCATGTTTGTGTCAATCTCACACCCAGTGTGATTCGTTACTGTACCATAACAGAATCGACATTTAAATATAAATCTAAGTTTTTGGGTATAGTCAATTTTGCTGTGGAACTTTTGTGGTCGACGAAGATCTTTTTTTCGATCTGAGAAACGTCGGTTAAAAAATCTTGCTTGATGAATTATACATGTGAACTTCATAAAAAACACAGTAATTATTAAAATAATAAAAATTTATTCTCTTCACTTTCACCAAAACATAGTATGATAAAGTTGCTTAAGTTGTACCTCAGCAATATTTCGTCTGATACTAGATCTGATACTTATAAATTGCACCATCTAGTGTCGTTAACTTAAACTATGTAGTGGCTGGACGGCAGAACAAACAATTAAAAGTAACTTTTTTATACACTTTTATTAAAATTCTAAGCTTTCTATGGCAAGATGTAATCATTACTTTTTTATTAACATTTATTTACTTGAATAATAATAACTACATAATCGTTTCAACAAGAAGAAGAAAATGAAAAGCAAAAGTGGTACTACAAGTTTATGAAAGAATATCATACTCACGTGTTCCAGAATCAACCTGGATGACCAGATAAATGCTATATTTTCTTGCACAATATTATTCTTTAAATCATGGAAAAGCAGTTACAATGAAGCCGCATCTTCAGTAGCTACGCTCAAATTCTGTAATGTCACAAAACAAACTGACGTTGCAGAACTGCATATCGTATGGATATAGTTAAATGGTTTAAAAAGGCAACATGGTTTGTGACCGTGTGACAGAAATGTCATTAAAAAAGATGATTTTTGCATACGTATCTGATCCATCAAATCAAGAACTTGGTGATTCAACTGAACCTAGTATGGAGTTAGTGGCTTAGAGCTATATCGCAATCAATAATACCACCAACAGTTTGATTACCATCACTACCAAAAATTACAAGACGATCCTCAGCTCACAGAGACTCAACACCGCCCACTATTCACCTTCTACAATATCACACGATGACAATATATTAACAGTTAACATTAAACATTAAAATTACCTATAATCAACAAATAAAGTCTCACTTGAATATTTTATCTCCTGTAGGTACCTTGTATAAACATAGTAATTAAAGAACTTCAAATCCGTACAAAATGATGATTGAAGTTCAGAAAAACATAAATAAAATCTGTACTAATTATAAAAAAAGTCAAAACAGAAAATAGAATAAATAAAACTATATAAAGATGGAACACAGATAAAACATACAAAAAAATATGAACTATGTAGGAAGATGATGGAAAAAACATAATCCAGTGTATACAGGGTGTCCACCGAGGAAGGTATACTACTTTGTTTGTTTATAATTTTTGATTCAATGAAGAGAATGGATTTTATACTGATAATGTTTTATTTAATGTCGGCAATTATGTATGGAATACAATATCAGATAAATGTCCGCCTCTGTTAGCCTCACAAATGCGAGCCCTTTTGAAACACATTTTCATTACATTATCACACATTTCACGCGGTATTTCATTAATTTCATCACGAATATTTTGTTTGAGTTGCTTGCAGCGTTTCTGGTTTGTTTGCATAAACCTTGTTTTTCAGATATCCACTAAAAAAAAGTCTGGAGCAGTCAAATCAGGCGACCGTGGAGGCCAATCAACATCACCATTTCTTAAAATAACTTGTTGTGGAAAGAGGTCCCGCAGTAATTCCATTGTAATCTTGGCTGTATGCGATGTGGCACCGTCTTGTTGATATCACATGTTAATCAAGCCCAGAGCATGTAGTTGTGGCGTTAAAAAGTTTTTCAATCATATCACGATATCGCTCCCCATTGACAGTTACCGTTACACCGTTTTCAGTTTCAAAGAAGTAAAATCCAATGATTCTTCCTGACCAAATTGCACACCAGACCGTCACTTTTAATGAATGCAAAGGTGACTGATGAATAATTTGAGGTTTCCATTGCCCAGAACCGACTATTCTGTTTATTCACATATCCATTCAAATAAAAATGGCCTCGTCACTCATTAGTGATTTTTTCCGAAAATCGGGGTTGTTATGGGCGAACATCCTATTGGCATATGTACGTCGGCGTAAATGGTCTTCTGGAAGAAGCTCTTGTGTCAACTGAATCTTAAATGGAATCAAATGCAAATACTTGTGCAAAATTGTGGCCAAAACGGCGTCAATTGAGTTGATGGATTGTTTTGAACACTTTCTGAGCAGCAGTAATGTTTTCAGCCGATCTTTGTGGACAGATATGTAAAGCAGTTACATAAGTTCGATCCTTCGGTAGGGTATAGTTTGGTTCGTTAAAAATATTGAGGAGCACGTATAAGAGATGTTTAATGATTGTTGTCCTATAAGGCACCGTTGTGCTTTAATTAAATAATACAAGAAGCAATACGAATTAAAAATATAATTAGTTATTAGTTATATGGTGAGGCGTCTGGCTCACTTTTAGCGGGAAATTTGAATTTTGGTCGTCGTCGGCAATGTTCGGCAAACTTCGTAAGGAAGTCAAGATGACAGCGTTGATGTTTGGTAGTGGTAGGGGCGTGCACGCATGTTCGACAAGGTTCGTGAGTAAAGGCAAGATGACGCCAAGAACATAATTCCGGATTGTCGGTTGTTCTCGGATATGTTCGTAAAAGGTTCGTGAATAAGGCAAGATGGCAGCAAAACATTATACCGGGAGCTGGATCCGCGGTCGCCGCCGGCAATGTTCGGTAACGTTTGCGCCCAAAACATGATTTCGGATTGTCTGTCGTCGTCGGCTATGTTCGTAAAAGTTTCGTAAGTAAAGGCAAGATGGCGGCAAAGACATTATGCCGGGAGCTGGATCCACGGTCTCCGCGGCAATGTTCGGCAACGTTCACGATGAATAGTGGGAGTTGAGTTTGAAAATTAATCATTTATAAAGCATTTCATTTCAGAGCAAAACACACGTCCAGTATAATTGAACGTTAAAGAAAGAAATGCTTTATAAATGATAATTCAAATTCTCGAACTAATCATTAGCGGAAATACGCGATCATACCGGAAAGCAATTTTGCAGGAGCAAAATACACGTCTAGTTTAATTGAACGTTGAGAATGAAATGCTTTATAATAATTCAAATTTTCAAACTCAACTCCACACTATTCATCGTGAACGTTGCCGAACATTGCCGCGAGACCATGGATCCAACTCCCGGCATAATGTCTTTGCCGCCATCTTGCCTTACTTACGAACCTTTTACGAACATAGCCGACGACGACAGACAATCCGGAATCATGTTTTGGGCGCCATATTGCCTTTACTCATGAACCGAGCACATGCGCGTACGCCAGCGACAAAAACGAAATTCAAATTTCCGCCAAAGTGAGCCAAAAGCCCTTAACTACTGTTATCAATATTCAAATTATTTAGTACGACAAAGAAGAAAACAATGGAACAAATACGTAAATAGGATGAAAAATTGCAGACTAGCTAAAAGCGCAATAATTCACAAATCAGTTGGGAAAAGATCACATAAACCACCAAAACGATAGCAGGAATGTTCGACGGACGTCAACATGAGATGAGGTTTATATTGGGAAACCATATAGGAAAGAAAAAGACGAAGAAGAAGAAGAAGGCGCTAGTAATTTGTTTTAATTTGTATATTATTATTATTACAATTGCATATGTTTATTTACATTTAAATTAATTGCGGGTTAAGTTTATACAACAATGAAATTGATGAACGAAAGATGCACACTTATTATTGTGTTGAGAATTATAAAATTTCATGATAATTCAAATTTAAAGGGGCATGAAAACGACATATTATTGAACTACTGGCAGACACTAAAAGCTTTTTTTCTGTTTTATTAACTTTACGAACTTTTCATTTTCATGTCAACAAAATTGCTCTCATTGGTTTTTCATTGTATTGAAAAAACATGGCTACAGGTTGTTTTCACAGCTAAACAACAAAAATTTTTTTGGGTCTGGAGGTCAGACCATGTTTACTATATGTTTCGGGGTTGCTGAATCCGAATCCGAGGTCCAAAACCTCAACACGTCAGGGTTCTGACATAACCTCAAAAAACCTCATACAAAATTTTAATTGAGTGCGGGGGTGAGACCATGTTTAATATATGTTTTTTGGTCGCTGAATCTGAATCAGAGGTCCAAAAACCCCAGCATGTCAGGGTTTAGACATAACCGGGTTTTTAAAATCACACAATGGAATTTTGAGAAAATCGTTTTAGAGGAGATGCAAAGATTATGTTTTTTATGATAATTAATTTACAATAATGTTATTAAAATAAAAACACAACCACACAAAAAATAATATTTTTTTGGGTCTGGAGGTCAGACCATGTTTACCATATGTTTTTGGGGTCGCTGAATCCGAATTCGTCGTCTTTTTGGACGATCCTATAGCTTTCTAAAATCTTCAACCATTTTGCCAACAATCTTTTTATACTTCGGACTTTTGTTTTTTCCTAAACAGTTATATAAAATTTATATCTTTCAACATAATTCGAATTTGTGGTCCGTCGAATACCTTCTTTCAACTTAGCCTCAGAAAGTTTCGGAAATTTGGATTGAAGGTATTGAAAACATGCACCTGATTTATCAATGGCTTTGACGAATTGTTACATGAGACCAAGCTTTATATGCAACGGAGGAGTGAGAATTTTTGATAGATCCACAAGAGACTCATTGATGATATTATTAGAACCTGGAGTTAGCGATGATCTTACTGGCCATTGTTTCGTCTTGTTGTAGTAATTTTCTTTATTTCTACTATCCCACAAACACAAATAGCAAGGATATTTGATTTGCAAATCAAAATCCTGACGAGCTGGAGTTTTTTAGACAACGGATTCGGATTCAGCGACTCCAAAAACATATAGTAAACATAGTCTGACCCCCGGACTCGGAAAAAAAATTGTATAAGGTTTTTGAGGTTATATCGAAACCCTGACATGCTGGGGTTTATTTAGACCTCGGATTTGGATTCAGCGACCAAAAGAACATATAATAAACATGGTCTGACTCCTGGACTCAAATAACATTTTTGTATGAGGTTTTTTGAGGTTATGTGCTGGGCTTTTGTAAACCACGGATTCGAATTCAGCGACCCCGAAAACATATAGTAAACATGGTTTGACCTTCAGACGCGAAAAAATATTTTTTTGTGTGGTTGTGTTTTTATTTTAATAATCCTATTGTAAATTAATTATCATAAAAAACATAATCTTTGCATCTACCTCTAAAACGATTCTCAAAATTCCATTGTGTGATTTTAAAAACCACCTTTACTTAAATTGGCTGTATCTACTCTATGAAATGAATCAATTTGGAACAATCTGTAAATTTATTCATTAACTAAAACTGTAGTGTAAACAAGATTATTGCGTTTTTAAAAAATAATTAAAATTTTTTATAATTACAATTACAAGTAATAATGACAATATAACTAATGTTCCACAAAATCATAACTGAGCCAATCAAAAAAGTTATGTTTTATTCATGATTGAAACAAATAATCTTATTTACTATTCTTGCCAAGGTTTTAATATTTTTCTATAACTTTAATAAATGTATCAGTTTGAGAATTAAATTAATTAGTCAGTAGATAATTAATTTATTTCAATCATTACATACTCCCATGCAATATGACAAGTGGTATGATTATTGATTTCACTTATAACACCTTCGTCGCCATAATAATCTTACCACTTGTTATACATATTGAAATTAAAATAATTTTTTCCACGACATACTTAGAAAACGGACGTTTCTTCTCTACAAATAGTGAGGAAAATTCGTTTTTCCTCACTAGCGAGGAAAATAATGCCGTGTTACAAAAATGCCTCTTTAAAAATGTAAGAATGTGTTATTAGAACTATATGCGCCTAGTACTTAGTTAAACAATTTAATTTAGTATTCAATAAGGTTTGTTTAATTTAATATCTTATATTTCGACTTTTAAAAATAGCTACCCTACATTTATTGGTTAGAATTACGCGACTGTGCTGTGACAGATTGAGACCACGCCGATACTACAGAATACTGTAGCGAGACTATTGAGACCCACCTATTAAATATTACTTCTTTCATTAGGTTGTTTTTTTGGGGAATGTCGTGGAAAAAATGTTGTGTCTAACACATGAGGAAAGCCTTTTCTCACTCACTCTAATGTCTCCCTCGCTACGCTAGTGAGGCAACTTGAGCTCGAGTGGGAAAAAGAATCGCTTTCCACTTCAACAAATGCTTTAGGTATCGTTTAATCTAAAAGTGTATCCAGTGAAAGCTTCCTACAATTTAAATAACCATCTGTTATCACATAAAAACTGTGTTTGTGATTTGGGTGTGTGGTTTGACAGTAAACTCAGTTTCTCCACTCATGTAATAAATGTTGTAAAAGTGCAAACAAAACTCTAGGTTTTGTTATCAGATCTACATCTGAATTTCAATCGTCATCAGCATTCACAACACTATTTAATTGTTATGTAAGATCTAAGTTAGAATATGCTATAATAGTATGGTACCTGTTGTACAACAAATATAGAAATATGCTGGAAAATATTAGGTATAGGTTCTAAAGATTAAGTATTACCGTGAAACAATGCCTATCTTCTTCATCAGCATGAATATTTAAATAGGTATTATAGTGATAGTCCTACAATCAATCAGCGCAAGACAATAATAATATTGTGTTATCTGCATAAACTGTTATCAGGTAAAGCTGATAATCATTATATTCTACAAAAGATTGGCATTAGAGCTCCTAGGTTACATAGTAAGTTAAAATGTTATTTGTCAGTACCTACTCCTAATACCAATTGTCTTTTAAACGCTCTCGTTTTCAAGATGTCAACATTGTACAATAGACTACCGGATAGTATTGATTTATTTGATGTAAATTTGTTAGAATTTAAAAGGAATTTAGAAAATATTTTAATTTGACACAGGTAAATAATATTAAGAACATTAACGAATATTATATATACACGAATACACTTTTATTTCAATTATTTTACTTAAATTATTTGTAAGTATTACTTGTAATTGGGCTTCTTGCTTGTTGGGTAGTAAACATTATTATTATTATTATTCCTCACTTGTTGGACAAATAACTATATTAGTACGATACTTAACATAACAATGAAGTAAACAATTAAAACACACTTACAATAGCAAAAATGCACACATTAATGACCACTTTGAAGAAAGTTTTATTTTCCATATTTTGGTAATAGACTAGTTTACCTACAAATGAAACGCTACTGCTGAGCCACGGTACAATTGCTAAATTTAAATGCAACATAACGTAATCAATTAATCTGTTGAGATAAAAAAGTGACGGTTAAAATTGTCTGAATCGATTTATTTTTGACTAATCTGTTATCGTTGTTATCAATTATCTATATCCGTTTCATGTTTTCAAGTTCTCGCTTTGAGATGATAATGGTTGGTACGGCAGTTTTTTGCAAACTTATTTATAGACACGTTTCACATTTATTTTAAAAATAGAACAACACTTCATCAAAAAGATGTATGATCCAGATAAAAACTATTATGCAGAATACAATTAAGTATTGTATTCTGCATAATAATTAAAATTATTATCGGTAGAAAATAAAAGATATTTTACTGCATCAATTTGGTTAAGAATTTTGATAACACTTGCGGTCAGATCTTTTCTTGTTCTTCGCACATCTAAATCAATGTCGATATTTAAGCGAAAAGGAATGCAAATTTTCAAGACCAAAATAAACTACATAAGATACCAGATTCAAAAAATAAAATATCAAAATATCCAAAAAAGTTGAAGCTATATTAAATTCACCCAGCCAAAAAATGCTCATGAAGTTCAACAATTCTTAGGAGTGGTGACATATTATTCAAAGTTTATTATGAATGTTTCTTCAATTACATATCTATTTCGGAAACTATTACTTAGTAACAAAAATTATATGGTCAGCAGAATGTGAAGCTGCTTTCTTAAAACTTAAAAACAAAATATCAAGTGACTAAGTTCTTATACCATTCGACCCTACACTACCAATAATTGTGCCATGCGACGCCAGCCCAGTTGGAATTGTAGGAATATTATCGCATAGTATAGAAGGAGAAGAAACGCCAGTAATTTTTTTATCACGAGCACTCACGAAAGCTGAACAAAATTATAGTCAACTAGATAGAGAATTTGTGGCTATCTGTTATGTGCCGCGCAATAAGCTAAACGCGTTCTGCTGTTGCCATATTGATTTAATATTTTATTTTGTACGTTTAAGTTCTCTGAAGAAATATTGTAGTTAACTATCATTTCCTTGCAAAACGGATTGTAGAGACAACAGGAAAAAATCCGTAGTGTTACCGAATTAGATAAAAGAAGAAGCTACTGTACTAAATATTTTGATAAGCTGTTAAGGCTGTTCTCTCAGGGAGCTATAAAGTTTATGTAAATTTATCTCGCTTATTTTTTAGAAATGTTTTCCTGATTTTGCACAAACATATAGCTAACATTATTGTTTATGTCGTTCAGGAGCTATTTTTTTAAATTTTCGTCTTCGTTGTATTTAATTTAATTAAAACGTAAAATAATAGAAAATGGATTTCTTATAAGCCCAAATTTAGACTCCTGCGCGACATAGATAATAATTTTCTGACAACCCTACTTTTTTTTAATTTTTACTTAAAAATAAATGAGTAAATTAACACAAAGTAAACGATAAATACTGAAAACTCTTGGAGAATTGTGAAATGAATGTACTCGCGGACGAATTTTTCTGAGCGCAACAGGCCATACTTGGAAGCCGATTAATATTAATAGATAAATAATATATTGTTGAATTGTTGATGTCAATTTTTTTTTGTACATGACGTGCATTTTAAACAGTTTTAAAAACAGAAAAAACAACAAATAGCTATTTATGTAACAAGAAATAAAAATAGTGAACCGCCTACTAGAAATCTGAAATTGTCCCGAGTGATAAAAACAGCCTTTAAATTCTAATTTATTCGTGGAAAAATTTACCGAAATCGTTTAGAAGAATATATTTTCGCAATTTAATGATAAGATGAAGAAATATGAAGATAGGATTGGTGAATTTGAAACAAAAATAATCTAATGTGTGACAATTTGGAACAATATTCCCGAAAAAAACAATCTGGGAATATTTGGTTGTTGCTGAAAAGGATAACGAAAACACCGACGAAGTCGTTATGAAATTTGTAAAACACATCTCAATCTGGACATATCTGTTAACGACATTGATTGCAGTCATAGACTTCCCGTGAAAGATAAGGCATACAGTGGAGTATTTGACCTGAAAAGTTGCGCAATATTCGTTTTCCATTTTTTTCAACTCTACTTTTGATTTTTATCTCAGTATACTTATGTATACAGATAATTTATCATTATTTCAAAAAAATGTTTACAACCAATGAACCAGGGTTCGAAACCCGTGTCTAACATATTTTCTTTTTTGCGTTTTAAACTGTAATGAGAATTACTTTCTTACATTCAATCTAAGTCACAGAAATCTGATTCGGATAAAGAAGAAGAGGAGGAAGATGAAGAAAAGAGTTTTTTTGGATTCGCTGTTTAGCAGATTTAGTGCTTCTTTACTGAATGCCTTCTTCTTGCTTTGCTTCTTCCTATTGCTTGAGATGAAAGAGGATCAGATGTCAATAGCAGCCTCTTTATCACATCTTCATTGCAGGAAACTCTTGACGATTTTTCTGGCAAAACCCTCCCTGTATTTCCGGAAATATTTGTTCCTCGCTCCACTGCTTCCTCTGATAATTATCTAATGGCCAGCAAGAACAATTAAGATTGATTGTAGCTGTGTGTGTGCCTCCTTCTCTTCTTCTTTTCCCCCTCCTTTCCCCTTTTTCCTTTTCCTTTCTTTCTTCTTTTTTTTCCCCTCCTTCTTTTTTTCCCCCCCTTTTTTTTCCTCTCCCCTTCCCTCCCCCCCATGCACGTGAGACCGTTGATTGAAATATTGGTAAAGATAGTCAACCTTACGGGATTATGCGACCCCGAAATTTGTTCTAAACATCAGAGGTCGGTAGTATCGCTTTGTGCTAAGAAAATACGTCAATTGTATTGTAGAATTTACAGAACAGTATTGCCGATAAATGTGAAATAGAAAACTGTAATTTTGCTGATAGTTTATGCTAAGGCACGACATTGTTGCCAATGCATCATGCCGTTGATTGAAATATTGGTGCATTGAGTCAATGTTGACAAACAAACAAAAACATGCGTTCTACAATATACAAGAATTTATTGATTTTTTGTCGACGTACTAATTAAATGTGTGTCCTTTGTTATATATTTTTTTCTATTGTCTGTTAATTGTTCAATGTAATAATATTTATTTGTATCTTTCTTACGTAAGGTTATAACAATGGTTATACCATCATGACAAACACATATATGTACAAAGATTGTATACATACACATGTGAATAAAGTTTATTATTATGAAAAAAACCTGCAGATTTAAAAGTATTAATTTCGTAAAGAAATCGTTGAAAAACGTTCTCCAAAAAAAAACAATTTCTTTAAATACTTTTGAAAATTCCATACTCATATATTTATTACATTAACATCGTTTATCCGTTGAAAATGTTTTAAAATCTATTAGGCTTACGCAAGTAAATTTCTAAATTTTGGTCATTGAAATTAAAACATAGAAACGCTATCCCTTTTATGTTGGAACGAATGTTGAATTTTCTTATATTACAATCTAACGTACTCAACTGTTTGCATCTAAACAATATTATAACAAGCCTACTCATTTACTAAAGGTGTTGCTAAAAGTATGCAATTGTAGAATTTCTGACTAAGCCGATAAGGAATGTGACTCATAAACGATAATCCGGAAGACTCCTCGTAATACATTTGTTTCAATATCAACTTTAGGTGTACTTATATTTTAAGATATGATAAACGCATTAAAGAAGCATCTATGCAAAGCTTAATGATTATCTGTTTATTTGTTACAATGAAAATATTACAATCAAGATTGGTTTTTAAGTATGTATTTCCTGAGCTTTACTAATAACAATGGTAATAACATTTACAAAATACTATCAAAAGAACACAAAATAATCGAAAGTAATAATACCCACACTTTTAGTTTAACAAAAAAACTGAAAATTAATTAGTCTTCCTTGTTGTGCTCGTGTCTAGCTCAGTTTAAGAGGTTTTCGGTTCGAGTTTGATTTTGATTTTTAAAACATTTCGGTAGTTATTATTTACATGTAAGATCGGATTGCTGGTTTAAAAACTTATCCATTAAAATGAGTAATACTATTGCGTGTCATCGCTGTGTATATCACGGTTGCAATAATTCGAGAAAAAATTGCCCGACGATCAGCTTTTATCGGTTTCCTACTAATTGTCTAAATAGATGCAAAAATTGGGTGATGAATTGTGGTAATTCAAAGCTAGTACTACTAGATGATCTTAATTTATTACGAAATAAATTAATCTGTGAGAAGCATTTTGAATCTAGTAGTTTTCGAGATCCTTCCGCTGCGAAGAAGAAACTTAATATTACTGCAGTTCCTAAGAAGTTTGTTTCGGGTAAGTAATAATTTTTGTTCAGCAATGACAATTTGCTAATACTTATTGGTAGCGGTCTGGTAGGTACCCAGTGGTGAGAAGTATCTTAACGTTCTCAAAACTCAATTTTTTACATAACACTTTTAACCACTTTCATGTCTTCAATCTTCTCACCACTACTGGTATCGCAAAGTACAAATTACAAAATCAATTTCAAGAAATACTTTCATTTTTATTAAAAATTTTGCCAATACATAAATAAAGTTCTTTTAAAAAGCCCAAATTTCAAGAAATACAATTATTTGCTTTGATTGCAGATGAACCTAAACAGGATACATCGAAGTCTTTGCGATTAGAAAGAAATCCTACTCAGAAATCACCAGAAGTTCTGACAGTTTATAAATCTGATAATGTGCGAACTTATGAAAATATATTTTCTAGCGGAAAGTATTTGCAACGTAATTACAACTATTTTCTGTCAGCCAATAAGAAAAAATTGAGAACAACGCCGATTCAGTTAGTGATGCCTCCTTTGTGAATGTTCTTCAAAGTGCAACAATCAGTGCAAGTATAAGTTCTGATAAACCTATACAGACAACCGTTTCTTTTAAAATTAAAAAGTTTAAAAATAAATTGAATAGTCAAAAGTGTGAAATATTTAGATTGAAGCGCAAACTTCAAAACAGCACAATTTCGGGTCTTTTAAAAACAAAAACCGGCTTTGAAGACATTTATTAATATGCAATGTTTTCATCGAACACGAACTCCATGGAAGGATTCAGAAAAACAACTGGCATTATCATTGTATTATAAATCGCCTACCGCTTACAAATTTATGTTGAACCATTTAGGATTTGTTTTGCCAGCAATTTCAACAATCAAGTCGTGGTTGAAAATTGTTAATTTAAGATCGGGGACAAATAATGTTCTTATACAAAAATTAAAAAAAAAAGTTGAAGGAATGACAGACAAAGAAAAGCAGTGCGTGGTAATGTGTGACGAAATTACTTTAAAACGAAATTTAAATTATAACCAATATTGGGACTACGTCGAAGGATATCAAGATTTAGGGGAATTAGGACGTAAACCGTTTTTGAGCAACCATGGATTGGTTTTTTATTTGAGAGGAATATTGTATAATTGGAAAATTCCATTTTGTTATTTTCTCAGTAGTGGTTCAGTTAAAAGCGAAATATTATGTACTCTTATAAAGCAAGTGATGCATAAGTTGTTTCAAATTGGATTGAAACCTCGAGCGTTAGTTTGCGACCAAGGATCTAATAACAGAAGTGCTCTATCTTGTCTAGGCGCCACAAAAGAAAATCCAACAATTCAAATCGACAATAACAAAATATATGTAGCGTATGATCCTCCTCATTTACTAAAAAGCTTAAGGAACAATGTCATGAACAGCAAACTGGAAATAGTCGTCAACAATAAAAAATTCAGTGGACCGATTTTGTCAACACTTTTTATATTGATCAGTGTAGCAGTGTAGCAAGATCCATGTTAAAAATTACGGACAAACATATTAACCCATCAAATTTTCAAAAGATGCGTGTTAAATACGCCGCTCAGGTATTTAGCAATTCTGTATCTGCAGCAATTAGCAGTGCTGTGATGACGGGTCAATTAACAAGTAATACGGCGTTAGATACTGCATCTTTTTTAAAACAATTAACAACATTTTTGACTGTTTAAATAGTTTTTCAGTAAATGATCCGAATCCCTACAAGCGTGGTCTTTCAGTTTTTAAAGACATGCCATGCGAAACGTTGAAACGTTCTGTACAATACTTCAATTCCATCAAGTTTTATGAGAACGGTGTAGAAAGAAAAATATATACTGTATCGCAGGTTTCCAATGGACTATAAATTCAATTTTAAGTCTGTGGGAGGACTTAAAGGGAGAAGGAACTTTGTACTTTTTAACGTCACGAATAAATCAAGATCCTCTAGAAAATGCTTTTTCAATGATTCGTGCTAGAGGAGGTTATAATGCCCAACCGTCTGCCCGCGAATTTAGGCTTGCATTACAACATAACATGCACATTCGCTTGCAAATACCAATAGAACAAGGGAATTGTGAAAAGATAACGACGAGATACTATATGGTATAGATGAACAATTTAACACTAACTATGAGGAAGAGGATAACAAAATTGGGACAAATGAAAGTGTAGAAAATAATGAAACAAAGAGATCGTCTAGAACCTGTCTGGAGAACAAAATCAATGAAGACAATGTCGTAATTAATAGTTCTTTAGAATCTTGTTCAGTGTCGTATGTTGCGGGTTATTTAAGTCACTACATATATAAAAAGTACATTGTAATACGTGTAAGGAAATGCTAACAGTTAACGACTCAAGTGTTTTCAATGTGAACGAATCATTAATTCTATATAAAGATTACAGCAAATCTGATGGAATTAAATACTTACACAGACCATCACCCGAATTCTCAAAATTTGTGTTTTTTTATTGAAACTTTTTACTGAAGAATTTCATCTTTTTAAAACAGATTATGGTTTATTGGAAAAATTAAACTCCGTATAAAAAATGTCTCAACAGCAGTGTGAATTCATGGTTCAGAGAATGCGACACTCATAAACTGTTAATTATCGATCAGTTGGTTAAAATAAAACTATATCGAACCTTAAAGTGGGAGGCTAATAAACATATTTCTAATAGCTATAATTACAGTGATGTCACAAAACCACACCGTAAAATAAGAATATTATCTGCATAAATAAGTGTAAATGTTTGGATATGTTTTATGTATAGCATTGTATTAGGTACGTTATTATTTATGTGTAAATTGTTTGTAAATTATTACTATTATTTTAGATCAGTTGGAATTGTAATTTTTGAAACAATGTTTATAATTAATGAGCTATTTTTACTTTAATTAAACTATTTTAATTCGAAACCATGATATTTTGATACAGTTTCAAAGAGTAAAATCCTAACTTTTTATCTCTACTAACAGATAACAAAGTGTCACTTTTCGTAAATTATTTTTTTCCTCGGGAAAAAAGTGAGTACTATTTTTAACACCAAATTTCCTCAATAATTTTCTAATTCTATTGTAATATGATTTTTCAATATTAAATCGTCATTTATTTCGTCACAGAAAAGAATAGTGTATTATACACGTATTATCCGCACCGCGTCGGGAGACAACACACCTCAAGCTAAAATCTAGTACTTTTATTTTTAGAAGTAATAGGAATAGGTTTTATTACCAAGTGAATTTAAATTTGAAGGTCTAGTGGAACCCACTTTCCCTAAAAACACGGTAACTTGTTGCCTTTTGAATTGAAAAATTTGAAAACCAATTTTTATTTAAAATCCTTTTCAACTGAACACGTAAAACAAGTAGATACAAAACCAATAATTTTGCGTTTCTGAACTCTAGTGGTATTTCTCCCAGTATGTTCTACTTTATTCCTAACGAAGTTATTAAATGACAAACAAATGTCAACATTATTATTTGCAAGTTAAAAATAAAGTGCAAGCATAATTTGTAAAATAATTGTTTCTTATTTATCTAACACCGACCAAACCAAACTGTTTTAACAAATAACGCTTCGCATGTATTTTAGTAAATTATTAAAAAAACATTGTCATTAAAATCCAAGATATGTATCATCAATGGTATTATTCATAAATGAAAAATTCGTCACTTTTAATTACTAGTTAATACGTTTACTAAATATTTGAAAACGTTGCAACATTGTATTGACAAAAGTAAATTTTACGGATTGTATGTTGCGCCATTTTTACAACGGTGGAATAAATTGAACTATTCTATTTCAAGAATCGTACACATTATAACTTAGCGCTTCAGTACAGGTGAAAAAGTAAACAAAAACGCAACCCAACATGCATATGTGAATTGCATCCGTGATACAAGCAAATACAAGCGGTTGACTATCTTTACCAATATTTCAATCAACGTGTGGGGGCCGGGGTTGGGGGGGGAAAGAGTTTTTTGGTTTTTTTTTTATTTTTTGTTTTTCTCTTAATTTTTTTTCTTAGGTAAAGGGGTTTTTTTTTTTTTTTTTTTTTTTTTTTTTTTGTTTTGTTTTTTTTTGGGGTTTTTTTTTTTTTTTTTTTGGTTTTTTTTTGAAATTAAGCATAGATTTTTTAATTTTTGGTTTAATGAGGAACGGTACTTTTGAATACAAATTAATTTCAGTTCAGTCTATTGTTTTTTTTTTTTAGTTCGGGTTCCTGGTTCTTTTCTTTCGGTTGCGGGTTTGATAAGAGAGATATTTTTTTTTTTATAAAAAATAAAAAAAAAGTTGGTGATTGTCCTTCCTGTGCCTGGAATTAAAAAAAAAAAAAAAAAGAAAATATTATGGGTTATTTTTTATACAGGGTGGGGCACTACCAACGAATTAATCTTGTAGCACTAAAACGACATATAATGTAGAACTTAAGGCATACATAAATCGAGATTATTTGAAACCACATTTTAAAAACATTTTTCCATTGTACAGGGTGCTCCAGAAATACTTAATATATCAAAATTGGGTTATTTTAAATGGAGCACCTCATATTTTTTTCTATTTTTAAATTGTGGGATAAAATTAATGTATGTTCTTTAACATGTCTCTATACCAACATACATCCGTTTCTGAGATAAATCGATTTTACCTGATATGCAAACCCTCAAAAAAAATTGCATTAACTTTAAGATAAGTAGGAACAAGCAATTTTTGTTTTACATCACCTTACTAAGAACCTACAACGTCCTTTTGCAATATTTACTATTATGTTATGATGTACAGAGTGTTTTAAATACTACCGCATAACGCTAACGACTTAAAAACTTAAATAACTTGCTTAACTTTTAAATCAAAACACCCTGTGTTTCTGTAGCCTGTTGGAATCAGGAACTAGTTACTTTTTAATCGGTATTAGGGTTACCAACCCCTAACTCTTGATAAGTTTTCAGATATTTTAGAATTTGCTAGTTTAACAATTTGCAATTTATAGAATTTAGTTACCTGTGAGATATTCAGTAAAATGAACATTATCTTGCAAACATTTTTTAATGTATAGGTCAATCTGGCTTTAAATATTAACCTTAAAAAAATTTTTTTTTAGAACAAAATAACAGAAATGTGCTCGATGACTTATGCCGGATTCTAAGAGTCAGTCGAATCCGCCCACCTGTCTAACAAACAAAAGCAACCGTTATTAGGTTTCAGCAAAAATCGATGACACTGCCAAACATTGGTAACTTTGTTCAAAAAATTCTAAAAATAATGGTTTTCGAAATTATCGTACTACAATTAAGAGCGATTTGTATTACATTCTTAATTAACAGGTTAAAGTTTTTCGATGTTTATAGTATGATCGATTTTTGATTGTGACCGGTGTGTAATTCGACTGACTCTTAGAGCCCGGGATACTAGTCGTAAGCACATTTTTTCAGCATTTCTTAAGTATATAATCTACGTGATCATGTACAGGTTTATTTGGAATTACTAAAAAGTTACAGTAATTGTTTTCGTGTGTTTGATACTAAAATTTATGAATAATGTTCGAAAATTCTAAAAATCTCATTAGGTTGTTCAATCGATAACAAAGAAAGTGCCGACAACGTAGATTCCTCCATTGTTTTCGGCACATTTGTATTTCTAGAATAAGAATATCGCAATTTCTATGTTTTACAGATGCTTTTCTTTCTTTTCAATAAGTCTTTGCGTCACCAGAATCATCATTCTGTGTTCACGTAACACATTCGCATATCTTTTTGTTTGTCATTTGGAATGATTAATCAAAATAGATTAAATTAAAGAACTAAATAAAATAGCAATATCAACTATTATATCGTGTGTCCCATGGAAAAGTTGATATGGCATTTACCATGTTAATTAAAATTAACGTGTATCTTTTTTCTGACACAATTCGAACACAAAATGACAACATAGGATAGATAAAGTAAAACAAACTGATAAGATAAGAGTAAACATTCAAGCGTATTTTACTAAAAATTAGTAAAATAAGTTATTTTTAAAAATTTTTATTTATTAACCGAATGGATTTTTATTTATTAAGCGATATATTGCAGTATTTTTTTTTATTAACTTTATTATCATTATAATACAATTTTGTAAAGTGAATTTAAAATTTTGAAAGAAGATTAAAACTCATTTTATAAAAATTGTATCAATAATGACATCAATAATAATTTTATTAACAAAAAAATTAAGACAATCGGGATCGTACCTGAATTAGTCGCGTAAATCATTATAAAAATGATTACTGTTTTTTATTATCTAATAAAACATGTTGGTATATTGTGCTCAATTGTATCAGAAAAAAGATATGCACGGTATAGCAACTTTATTACGTACACCCAATTCCTGTCTTCAAGATGTCCTTGTAAAAAAAAATGAGTTTACATTCGGGCCCTATATAGCACGGGGTTTGGGGCTATAGCCCCTAAAGCCCCCTCCTTTAATCCAGTGGTGCTAGTACACAGTATAGACTGTGCAATATTGTTTACCCAAACCCGAAAATGTACGAAAATGGAAAAAAAAATTGGACAAGAAACATCCAAGTTCAGGCATAAAAAGCGGGCACTTCAAGTTAAGGTATCAAAAATGTTTTTACATAGTTCATACGCAATACTTTACTTCATTATTACACTACTCAAAATCTTGGAAAACCTCTCACACAACTGACAGCTATTAATCAAAACTGAATTTTTTTCCAAAGATTAAGCCTCCACTACGAACTGTGATAAATAAACCACTTGGTAACCATGAATTTAAATAACCTGTTAGACATGTGCCGAAGAGCAAAGAGATAATACATAAATCAACATAATCAACTACTTAAACATGCTTCAACAGCAGCTGGTGTAAGAAATGCCATGGTCTTCCAATTGTAATATTTTTGTTAAAATAGGAACTAAAGTTCACAAAATTAATACGAATTAAAACACTTAATGGTATTTAGATGCAACAAATATTAAGAAGAGTGTTTGTTTAGATAAAGTATAAGACCTTGATTGATATTATAACATTGCATATTTGTATATCGACTTACGCATTCAACGAATTTGTTTTGATCTTGTAATAATTTAAGTTGTAGCGAATTTAATTTTAAGTGGAAATTATTTGTTTAAATTTCATAACGTTTTATTTTGTAGGTATAAGCTTTCCTAATAATGAGTCTAGTGAAAATAGCACATTTGAATATAAGATCTCTAGTTCTAAAATTAAACAACCTTTCTAATTATCTCGGCACCAATCCGATAAACTTTTATTACATACAAATAAGTAGTTCGGTCGTAGCTCTGCAGTTAAGTTCGTTAGTTGTTAAGCAGGCACCTCGGGTTCAATTCCCGGTGCAAACATCGAATTTTTCGGCCGTACTCTCGCAAGGCAATGGCAAACCAGTGAGAGTATACTTGCCTAGTAAACCTCTCAACTAAGCCGTTCGGAATCGGCGTTAAACCTAGGTCCCATGTATATGTGTCTACTGTCACGCACAACACATATACATGTGAGGGGTGCGCAACATCCGGTAACGGATATGCGACTTCAAGAAGAAAGAAGTAGTTTTTAGTAAAATCAAGAAGTTAGGGAATACATGTTCTACACAAGCTTTGAGGTTGGTGTAATTGGCATTTGTGAACATTTACGGGTATCTATCATTACATACAGTTCCGTGGTAATTAAATAGATGGTGCTGCTTTCGGTGATATTTTAAAAATGCAGAATCAATAATGTGATACTGATACTGATAATCAATTCGATATTTTAGATAACATTTAACGTTGTTTTACTGTAGCATTTGTATTATAAAATTTCTTTATCTACGCCTAACCCTTATTCAGCACATTAATTAATAAATAATTGTGTGTGAAATGCTACTTTTAAATAAATCAATAAATCGTGTCTAAAAGTACAATGTAATTTAAATGGACCTTTCTCTGTTGTAGTTGTAGCACAGCTTGTAGTAACTGTTTCTATTTGCAAAAATTAGTTCTGACGTCGATGAACTCGCGCAAAAAGATCTAAACTAATTATCGGATCGAATTCTATCATAATAAATTTTTTTGGCTCCTTCAGAATATTTTATAAATATTTCTTAAAACTCTCGAGAATTGATAAGAAAATTTTGTTTAGTACTTAGTTAAATTTCGTTTTCCCAATCTTCCAGGTTAAATAAGATCTAAAAAATTGTCTGATCATAATAGATTATTTTAGCACCTCAGAATATTTTCTCAAAACTGAAATATAATTTTAAACAAATTATCGGATCGATCTCGCCTCTCCAAACAAAATCTAATATGTTCGTCAAATTGCTTTCAAGTCGTGGTCTATTGGTACTTCTTACTCTTCTTCCAAACGTTTCGTTTGCTGGTGCAGCAAAGTTCTTCAGTGGTGGGTCGTACAACTCGTCTTTAACTTGAAAGCACGAGGTTGTGACATTAGATGTCGCACAGCTTATTTATTAACATTGTCGTTCCTAACATTTTTAGTTTTGCTTTACCAATCTTGACTACTCTTATCACTCTTTCCACTTCATCTTTTGTAATATCTGGTCCAGTCAATACATATATTGCTCATATTCTTCCCTAAATTTCTATTATCTTGAAATAATTCTAAAATGTAACTTTTCCATATTTCTGGTTCTTGGCGCTCTTCTGTTGTCAAAGTTAAACAAATCATGTTTGTTATCGTGTCCTTCTATTTCTATACATTGTTTATTAAATCATGCTTATTCTTTTCTTTTTACTTTTTGTAAATTATATTGTACTTTGTTTGATTTCGATTTTTATGATTATTTCCCTCATTCATGAGATTTAGAATATCTGCTATCATTCATCCTCGTTTTTTGTCACACCTAGTTTTTTGAATATTCCTTTTTGGTGTTTAAAGCGATATATTTTTATCCATTTCATCATTTTGTGGCAGCACGTTACAATAATATACTTTACTTTGCCATATTCACCACTTAAATACCAGCATTAAGTTATAGGTATTTATAGTATTTTGAACAAATTTATTGGAATTAACGAGAAAAAATTAGCAAACAAAGAGCACATGATGAAATGAAATAATTATTTTAGTTACTTTTACACAAATTTATAATAAATTAATAACACTATACATAAGATTTACTTCGTCACACCTTCTTTTCCTTTTTTTACAATCTAATCATGATCTCGTATTTTCACATTTCTGTGAAGGAGGTTATTTATTTTAGGGAGAATGGATTTCATATCAAATCTTTGGAGTTTACACATCATAAAATTATTCCAAAAGTTTTTATTAATATAATTCCGTTCGATGGTCCTAGCATATAAAATAAAATCACTAAAAGACTTTCCAGTAATATATATTTGCCCTCCTTTTATTCAATAGTCACTGATGTAACATTTAAACAAAGTAACAAAAATAACATTTCATTTTAACATTGGTTCTGCATCACATCAACATTGTTTATAAAAAGAATATTTGAACATGAAAACATTACAAAAGTATAATACGTATGTTGAAATTGTGTTAAACATTATTAGTAGGTACCACATTATAGTAAATTATTTTTTTGTGCAATATAGTTGAAAAACTTTTCGCGCAGAAGTCGACATCTTTCCGATACTAACAAACGTGTAAAAATGTATCAAAACGATGCAATGACACAACATTTTGCTCGACTGATAAAAAAATACCGAAAAACGTAGAAGTTTATACAGTTGCCGGCAAAGATTTTGCAACAAAGTCCGTCCTAAAAGAACAATGTTTTTTGTTCTTTACCGTCCATTGGTAAACTAATAAATAAAAATTACTGGATTGTGAAGTTTATTTGTTGGTTTTATTGTATTTTATGCAAATCAAACGCAAAAAATTTTTTCTCTATATTTCCGGAAAAAATGCCGGAAAACTGATATCTTTGAAAAAGTGGTTATTTTCTTTTGAAAAATTGCGCATAGACGTATAATCTAATTCTGAACAACTTTTTTCTTGGGCATTTTTTAATATCTTGTCATATAACCTCACTTTTTACATATTTAAGAGATATTTTTTAAATTTGCCACCATGACAGTGGTCACATGACATTTGTCAAAGTGCTTTTTTTTGTCATTCGATATGCTGAATTCATTTGCCAAAAGAAATTTTCGGATATCTCAATTACAGAAATTTTTCTCATTTGATGCAACCAAAATTTTAGTATATGGAGGATTATGTTTGAAACTTGTAATTTGGAATGAAACATTAATTCTCACACCTTCGAGAGTTTTAGTTGAAACATATGGATACCCCGGTAAATAAGATCTAGTCGATAAGTGCATTTATGGTAAAATTGTAAACTTTTCAAGTGGATTAGGTTAATCAAGTTTTGAAGACTTTGCAATCTTCGACGAAGGTAGTTAATAAAATTGTAAGTACGTTCATATTTTTCATCCCCACGGTGGCGTGGTAGAAGTATTTTGTGTAGACATGGTAATTTTTTGAATGTTTCTAAATAAGTTGAATAAACAAAATGTGAAACACGTCTTCTGAATTCAAAACTTATATTGGAAAATTTAAAAACTTATGCGCCACATTTGAAACAATTCAATTTTACTTATGATTATGTATTTTATGTTACGGTTTGCGTCGTGATGTTAATTATTAGGTTTTGACGATTTTTGATTTTTTTAGAGAGAAAAATTTTGGCTTAAAATTTGGTGTAATTAATTTGCATGTTCCATTGGTTGAATCACGAGCACATTTAGTGAAGTGCAAACTACTGCTTTTCTATAGATAGGGTGAGATCAGTGTGCTGTGTCAGGATTGTAGTCATCCGTGAAGTTTGCTAAGATTGCCTTAATATTGGGAATATTTTTATAATTTGATACAATATGATATCAATAAAAAAAAAACGCTAAAATTAAGGTGTCATTGTATCGCGGAGTTATCGCGAATTGCTTAGATTACATTAAACTTCATTCAGCATATGAAAAGATTAAATTCATGCTGCAGCCCTATCACTGTTACCTTAAATACAGGGTGTTTCCTAAGTAATCTAAAATATTATATATGGGGCGCTTGTCACTCAATTTTAAGACGAAAAGTTCTATATAAACATGTGTGATAAGTCTTGTCGTTAATGAGATACAGGGTGTTTTATTATTTTATTAAAAGCAACAATATGTGTGAAACATAAAGGAAAAATAGTATATTTCAGAGCATGTGTTCAAAAATGTCCACCTGCAGCTAAAATGCAAGCATCTGCTCGATGTCTCAATTGATTGCCGAATACGTTCTGAAGATACCAGGATTGTTACGAATAACATTACAGCCTTGTATGATACGATTTTGAAGATCTTGTACGTTTAATATCGGGGTTGTGTAAATGAGTAATTTTAAATATCCCCACACACAAAAATCCAGAGGATTATGTCCCGGTGATCTAGGGGGCCACGGGTGTGGAGTATTAGTTATGTGTCTAAATGTTTGCCAATTATGAGTTGGCCATGATTTATTTGTCAAAAAATAACAGTTTACTATTATTGTTTGTGAATATAGTGATCAAATAACGAATACAGGAATAAAAACAGGTAAACTACAAAAAAATTTTACAAAAAAATTACAAATACGAACAAATAAAATCAATACCAATTTCCTAAACTACAATAAAAGTTAATTACAAAAGATGTTCAAAATCACCTCCCAAGACATCTATGCATGTCTGAAAACGGTAATTGAAAGAGTTACTAAGATTACTAAGCATTTGTACACTGATATTTTGAAATTCATGTCATTCTTTCCTTCATGTTATCTCTTGTTGTTGTTAATGACCATCTGGTTTGACTATGTGTAATTATGTGGTATGGATTACTTGTGGAATAATAGTGAAAGTTGTGCCTGTTAACACAACCATTTCGATGAAATGTACCTCCAAACAATACATAGTCAAAAAAGTCTCTGTTGATTAACCTTTTGTAGGGCCCATTCACAAAATGCTAATCTATTCTCATAATCATTATCTGTTAATTCCTGATACAATTAAATGTGATAAGGGTGAATTTTGTTTTTACACAGAATTGTTTGCACACAACAGCAACTAAGTTGTTGTTCTTTAGAAATACACCTTATACTTGTATGTGGGTTTTCTTTAACTGCCAACCAGTGCCGGTTTAAGCTAATTTCGGGCCCTGGGCGCAGAAGATTTACGGGCCCCTTTAACCATTCTTTTTACAAATAAAATTAAAATTATTTGTTTGATGTTTAACGTAAAAATGTATAAAAATAAGAAATAAAACAGTATTCTTGGAAAAAAAATCAGTCAAAATAAAAATAACATTCTAAGAAATAACATAACAAAAATTATATAATTCTTTTCGTGACTTAGTATTGGCAAACTGCCGTATGATAGTATCACCATTAAGTTTATCAAGTGCGTCATTTTTTATATATAATACTGATAATGCATCCAAGTTTTCTCGACTCAAATTATACCTTAAGTATGTTTTTATTCTCTTTAGGGCCAAAAAGGTCGTTCGCCCGATGCATTAGATATGGCAATGGTTAAATAAATTTGCAATCTAGTCAAAATGCTCAGAAAAGTTGCTTTTACCTTCTGGACAACATATCAAACTTCTTATACGTCTCACATAAAATATCCATTGATATTTTGATCTCTTCTTTGTCTAGAGTGAAAAAACATTTGAATGCTGTTGTTACTTCTTCGTAACATTTAATTCTTTTTGAAGATCTTAGGTGATATTGTCGCATATTACATTAAATACTTCAATACGGAATTTCTCTTGCTTTCAAAATTACTTCGCTTTCAGCTGTTTCATCAAAAATAATGTTCTTCTCTTTGCTCTTTAAGTTCATCTTTGTAGTTTGTGGTATCCTCGCCTTCGAAAAAGAATGTTTCGTTTCTAACTCAATTTCGTTAAACTGTTTTCTTATTTCTGAAACAAAGGTCAAGAGAGACGTCATCAGTCCTACTCCAAATGATACGTTTTGGTCCATTGTTTCTAGAATTTTACTGGTTGCATTCAGTCGTTTCAAAATTATTGTCCAAATCGATGTCAATAGAGCTGTTTCGAAGGTGTCCATTTTATCATGCAAAGCCTTGGCTTTGTTTCTAACTACCGGTTTCTCGTTTGTGTTAACGCTCAGCTGAGAAAATATATTTTTTATTGCCTTATAGTTTTATGCAAAGCATTAACAGCTTCAAATCGTGCAGACCATCTAGTTTCAACTAATCGTTTCACAGAACATTTACAGCTTTGCAGTAAGTTCCATCTTTGAGGGGAAGCCAAAAAAAACGTGTAAATACTTTGAACAGTTGTGAAATAGTCAGTTACATCCAAGCTGTGTACCGACCCGACATACGTATTTGCGGCATTATCATAGGTTTGTCTTCGACAATTTTCAATATCTAACCCTAACGGATTCAATTTCTTTATAATTGCAACTGTTAAATATTCCGCAGTGTGCCTCTCTAACTGAATAAATCCGAAGAATCTCTCAACTACCGTGTTGCCATTTATGAACGTAAGCTGGTCTTGATAGCTTATATCCGGGGTAGAGTCTACAATGATGGAGAAGTTGGCTTTCTCTTTAATTTCTTGTATGAAAGTTTCTAGAAGATTCCGTTTTCATCACTTCCAGGAATTTATTGCATATTTGATGAGATAGATAGCTTACTGACCTTGTCCTTTATTTGCATATCGCTGTAAATGTTCAGATAAAAAGTCGTCAAATTGGGCCAAATATACAAGACAACTTAGATAATTTCCTTTATGAAGACTGGTTATATCCTCAGTGGATCCACGGAATGCAAGTCCTTGAGAAGCAAGTAATTTGATAGTAGCAACAATTCTTCTCAAAACTTTCGCCTTCACGTTCAACTTGTTCTTCCAAACCAGTATCTATTATTCCAATAAGTGATGATCTTGTTATTAGTGCAACCATGGAATCCAAATGAGACTTACTTTCTTCGTGAGAATTGAGCAGAGTAGTCAAGTGTTTCCAATCGGTACATCCTGAATCAGTTAAATTATTTTTTTCTTTCAAAAACAATTTCCATGGATAACAATAAACAGCTTTACTATGCCCGTCGTATATCAGCCCATCTCTCTTTTCTTTACCTCAATTAGATTTTATTCTATAAAAGTTGCTCTCATTTAAACTTCTATAATATATTTTATCTCCATGTTGATATAGTTTCTCAGTATTTTCTAAAGAATCACTCTTTGGTTTATCACAGTTGTAATAAAATCGTCAGTTTTAATATCAGGCCATTTTTAATTACAGGTATTTCCTTAACTTTTGGCAATACTGCATCAGACATATTATTGTCATGTTCTGATTTGACTTGATCCAGTTCAACATTATTTTCAATTTGATCTACTTGAGAGTCTGAAGATACAAATTCAGGAGTATCCTCGGCATTTTTACCCATGACCATCGAATAAGAACATTCTGCTTCTTGCTATTTATCATCTGTATTTGTTGCAAAAAAAGTTGTGGTTTTTGCTAACTTTTTCTTAACCTCTTCCTGAACCTTTTTCTTCTTCCTTTTTTCTACTCCCGATTGGTATTTGTAACTGGAACTCATTTTAAACCTAGAACTATATTTCCTGCTATCTTGTAAACCATAAATCTATCGTTTTATTTGTTGAGAGTCGGGCACTGCACAATTCACATTATGATACGTGTTATATATTTCACATATTTGGTACTACTGTGTACAGTACTGTAGTCTAATAATTCGTCTGCAGTCTGCCGGCTCCGTGACAGAGGAGAAAAAACTGTGTCCTTGATAAAAACACGTTAGTCGTATCACTCCCACTCCACCAACCAGCTCCGCGTCAGCTTTATAGATTTCGATGAACATGGGCGTGCAGATGAGAGATATTTTTACAAAATAATGATTGTGAATGCACAATTTTCCAATTCCAAACCATTTTTATTTTCTATTACTACTTATCGATTCTTAAATTCTGTATGAGCCCGGGCCCTTCGCGGGCCCTTGGGCGCCCGCCCCAAACGCCCAGCGGATAAACCAGCACTGCTGCCAACAACACATTCATTTCGTTTTCCTCTTCCACAGTAGTATTTGCTCGTTCATGCGTTTCATAGTTAACTGAACCACTAAGATTATTATCTTCCGGGTTGAGCCGTGTTCGTCCTTCCTTCCTTCGTTCTCTGCTTGACGCTTTCGCTAACCATGCTGTTAGCTTCTTCAGAGTTACTCTAAAGACTGATGTTGTTTTCTGCTCCTCGTTATATACCTATGTTCCGCTACGGTTGGTTCATGTCGATCAGTGACGGGTGGTTGGTTTTCGATGGTTGGTTGATCTTCTGTTTGGTGTTGTCTAATTTTGTGGTGACATTTGTTTTTGTGAAGAGTTAGTTTCCACGTGTTGCTTAATCGGTAACCATCTTCTCGATTGAAGTTTTTATTTTTCATAATTTCTAAGGATTCTCTGATTATCCTTGGATAGTAGTTGTTAGTCCTTGATAGAACTTTAGCTTTCTCGAAGTTGATTATGTGTTTTCCTTTTTCGTGGACTGGACTTGGCGTCTCGGTGATGTTCTTTTAATCTACATTTTATGTTGCGTCCGGTTTGACCTTTCCACATGAACAGTCAATTTGGTAGACCCCTTTTGTTGAGAGTTTCTGCAGGTTATCTTTATTAGAAGCTAGTTGTTGGATTTTTCTAACCGTTTCAAGCCAGACACCGATATTCTTCTTCTCCAATGATTTTATTAATTTGTCAGTTACTCCAGCAATAAATGGCAAACTAGCGTAGAGTTCCTGTTCCTTCTCTTTTTCGGATTTCCTGCGACAGGCGGCGCTTTTGTCAATTATAGCTGGTTTGCTGGTGCTTGGTACTTAATTTCACAAACTTCTTGATATGCCTGTTAGTGGTTGATTGTAGGTGGTATTCCCCATGTTCGTAGCTGATGCGATCTATGATGTTCCAGGTTTCTTTATTCAGTATGCTGCTCAGTTGTAGATGTAGCTGGTATAGTTCTTTGACGTTATATGCAGTTGGTAAGTATAACGTACTCTTTCTCAGTGAGTGCCTTCTCACTACGTTCGATGATTCTTCTTGCACAATTTGTTGCGATATGATGGCGAATTTTCACAAAAGTAGGCGTTACCTCCTGGTCTCGGCATCGTCGTAGATATGCTAATGAGGATAGCAGTTGATTATTCCTCTTCCGTAACTTATCCAGTTTCCTGGTTTTCTGGTAGATATCCTCCCCGTAGAGGCGTCTAATGTATGAATGTAAGCTTTCGCGGCTGTTGTCACTAAGATTATTATCTTCCTAGAAGGAAGGACAAACACGGCTCAACCCGGAAGATATAATCTTAGTGACAACAGCCGCGAAAGCTTACATCATACATTAACTGAACCAGTTCGGTTAAACCGATCCATCATTCTTTCTAAACTTGATTTTGTAGGTAGTCGCCTCTCAGGAAAACGTTCAAAATACATTTTTTGCTGAAAGCAATGCATTTTATAGCATTCTCCCAACATCAATATCATATCTACCATTTCATCACGAGATTTTTGCCCTATTTTAGATTTTTTAAATTATAAACAAATGTACCACAACAATCAATTAACAGACAATAATATTAAACTGTCATTTTTGACAAATAAATTATGACCAACTTATAATTGGCAAAGATTTAGACACATAATTAATACTGTGCATATAGAAAGGAAATTATCTCAAAAACTAATAATTTTGGGCATAGGGAATGTTTAACAAAATATAAGTAAAACAATAGTAGGTACTTTTCGATAGTGATATAAAATACAGGTTGATCCATTTAAAGAAACTGAGAAAATAATGAATTGATGTTCTCACTTACTCTGTAATTAATTTAACGAATATTCATAAACTCAATCATTTTTATAAAATTTGACAATTATAAAAAAAACTACGAATAGAGCATTGTTTTTGTAGCCCTTTGAAACTATACATGGCGGTGAACTTGTTATGATTTTCATGGAAAAGTGGTTATAACTTTTTAAATACCCTGTATAACATATTACAAGTATATATTTTTGTAATAAGGAAGTGAAGCGGATTTCAAATTTAAATTAAAATATAGGGTGTTTTATTTTAAAAAATGAAACTTTGGTCTGGCACGGCGTAATGGAACACCCTGTAACATTGTAACTAATTTTAAAATATAAAGCTTAATGATGCCTATAATCTCCCGTAAAGCCGGCCACTCACGTTCCGGTATACCTGACAGGTATACCTGTTCAGGTAAACATGACAAGTTGACCTGAACTTGACATTGTCCATATACGCAGCGGTGTACCTGAAGACAATTCTCAGTTGGGCTTTCAAACATGTCCGTACAATGCGACTACGACGATGCTGTAGCGTTAGTAAGTCTTCTTCTCCTCCTAGGAAAAAGAAAAGAAAATCGCGACAAAAGTGGTGTAAAAATGGTTATTACAAAGACATGAATACAGCCACATTAAGATGCTAAAAGAATTAAACGCAGAGCCTAAAGATTATCGCAATTATTTAAGAATGGATGAAACAACTTAGCTAAAGCTATTATCAATGGTTACACCTTCAATTCAGAAAAAAAAACACTGTCATGAGAAAAGCTATATCGCCACATGAACGTCTGACAGCAACATTACGATTTCTTGCATCAGGAAGGACATACGAATGCCTCAAATTCTCTACTAGAATATCACCGCAAGCTCTCGGCAAAATCATTCCAGAGACATGTGATGCCATTTATAAAATTCTACGGAAGGACTATCTGAAGGTGTGTATAATAAGACCAACTTTGTTCAGGTAAGTTATTTATTAAGAAATCATACAAATGTAGGTACTCGTAAATAAAAACATATTTCCAAAATATTTAATTTATATGTCAGTATAAGTGGCAAAATAAGATCCCGCATTATTTGTAGAATTTTCTGAAGGAGACATGTTAAGTTCTATTTGCTGCTGTTGTGTATATCGAGATGACTGTGAGTAAGATTGTGGTTGTGTATTGGATTGTTGCAGCAGTAAGGGATTAGGAGATGATGCTGTTGAGGTGGGGCTTGGAGTTGGAGAAGTAACAAGCATAGGGCTGAAAGTGGTGGATGAATGGTTATAACAATCACTTTGGTATTGTTGAATATTCACAGTCGACGGTGAACAGCCTCGAGATAAGTGACTGTTAAGAGTTCCCATTTCTGCTTCAAATAACGTGTTATTTATAATCTTCTCTGCGAATAGTCGCTGACCCTTGTCTAATGTTCTCAGTTTAATTGCTATTGTTCGTCCTAAGAGATCATACCGATCTTCCTGTGGCGGAACGGGTGCAGGACGCTTGAAATGGTCTCTCACCGAAAGCAACACGTCAGTGGTTAACGCCGCTTGTCCACTATTCTTTTTGGCGTGTCTTGTTGCTTGTGTATATTTTTGATTTCATCGATCCTAGATGAAGAACCATCTGTAACATTTTCTTCAGAATCGCCTACATTACATTCTGCACCATTATTCTGAAACAAATAACTTAAATTAAGATTAGGTTCTGATTATATTACCATACAAATTCAACCCTTTTCATATACTATCCGTTTTACTTTAATTTGACTCAGACTGTACATTTTTTTCAGTTTCCTGACTCCTCCGACGAATGGAAAGAAATAGCGCGTCTCTTTGAAAAGCAATGGAATTTTCCACATTGCTTAGGGGCCATTGATGCCAAACACGTTGACATAGTTCCACCTGCTGACTGTGGATCGTATTATTTTAATTATAAAAATCGCCACAGCATAGTCCTCTTAGCAGTAGTGGATGCCAAATGCCGATTCATATTAGCTGATCTTGGTACAAATGGACGAATTTCCGATGGGGGTGTATTACAGAATACTAAGTTTTTCGAAAAAATGCAATGTAAAACATTAAAAATCCCAAGACCAGATGATGTTGTTAATAGCTCTAGATGTCTTCCATATTATTATTATTATTATTATTATTATTATTATTATTATTATTATTATATATATAGAAGAGTTGCTGAGGCAAACCTATTTAGCAACTTAAAAGTTTTTAATATATATATATATATATATATATATATATATATATATATATATATATATATATTATATATTAGCAACTTTGCCGACAGGTATGTAAAGCAGTTACATAGTCGATTCTTCAATAATTATAGCCAACATAACAGTTGGCAAGTATAAAATTTCGAATCGCCTGCAGTAAAGTACACAAGAGGTTGTACAATAGCAAACAAACACTGAGAGAATCACCCGACAGCTGTTTCGTCCTTTGGGACTCATCGGGAGTGAGAGAACTCAAGTGTAAGTTCACTATTGTACAAACGCGCTTAGTCAATTATATGCCCTACTGGAGGAATCACAATATTTAAACGATAAGTTTTTCGACATCTAGTGTCGACTCGTTAAAGCGTTCACGTACGAAAACAGCTGTCGGGTGATTCTCAGTGTTTGTCTGCTATTGTACAACCTCTTGCGTACTTTACTGCAGGCGATTCGAAATTTTTGAGTTTGAAACTGTGCCCTCGTAGTCGGGAGTCGGATTGTAATTCCATGAATTCTGAGGTATCTCCTGGCCATTGATTGTGCGTTATTCTAAACACTTGAATCAAATCTGCTCTGTTATAGCGATTGCCCAATTCACAAAATTGCAAACTTTTAATCGTTCACAATAAGGCTTATATTTACAATCAATATGTATTTGTTTCCATTAGGACCCAGTATGCTAAAGCCATTTTGACAAACGGATTTGGATACACGAGATAAAAAATTTTTTAATTATCGTTTGTCTCGTGCAAGACATATTGTGGAGAACGCTTTCGGTATAATGGCTTCACGATTTCGAATATATCATACCAGAATTAATTTAGATGTACAAAACATCGAGAAAGTTGTAATGGCCACGTGCGTCCTGAATAACTTTTTAATGACACATGCATCAAATTCCTATGAACCAGAAAACTGTTTTTATAAAGAAAATACTGATAATGGGACTGTCATTTCTACAGGCTATAACACAGCAGGTCTAACATGGAACATTTACATCGGCGAAGTCAAGGAAACATCACCCACGACGGGAAACGAATAAGGGAAGAATTTCAAAATTATTTTGCAGACGAGGGCAAAGTGCCATGGCAAGATAATTATATTTGTAAGTAACTTGATATGACCGTTATTATTCTCTAAATTGAATGTGACTAATATTAACACAGAAATAAATAAAGTTTATACTCATAAATTGACAGTTTATTTACTTACCTCAGAAGTATTATTATTGTCTGCTACGATTTCGCCGTCGACGTCATCTAAATTTGAGCATGACTGCCGTGGAATGTCTTCATCGCCAAGAAAATCGAACATATCGTAGTACCACAACGTGGGTTCGTACACATCGTCTGCAGACTCTCCCGATTTTAACAATTCTTTATATTTCTTTTTCTCTTTCCTTACGTTACTACGCAAACTATTAATTTTTTTAATACATCCTCTTTCGTAGCATTTGGTTTTTCCTTGAGCTTTTAATATGCGACTTTTCTCTTATTTCTGTTATGATAATTTTTGCTTTTTACGAGCCAAAGGCAAGGTTCGGCTTAATATAGTTCTATGAATTCTTCCACTACTACGGTACGCTTCCGAGAATCCATTATTTCGACAACCAACGTAGACAGTGCACACTGAACAACTGAGACCTACACATGTACAACGCCACACACGCGCAGGCTTGCCAGAAGATCACTTTACCCACAGGCAAAATATATAAAATTTCGATTGTAAAGTGTGTAAAGTAAAGGTGACCTGAACAGGTATACCTGTCAGGTATACCGAAACGTGATTGGCCGACTTAACGTTTGCTTTGATACTTTGAAGGGCATAGAAGATACTAAACTTTATCGCATTAATCAATCACCCTGTATACCTATGGAAATTTATTTTCTCATTTTTTCTATTACTACATTTTCTACTACATTTTCATCAATAGCAATCTGGTAATTAACTTTGTAAGAATCTGGGTATGTGTTGATTGTTGTAGATCTACAAATTTCCATCAATTACGAGATGATTATTGAAGTTTAACAAACCATGATCACTTTGACTGTTCGCATAGCGACGTATTTATCGTTTTCTTTACCTGAGAATCAGAATAAATCCGCATCTATTGGATTGGGAAATACAAATATTTTTTCGGTGAGGTTGCTGTTAGAGTTAGATTTTCTTGTTATACTACGCTTGTCTAGTTTTATGGAGAGACTGATGTTTTGTCTGTTCTCTTATTGAGACACCGTTCATCAGATGGTGATATCTAGTAGAAGTATTAAACAATTCGCTATCCGAAGATGTGTGCAACAAAAGCAAAGATAAGTGAAACTACCCATTATAATTATTGTGACGTTGATTTCATACATACCTAGAAGACCCACGTCTTGTTCACTGTCTTTCTCCGCTCTTCTTTGTTTGTCACTTTTTTCCTCCATTTTGTAATATTCAATTGTTTTAAATCCGTTTCCATTTCATTCATTCATTTAATTTCGGTCTTCAACTTTTTCTATCGGTTCTTGTGGAACTTCTTAATAATTTTCTAGAAATCCCACTTTCACAATTCTTTCCATTTGTCCTAACCACTTGAGTCTTTGTGTTTTAATTTTTGTTATTCTATTATATTCTCCAGGTAAACTACTATTACTTTTTATTAACTTATTCAATTCAAAGTGGCACGAAAACGACCATTTTATGTGCAACAACTATGAATATTATCTCCAATGTCATCTATGATAACTCTACTCTGAGGGGCCTACCTATGTCATCTCTCACACGTGTTCAACTATCTTGTAAAAATGAGTGACTGTTTTAGGAAAACTTCAATATTTTTGTTACGTTTGTAGAAAGTTTACGTTGAAAGGGGACAAAATCACCATAAACGGCATTGTACAAAATGCATACAAGGAATATCTTAGTGGTGGGCGCTAAAAATGAAACAAGCTTTAATGCGCTAAACTAACAAATTCCCATTAGGAAGGTGTTCTAGGGCACAAGTAGTTTCAATTTTTTGAAATTTTCCATTTCTTTTATGTCAATCTGTCAACCTCTTTAAATTTAAATTCCTTCCTTTTACACTTACTTTTTTTAATTTAAAATATTCTCTTACAAGTTTCCATTTCCTTTTGTCTTTTTCCTTTGTTTTTTATATTTTCTTTTAGTTTCTTCTGATTTATTTCTAATGTATTTTTTCTTAATTGTTTTCTTTTATTCAATTCGACTCTGCACACTTTGTTCTGCCTTTACTCCGACCATGTAATGGTCCGAATCTAAATCTTTTCTTTTGAAGTTTCTAATGTTTTGAATGTACGTTTTTTTGTCTTTATCTATTAATACATAATTAATTTTATTTTCGTTGTTTCATGTAGTGATTGCTTTGGGTCTTTTAGGTACTTTAAAATATCATATTTGTTTTCTTTGTACAGTCTGTTAAGAGCAGTCCATTCTCAGTAGTTTTCTCTTACATACTATATCACCCAATAGTTATTTTCCAATTTTTGCCTTAATGTTTCCAAGTACAATTTGCCGATCATATTTTGGTGTATCATTATTATATATATATTTTAAAATTCTTTAATTTCCTGTCCTTTCTCTTCTGTTGGTGCATATGTGATATTTTGGTATCTCTCATTATTTTCGATAACGATTTCATTTCCATTTTGATTGCTTTAGTTTTACTATAAACCTAGTACCTATAGCAGCCTATTTTTTCATCCACTGTTGAACAATATAAATCCATTAACAACTATTAATTTCTGTCCTAGTAATTTGGTGTCCTGTAAGGTTTTTAATTTTCTTTCTTCAAAGACTCTTATGACATTACATGTTTTTATTAACATTACTTTTGCATTTTTTCTTTTCATTTTATCCAAAATATATTGATGATCAACCTGCGCACAGCAATATATTGTAATTTACAAAAACAGACATAGTCTAAATTACTTTCCGCAGTTAAGTGTTCTTCCTTTCGTAGAGTATCAGCCCAAAAAAGTTCGATCCCCATAAAAGCGATAACGATTATCATCATATTTTTGTATTTATATTTAAATAAATAATTATACACACATCTTCATATTAAAATTATATACTATTTTTTCATTAATTCTATAACCCAAATAAAAACAATAATAATTTAGTACCTAGTATTACTATTACCGTTACCGTTGCGTGAAAAAACAAAAGGATTCTGCATAGGTCTATTTTTCATGGCCGACTTCAATGGACTATTAGGTGGCGAATAATCTGGACTTGGTAGATTTGGATGGTTTGGAGCCCTTTCTTTAGGATACATAAAACTGGATTGTTGAGTTGGGGGTGGAACATTAGTACTGAATGAGTTAGGTTGTGGTCTACCAAATCCGGGAGCGCGATCATTGTAGTTTGGTTTAGGTGGTACAATTGGATGCTGTGGTCTACTATAACCTCCTTGAATAGAACCTACATAAGAACTACTTTGATCGGTCGGTGGTCTGCTACGATTTTCCCAATCCCTTTCACTTGATTCCATGCTTCTGTAATATGTAAATAGTGAATCATTCCGATAAAAAACTAAAAGGTTTTACCTTATTTCATTATCTCGTCCATAGGTATCGGATGAGTTATTGTAATTGATAGCACCAATCTTTAAAAATAAAGTAGAAATAATACCGAGTTAGTAAAGTGATTCTTTGTGGTGATTAAGAGGCTAATTTGATAAACATGCATAAAAATTTTTATCGCCAACCGTAAAACAGTCTCTTTCAGTATTTCCTATAAATAAAATTGCTTTCGAAATTTAAATATTTATTTTTTGACAGCACAATAACAATTGACAGGGTACAATAATTCCCACATTATCAGTCTTGTGATGCATCAACTGTATAACGTTCACGTTATCGAATATTTACCATATGAATACAACGTAAATATTCGATAATGTAAACGTTATTTACTTGATACATGACAAGACTGATTATCATATGTCGACAAAAATTTTCATCATATAAAATGCTTGATTTTACAATATCATGAAATGCTACTTTACTGTCCTAAATTGGTAAGATTAAGTATCACTTTAATGACGGTTAGCGATAAAAACATATTTTAATTGTATACATACCGGTTTGTAATATTTAGCATATTTTAGAAAAACAATGGCGAATATAAGATTAATGCACCAAAGGACGTATCCTCTAGCCGCTATTGAAAATAAAATACCAAATGCTAGCAGTAGAAAAGTGTTATTGACAGTCACCTAAGATTAAACAAATTTAATTCATTTCTTTAGAAACTCATACACCTACCGATTGAGAATTATTATATTCATCTGCAAATATACCGACACCTACTATGTCAAACAAACAAATACATATTGTTGTTGTACCCCATCCTTGTAATGCTTTTGGTTTTTATTATTTTGTAATTTACGAATACCTAATACATACAATAAACAAATTAAACATTCTAAATCGGTTGCTTACTTACAAATTATTAATGTAATGGAAGCACTCATCCATAAGATAGACGAAATAAAGTTTAGAAATAACAAGAAAAGGATTTTCGTAGAGGTAACTGTAATTAAAAAATGTGTTAGATACATCCTAAAATATCACACTGCCACAGTTGCACCATATTTTGACGGTCTGAACACAAATTGACACGGTACACAAACAAAAATTAAATAACATCAATGTCAATGGCAAAAAATATTTTAAATTTGACACATATACAAGCAATAGACGTATTCTTTCAAGCTGAACTAATTGATCCGATCCATTTGAACTGAACTTGCATGTTCTTTCAAACGAATTCATTTACTTCCACTATGTCCCTAAGTGATCCCAACGAAAACCAACTGATCTGAACTAAAGTGAACTCAGGTGAACTGATTCAAACTGATTCAGCTCGAAAGATAACGACTAATGGTAAGTTAGTGAGATACTATTTCATTTAAAAGTACAGAATGTCATTTGTTAATGTTTTTAATATTACTTCTTCTGTTTCAAAATATTAAATGCTACGAAATATAGTGACGTTGCAATACAAGTTAAAATTTGCGTTTGGGTTGCAACAGCAGGTTCTCTATAATCTTCCTATTTGTTATCTTCCTTGAAAATTACATGCCTAGTTTGAGTCTTACCCAGTACGTGTACACGTTGATTGAAAATTTTGTAAAGATATGCAACGTAAATGAATAAATGTACCAAAAAATTGCTCTGACATGTAAGTAAGTAAGTACGTAAGTATGTTTATTGTCAGTACGGCTCCATATGAAGACATAGACTGGTACACAATAATTGTCAAGGTTACACATATAATCACTAACCAACGATATTGTAGTATACAAAATGGAGATACATAACCTTCTTATTCTAAGTAATCACATTGAATATATTCTTGTAAGCTATAAAAGGGTTGCCAAGTAAGAGAGTGTCAGCCTAAACTGTTTATAAGTGTTTATTTGTTTTATATTTATGAGCAGATTATTAAAAATTTTGTAACAGTTGTAGGTATTGTAGGTTATTCTGAAATAATGCTGTTCTATGATGACCCGGGTTTAAAAGGCGTTTATGGCGCGTATTATGACTGTGTTCGCTGTTTAAGAAGCGTATTCGGAAAATATAAGCATAGCAGCTTATTTCTAAAATATACGTATAGGCCAGTCAACAGAAGCTCAGGAATTAACAATAATTGCAAACAATTCGAAACTATTACTCAACGTTTTTGTTAAACAGGAATGGTAACTATAAAAATTTGAACGTCTCTATGGCGTACGGAACATTGTTTAATAGCCAAAAACAAACAAAAATTTCAAACTCGTAGGAAAAAATTGCAAAAACGTGCAATTCGACAACAATGTATTGCTCCACAATTTCAACCTTGTTTGCACGCTTTCGAGTCACAGGAACACATCAATTTTAACTTGTTTAAAACTATTGTTAAGAGTTGTTCTATTTTGTTTCCCAAAAATGTAGAAAACGTGCAAATCACGGCTAAACCTTCGATAACGAAAGAATCAATGTTCAAGTTTGCACCTTCTAATCTCGTTTGGAAATCAATGATTCCCGCGAATTTGAAATTATGAATGTCAAATTTGACAATCGGTTATCGGCAAATTTGCAAACAATCAAAACATACGTGCAACTTTTGAGATTGTGTATCAGTGTCGAATGTAAGATTTGCACGCAAACGATTCAAATGGAAAACAGTCAAATTTACATTTTTACTTTGTCAACAATTTTTGGGAATCGAAAATTTTGCAAACATCGTGCAAATGAGGAATGTTGTTCGAAATATCATTGTAGTCGTTATTACAACTTTGCACACGCATACGGTGTACAGAATTGAATATAGTATTACACGAGGAAAACCACAGTTTTCATGCAAGTGTGTTAACGCGCGAGGTTGGTAGCCCGAGCGCTGATAATCACGATAATCGTGGAATGCAATATACTATTCCGTACACCGTATGCGCGTGCAAGCTTGTAATAACTGACTACAATGATATTTCAAACAATAATAAACAAACGAAACAGTAAAATACGTTTGATACTTCACAACCTTATATCCAGTCAGCTAAATCGTACATTTCCTTGCGAAAGTTTCGATGAACATCTTTATTTTGTCTTTGCTAGTTTGTCGTAAACTTAGTTCTGGCAAAGGACGACCATTTGCCTTGAACTCAACTAATTTTGTAAAATTAAGTTCGTTAGCACTTTTAGTTGTTTAATTTTCTGCACTACCGACATTTTATATAATAGCGCATGCACACGCGAACCAAAATAGTATTTTACAAAACAACACAACAACAGTAAAAATATCAATATAAATTCTTAAATTGATTTAAAACACGCGAAAATTGAATCAAAATCGAGCGTAGATGTACACCTATTCGAATCAATGTAAACTGCTGGACCCGGCTTATGACCCAAAGTTGATTATTGCTTCGGACGTTCGCGTTTATTCGAGCGCTGCACATTTTTCAAGTTTTTCCGAGTAGATCTAATTCAATGAGGACAATTTGCACCGCCAGCCCAAGGTTCAGAAGGATGAATTACGAACGACGGCCGATAAATTTTAAGTTATTATACTTGCGACTTTTGCAAGTAAATTACCTATTTTAATAAAACACGTAATAATTAATATTTTTTTATACAGGGTCACTGGTAATTGGATACATTCCTTTGGAGATCTGATAGAACAAGAGATAAGGAGTAAATTTAACCCTAATATGTATTATACAAAACTCAATGGATTTTGAGGTATTTCGATTTTCAATTTTTTAAAAAATGTTGATGTTAATATGTTAAAATGTAATTTTCAAAAATTTACGCCAACTTTGTGGAACTTTTTGATGGAATACTTGCCCAACATTATGGTCTTCCGTATGGAATAAAAAATATCCCTTAGCATTTCCATCATGTGATAACTTCAAAGAAAACTTGTACAAAATAATATTTCAAAATCAGATGTGATAATTCTTTGAGGTTTTTTCAAATAATTCTCAACGCTTCTTGCGTACAAATTGTGTTAAAACTTCCTTGTTGCAATAGCTATCGAACAAGCTGCTAATCTTACAACAAACCCTTAACAGTTCCAAAAAAATAGTAAAATGAAGCAGTCGACGAAATTTATTCAACTGCTGTCTACCATTAGACCTTATACGTTTTCCATGTGAAGTGGGCGGATAAACAACTAAAGGTAGAATATGACGTTTCACTCGTATAACTTTTTGACAGTCTTAAGTTCATATTTGAAGATTCTTTGTTATAACTAGTTGTATTAAGTTCTTTAAGTTTGGTTTTGCAGATTTTCGTTGTTATTGTTGTTTAACTGGAATGGCCGCTATAGCAATGCAGAATACGCCGACATCTTATTTGTATACGGATATTGCGATTGGAATGTTGCAAAAACTCGTCGGGAATATGAACGTCGCTTTCAAACCGTCGCCCATAATAAGAGCGAAATGCTGCATCAGGTGTTCTTTCGTGCGTGTATGCTTCTGTACAAGTTATCTTGGCTTTATCGACTCACATGTTGTTTTAAGCATTAAAACCGTCGCTTAGATGGCGCCGTGCACTTTAACGCACACAAGTCATTACAGTTAACTGTTAGCATTTACTTAGTTTATACTATTTACACGTGTCCATTTTAACACGAGATGTCGCAAGACACACATTTAACTTGTGTTCAAATGACTAAAGTGTTAATAATACTAGTCTTATTAATTTGTGTATGTTTAGCCGCGTTGATTGATCCTGCACACACAATGACATAGTCATTTTGTTGTAATCCGCATACAATCCACTAGAGTTCAAAACTATATTGCGATGACAAAGGGGTAAATTAATTTTTTTTTTTCGTATTTTAAATGTGAAGCGCCAACCTCTTTATCACCCAATTCAATTTATTGCTAAATCTCAAGGTACTTTATAAGGAAACAACATGTTTTCACATGCATGTACGCCTCAACTTCTTAGCCCAACAATGATTTATTTTACAATTGGCACAATCCTAAATTCTACTTACACAATTAAACAAAATTTTAAACTTGGCAACGTTTTAACAATTTTGCATGTGCCCATGTTACGCGCATGTCTCAAATTCGTGCACGTCGTTTTCTTACAGATGTTCTTAACCTAGTAAACTACAACAAATTTTACAAATACAACTATTTACAATCTAAATCTAACCTTGGTCATATGCCGACTTCTACGGTGAGTATTTTTTTATTGATGCCTTCGATGTTTCGTTTATTTAAGTTCCAGGTTACTCCCACGTCGCCCCCAATTTTGTACAGCCCTGCGCGTTCATTAACCTTTTGAGTCACTGACCTTTTTTTCTGAGCACTAACACTGGTAAGTATTGTTTTGTTTTATTAATGTAATTTTACGCACATAGCGGATTTTTTATTAATTTGACCTTTAACGTGACGTCATTCGTTAAATTTTTTGCGGTTATTTTTCTCGCAACGATGTACGCCTTCACGCGGTAATTTTTCATCTCCCCTAGCGTCTTTTCGGCACCTCTATTTATTAATTCAGGGTGCATCGCCAACTAGAATATCCAATTATTTAAATAAAACCGTTAACAAGTGTCGGTTTTTCTCCTGCCATCTACCGGATGTTTGTGTGAACCATTAGTTTTGTCTTTATGCGGATTCGTAACCCAACTTTTTATAGTTTTTCCGTTAAAAAACACGAATTTTTACAATTTACGTCTTTGTTTATTGTTTACATCGTTTATCACTCACTTTATTTATAACACTTGTCTTTTTATCACTTTCACCTCACATTTTGTGTCCTGGCAAATGACTTTGACCTATTATTTCTACCTTAATTACACAACTAATACTAAATTTTGTACAAGTTTTCTTTGGCTGGGAAGCCTAGTGACGCTGCGGGACATCTAATAATGATTGAAGATCATCATTACCAGGATCACTTATCCAATATCCAGCAGAATTCAATGATCTTTCAGAACATGCCGATTTACAAGAGATATCAAATTATTGCCTTAAATGGGGTTTTACTCAATCTGGAGCAGCATTTGAAGGACTTTCTAGAGATTATGGGACTGGCTCAAATGCAATAACATCGCGATATTTTCGAAATGTTTGAATATACAAAAAAAGAGAACTTATGACTAAAAAAGGTCTCTAAACTTGCGAGACACATTTTTACCTTGGCTATCGGCTAAAATTAAAACTTTTGGTTTCCGGACCGATATTTGATGTCCCCATTTATTCCTCATTACAACTGTTGTATTCACTCCGATCGTTCTACAAAGATATGCAAATAAAAGTGAATTTGTATTAGGTAATTAAAGAATACGACGACGTGTTTGTCGTTTAAACGTTTGTAATACATCGATGTACTGTTTTAAACACAAACAAGTATTAAAATCAATTGAACATTATAATTACACTTACAAGTGCGTACAATTTTTATTCAAATACTGGGTTTCTCCGCCACAATCGGCCACACTAGTAATGTGCGCGTGGCGATTGCGCGAGTTTCACAAAAGCCCAAAATATTCCCGGAATGATGTTTCTGTATAAGTTTACTTTTCTGTGATGTAGTCATTAATTTCCAGAAAGTGGCTGGCGTATTAGATAATTCAGGAAGTTCGTCTTTAAGTTTAGATGCGTATTCCTGCCGGTTACTGATTAACGATAATCATGCAGGCGATTATTTGCATTTCACTCACTTCACAAACACAATCGCATAAACACAATAATTTGGTTCGTCAATCAACACCACGACTGTTAATAAATGTATTTTTATAAATTCGTATGATTATTATTTTTAAATATATGGCCAGGAATAACTTTTACTTGACCACCTTACTCGCGACGTACGATTTACGATGCCTGCATTTATGCATATGTACATATGTAGATGGAGCTACCATCATTTTAACCCTGCTCTTGTTATTATTTGTGCGAGTGACGTATACACTTAGAGATTGTCACAGAAATCACACTCAGATTAAATCGACGGTAGAGTCATCTACATGTCAGAGCAATTTTTAGTATTATTCATATGCATTGCGTATCTTTCCAAATTTTTCAATCAACTATGAAAGTTTTTATATTTTTCTGAAACATGATATGTCCTATTACATCGTCTTTTTTAAACTTCCCTCATTTTTAAACAATTTCTAACTATACAATGTACTAAAATCAAATAATGGGGTTCCAACTGAAAATTTTTAAAACATGTACCATAGAGATGATTTTTGTGTCACATTGTTGTTAGGAATGGTTAATTAACAATTTTATTTGGAGCACAGTGCAAATCTACTCTTATATATTTTTATAAATTGTTACTTACCTGAAAATATATTACACAAGTAGAAATCCAAGTTTCCAGAGTATGTATTACTACATTCTGTTGGCCTCCATACATCGAAGTATACAAAGATTCCTAACAAACTGAGTATCATCCATACCAATGCTTGTATCTAAAAGAAAAATTTAAACACTTAATTATTAAAGTTAAAAGCAATTTCTGTTTAGTTCAAAAAAATAACTGGTATTCTAGAAGAAAAAATAACATTTTCATTAAAGTAAACATTAAAAATAAAACTACACCACTTTTTTTTCAAAATAATAATTTTTATTTACAAAAAGAATGTCGCTTGTTTGTTGTTCTGCGTCTGTCATGTTTTTTGATAGTTTTGTTTGCTTGTAAGACAGTGCAAGTAGAAATTAGCACCCTGTTTTCTCAAAGAAGTACTTAATGAGATGGCTAAGTCAAGTCAAAACATTAGATCGTTATCAACGCCATTTTTTTATGAAATTAAATTTTCATCAGACGCATCTGTCACATCGCAGGGTTTTTGAAAAATCCATTTTATCTTCCGGCATTACTACACAGACTTAGACTGTCAGTTTCCGCTTAAATGTACGTTTCGTCATTATAATGTGTTCTTTAAATTTTTTTAACCTTCGTTTTGAGCTTTTTATCTGTCAATGATCTCTTCTTAATGGTGGTTTGTTCTGAAGTGAGTTCTTTAAAAATTTCACGTCAATATCCACTCATTAATTTATCTACCTTTCAGCGTTGATTGAAATATTGGTAAAGATAGTCAACCTTACGGGATTATGCGACCCCGAAATTTGTTCTAAACATCAGAGGTCGGTAGTATCGCTTTGTGCTAAGAAAATACGTCAATTGTATTGTAGAATTTACAGAACAGTATTGCCGATAAATGTGAAATAGAAAACTGTAATTTTGCTGATAGTTTATGCTAAGGCACGACATTGTTGCCAATGCATCATGCCGTTGATTGAAATATTGGTGCATTGAGTCAATGTTGACAAACAAACAAAAACATGCGTTCTACAATATACAAGAATTTATTGATTTTTGTCGACGTACTAATTAAATGTGTGTCCTTTGTTATATATTTTTTTCTATTGTCTGTTAATTGTTCAATGTAATAATATTTATTTGTATCTTTCTTACGTAAGGTTATAACAATGGTTATACCATCATGACAAACACATATATGTACAAAGATTGTATACATACACATGTGAATAAAGTTTATTATTATGAAAAAAACCTGCAGATTTAAAAGTATTAATTTCGTAAAGAAATCGTTGAAAAACGTTCTCCCAAAAAAACAATTTCTTTAAATACTTTTGAAAATTCCATACTCATATATTTATTACATTAACATCGTTTATCCGTTGAAAATGTTTTAAAATCTATTAGGCTTACGCAAGTAAATTTCTAAATTTTGGTCATTGAAATTAAAATTTTTAACATAGAAACGCTATCCCTTTTTATGTTGGAACGAATGTTGAATTTTCTTATATTACAATCTAACGTACTCAACTGTTTGCATCTAAACAATATTATAACAAGCCTACTCATTTACTAAAGGTGTTGCTAAAAGTATGCAATTGTAGAATTTCTGACTAAGCCGATATGGAATGTGACTCATAAACGATAATCCGGAAGACTCCTCGTAATACATTTGTTTCAATATCAACTTTAGGTGTACTTATATTTTAAGATATGATAAACGCATTAAAGAAGCATCTATGCAAAGCTTAATGATTATCTGTTTATTTGTTACAATGTCTCAACAGCAGTGTGAATTCATGGTTCAGAGAATGCGACACTCATAAACTGTTAATTATCGATCAGTTGGTTAAAATAAAACTATATCGAACCTTAAAAGTGGGAGGCTAATAAACATATTTCTAATAGCTATAATTACAGTGATGTCACAAAACCACACCGTAAAATAAGAATATTATCTGCATAAATAAGTGTAAATGTTTGGATATGTTTTATGTATAGCATTGTATTAGGTACGTTATTATTTATGTGTAAATTGTTTGTAAATTATTACTATTATTTTAGATCAGTTGGAATTGTAATTTTTGAAACAATGTTTATAATTAATGAGCTATTTTACTTTAATTAAACTATTTTAATTCGAAACCATGATATTTTGATACAGTTTCAAAGAGTAAAATCCTAACTTTTTATCTCTACTAACAGATAACAAAGTGTCACTTTTCGTAAATTATTTTTTTCCCTCGGGAAAAAGTGAGTACTATTTTTTAACACCAAATTTCCCTCAATAATTTTCTAATTCTATTGTAATATGATTTTTCAATATTAAATCGTCATTTAAAAAGAATAGTGTATTATACACGTATTATCCGCACCGCGTCGGGAGACAACACACCTCAAGCTAAAATCTAGTACTTTTATTTTTAGAAGTAATAGGAATAGGTTTTATTACCAAGTGAATTTAAATTTGAAGGTCTAGTGGAACCCACTTTCCCTAAAAAACACGGTAACTTGTTGCCTTTTGAATTGAAAAATTTGAAAACCAATTTTTATTTAAAATCCTTTTCAACTGAACACGTAAAACAAGTAGATACAAAACCAATAATTTTGCGTTTCTGAACTCTAGTGGTATTTCTCCCAGTATGTTCTACTTTATTCCTAACGAAGTTATTAAATGACAAACAAATGTCAACATTATTATTTGCAAGTTAAAAATAAAGTGCAAGCATAATTTGTAAAATAATTGTTTCTTATTTATCTAACACCGACCAAACCAAACTGTTTTAACAAATAACGCTTCGCATGTATTTTAGTAAATTATTAAAAAAACATTGTCATTAAAATCCAAGATATGTATCATCAATGGTATTATTCATAAATGAAAAATTCGTCACTTTTAATTACTAGTTAATACGTTTACTAAATATTTGAAAACGTTGCAACATTGTATTGACAAAAGTAAATTTTACGGATTGTATGTTGCGCCATTTTTACAACGGTGGAATAAATTGAACTATTCTATTTCAAGAATCGTACACATTATAACTTAGCGCTTCAGTACAGGTGAAAAGTAAACAAAAACGCAACCCAACATGCATATGTGAATTGCATCCGTGATACAAGCAAATACAAGCGGTTGACTATCTTTACCAATATTTCAATCAACGCTTTCAGGCACACTCCCGGTGTATACACGTAAGTTCATATTACGTACGTAGATGACTATATACAAGTGCATAACTTTAAAGGTGAAGCAGCTTCCTAATTCGTCCACCCTCGATCAAAGGAGGAAGCAAGCGACTTTCTTTCTCTCCTGTTCGTTTGTTTTGTGACGTCAGCAGTCATTTTTCAAAGTACTGAAATATTCGTATGTATATTGCAATATACCTATGTGCGTATATTCGATTTTTTTGTACGGAAATGTATGCCGAAAAACCGTTACATAGAAATAAAACGAAATCTTCATTTCGCTGACAACACAAATATAGCGTCAATAGATGGAGAAAAAGACAGACTATTCAAGATTCGCCCAATACTGAATATCCTGAATAATAATTATCGACAGTTCGGCATATTCTCTGAAAATATCAGTATTGACGAACAAATGATACGTTATTATAGCCACCATTACCTCAAACAATTCATTAGAGGTAAGCCTATTTGCTTCGGCTTTAAACAATGGGCTATGTGTTGCGCTGAGAGTGGATATTGCTATAATGAAGAAGTATATGAAGGAAGAAAGTCAAAGAATAAAAGTGAAACCAATGGATTAGGAATGTCGGCAATACTGGGTAATATTGAAGTTGTAGAACATCCATAACAACATTCTTTCTATTTTGATAATTTCTTTACTAGTTTCGATTTGATAAAAAAACTGAAAGACATGAATATACGAGCAACAAGAACTGTGAGGACGAACAGAATAAATAAATGTCTCATAAAATGATAGTTGTATGTGTAGCGTAGTTATACTTTAAAATATATGTATTTTGTAAGAGTTGACAACAGCGCCTGAGACGAGAGCGCAGGCGGCCGGGACGCTGTCTGTAACGCAGAACGGACAAAGTTAAGAACGCATAATAGACGATGTTGTTTCATTTATCAACGTTACCAAAATAGTTATAGTTACAACAACAAGAACAATACATGGCGCAGTCGTATGTTACGTAAAATTGATTTTTAGATACCTACAAAAAGTTAAATGTTCAGTGGCATTGAAGCTACAAAGTTTTATGGTTAAAACGTGGTGCAAGAAAGCCCGCCAAATGTCTGGTTTTAATTTGCCGAAACCCATGAAAATGTCTGGAAATATCAGTGAGAATTGGAAATGTTTTAAGCAATCGCTAGATATCTACCTAAGAGCATCAGGGCTCTCATCCAAAACAGATGATACTAAAATTGCAATACTCCTAAACTGCGTGGGAGATGACGGTTTAAAACCTACAACAATTTTAAATTTCGGAAGGCGAAGAAAAGTATGATACGGTTTTAAAAAAGTTTGAAGAGGTATGTAACCTAAGAAAAATATATTATATTGTAGACTCCTGTTCTATGAACGTTCGCAAAAGTGGATGAACCGTTTGAATCTTTTTAATTGATGTACAAACATTAGCAAGAAACTGTGAATTTACAGATATAAACGAGATTTTAAGAGACAGAATTGTATTTGGTTCATCTGATTCTGAAACAAAGCAGAAGATTATTACGTCCGAAAAAGTTTCTCTTGAAGATGTCATAAAATTATTTAAAGCAGCGGAATTAGAAAAATACAAGCTAAGAATGTACGCAAGGCAAGTACAAGTTTTGTTGTTGAAAAAGTTCAAACAGGTATTATGAGTGATGCAGTAAATAAAACACTTCGAATGAAAACGTCTAGCACAAAACAGCAAATAAATTGTACATGGTGTGGTACGAGACATGAACGCGATAAAACAGATGTCCAGCGATGGGAAAGAAATGTACTAAATGTGGCCTCCAAAACCATTTCGCAGCAGTATGCAAGTCGAAGATGACTAGGAGAAGAGTAAAAGAGTGATTGTAGAAGATGATGCAGATGAAGAATATTTTTGTGCTTCGGTGAGTAATGTAGAAGTTGTAAATGCTATTTCATGGTATGAAAAAGTTAAAGTTGAAAATACTGTTATTAATTTTAAGTTGGATACTGGTTCAGATGTCAATCTTATACCTGCTAATTTGTTTGAATCAATTTGTACGGAGTCTAGACATCAGATCACTTTAAGACGTAATAGCAGTATTAATTTGGAAGCATATAACCGTTCAAAAATTAATGTTTTAGGACAAACTGATTTAAACGTAATAGTTAGGAATAAGAAGTATGTTTTAAAATTTGTTATTGTAGGAGATAATTTTACTCCAATATTAAGTCTTGCTTGTTGCATAAAGTTGAACTTGATCGAGAGGTCTGATCAAATACATGAATGTTCAGAAAGTCTTTCAAAGGATGAAATATTAAGTGAATTTAATGATGTGTTCACAGGAATTGGTAAGTTTTCAAAACAATATTGTATAAAGTTAAAAGCCAATGCAATTCCTTGTTCCAATCCTCCTCGTAGAGTTCCTTTAAAAATAAAAGAAAGTTTAAAGAAAGAGTTAGGAAGGTTGTGTAATTTAGGTATAATTACAAAAGTGCAAAATTCTGTAGAATGGGTAAATAATTTGGTAATTGTTGAAAAGCCTAATGGTCAAATACGTTTATGCCTTGATCCCAAGTTGCTGAATCAATCGATTGTAAAGGATTATTTTGAGATACCCAAATTAGAGGACATGGCGACTAATTTAAAAATGCCAAATATTTTAGTGTTTTGGATTTGAAAGATTCATTTTGGCAAATTCCTTTAAACATGGAAAGTTCTAAATATTGTACGTTTTCAACGCCGTTTGGTTTGTATTCATTTAAACGTTTACCTTTCGGTTTAAATATATCCGCGGAAGTGTTTCAAAAGTACTTATCTGAAAATTTCGGGGATATAAATGGTGTTAACATTTATATAGATGATTTGTTAATATTTGCTGAGACAATTGAAGCTCACGATCAGATTTTAAAGAATGTTTTGGAAAGAGCAAGGCAAAAGAACATCAAATTCAATAAAGAAAATTTCAGTATTTATTAAATGAAGTCAAATATATTGGTCATACTTTTGGTAATGGTGAAATGAAACCTGATGATGAGAAAATTAAAGCAATCAAAGAGTACGACACACCATTAGACAAAAAGCTTTACAGAGATTTTTGGGTATTTTTAAACTATTTAAGGAGTTTTATACCTAATTTAGCTGAAAAACGTATCCTTTAAGACTGCTATTAAAGAAAAATGTAGAATATTGTTGGGAAAATGACGTACATGGTAAAGTGTTCAATGAATTAAAAAGGTTAATATCTACTGCACCAGTGTTAAAGAATTATGATCCCGGATCAGAAATACTAATTCAAACTGATAGTAGCAAAATTCGATTGGTTGTGTATTAATTCAAAATGGTCACCCGTATGTTACGCGTCTAAAAGTTTAACAGATTGTGAAATGAACTACGGACAAATAGATAAAGAATTTTTGGCTATTTTATTTTCTCTAAAAAGTTTCATAACTATGTTTATGGAAGGAGTGTAACAGTACAAACTGATCATAAACCGTTAGTGTCTTTGATGGAGAAAGATATATGTAAAATTAATTCAAATCGTTTACAAAGAATTAAATTGAAATTAAGTATTTATGATGTTCGAGTAGTTTTCATACCGGGCAATCAAATGTTAATTGCAGATGCTATTAGCAGAGCTTCCTCAAAGGCGACTAAACAACCTACAGATGAATCATTAAATAATGTAGTCCACTCCATAAATGTATCTTGTGAGATTGTAGAAAAGATAAAAAAGCCACGTTTGAAGATCCGATTTTATGTAGAATATTACAGTTTTCAGTAAACGGTTGGCCAAAATCTTTTTACCAAATGTGAAAACAAGTTAAATCTTACTATCAATTGAGAAATTTAATTGTTGTAGAAAACAATTTAATATTTTTCAATAATAGATTAATTGTTCCCAATAACTTGACAGAAATAATTATAGAGACTGTTCATAAAACTCACTTTGGTATTGTAAAACTAAAGCTAGAACGAAGTCGTTATTTTACTGGCCGGGAATGGACAGTCAAATGAAAACTATGTAAGAAACTGTGCAATATGTAAAAATTCAGCAATCAAAATCCCAAAGAACCAATGATTGTAGAAACTCCATGTTAATACCCGTTTCAAAAAGTTGGAACCGATATACTAGATTACGCTGGGAAGTCCTATTTGGTCGTAATTGATTATTACTCCAAATGGTTAGAGTTAGTAGACATAAAACATAAAGATTCCGATGCATTAATTAAGATTTTAAAACAAATATTTTTCAACATATGGCATCCCAGAAATCGTGCGTGCAGATAACATGCCTTTTGCTTCTTTTAAATTCAATCAATTTGCAGAGGCGTGAATTTTAAAATAATAACATCCAGTCCTTATTACCCGAGAGGAAATGCATTGGCAGAAAAAAGCTGTTAATATTGCTAAAAATTTATTAAAGCGTAGTAAAGAGGAAGAGTTAGATATAAAATTATTGTTATTAGAACAAAGGAACATGCCAGTTTTAAATTCACCGTATGCTCCTGCAGAACTTCTTTTAGTAGAAAACGAGAACCACCCTACCAATTCACTAGAACTTTTGAAACCAAAACTTGTGAAGAATTTCGATCAAGTTCAAACTAAAAGATCAAATGAATAAAAAGTATTTTGACAAAAATACCAAAGAAAATAAGCTAAAACTAAGTGAAGGTCAAACAATTTATTATAGAAATAATAATAATAATACTGTGGTTAACTGGTAAGTTTATTGAATACGGCCATACGCCAAGAACTGTGATTTTTTATGATTGTAATAATAGAATTAAGCGTAGAAATAGAATTGAGATTAAAGCAATGTTTACTTCCTAATAATATCAAAAGTAATTTAGAAAACGATTTTCGGTGCAACAGAAAACAATCCGATTATTTCCTTAATAAAAGGGTTTTCCTTCATGATATGGAGGGTATAGCTGAAGAAAACATTGTAAATACAGATTGTGATAATCAAAACAATGTTTCACTGGGTCACAGTGGACGTGCCAGGAAACAACCAGGTTATTTGAAAGATTATGTTTAGAATAATAGGGAGATGTAGCGTAGTTATACTTTAAAATATATGTATTTTGTAAGAGTTGACAACAGCGCCTGAGACGAGCGCAGGAGGCCGGGACGCTGCCGGTAAGGCAGAACGGACAACAATATAGAATAAAGTTAAGAACGCATAATAGACGATGTTGTTTTATTTATCAACGTTACTAAAATAGTTATAGTTACAACAACAAGAACAATACAGTATGAATAAAAGAGCAAACGTGGAGCATATTTCGATTATAGTTTTGATAAAAGAAATGAAGTTTTTAAGTTGGTCTTTGATCCGAGTACCTTGGTGGTCCAAAGCTGATAAAAAGCAACTTTCAATTCCCAAACTAGATGCTATACATTATTATAATAAACATATGGGATTTTCTATTGGTTAATTAAAAAATCGTATAAAAAATACAAGCCAAAAAGTGGTATTTTCCTATTTGTATAGTCGCAATCGACTTGACTTTAAAAATGCTCATGGTCTTTACCGTATGTACAATGGCAATATAATCTCTACTAAATTTTCGTCGAATGGTTGCATGAAAAGAGCATACCCTAAAATTGCATTCACTTTCTGACCCCAAAATCTGGTAGACCATCATATAGTGGGTGCACAGGAACGTGTTCCGATGGTATAATCAGAAAGGATTCCATTGACATTATTTAGAAAGAACATTAGAGGGAAAAGCAGAGAAAATCTGCTATGTGTAAAAAAATGTTAGAAACAGTGCGTCAAATGCGATGTTGGACTCCATGTTGATTGCTCAATGGAATGGCATGAAACATAATATAATTTAATTTTTGTTAATTTTACATGACACACCGTGAGCCTCAAATGGGGATTGTTAAAAAAAAATTAATAAATAAACTACTTCAAGCAAAATATTTGATAATATTACACTCTATACTAATTTTTCTTAACCATAAAATTAACATTTTAACAAATAATAACAAAAAATAAAAGTTGCCAGGAAATGGGTTAATGTGGAAGGCTAGATGTCAATGAATAATAACTTAGTGCTGGTTTTTGGCAACGTTTTGCATCTCAAAGTGGGTGTTCCTTCTTCTTGTTAACATTTCAATTTGTCCCCGTGGAAAATTAGCCTACGTCTTTAAGGATGTTCGATAAAAAATTATTTTTTCCACTACTAGCTGTGAAGTGGACAATTATTGCGTCTCCTAGCCAACTGAGAAGTTGAATTTCTCTATTAGTGGTTAATAATTTTTCAATTGTTGACCTAGGTTAATAATGGACAATTTCAAATTTTTTGAGAATCTAAGAATAGTTGTTTAACAAAACGAGTGAAACATAATTTTGTATATCCAGGAGATTATCTCTAACGTATTTGCTGCTTAAAATTACCTAACACGATAAAATTATTTGAATAAAAAAAATGCCATTAGTATTAAAAATTCGCCCCCCATCCCATAATCGCAAATACATAACCTGAATTTATTTATTTATTAAATATGATGGTAAAATCGTTTTTCAGGTTTCCTAAAGGAGATTTAACCAGGCGAGTTAAGTTACATGAAGAATTTTAAGTAAATTACAAACAAAATGTGTGTCTGACGACATCTCGTGTAAAAGCATTGACACGTATGATTAGGCATAAAACTAAGAAAATGCCAACAGTTAAATGTAACGACATGTGAAGCGTTTACGTGCATATCGCTATCTAAGCAACAGCTTTAATGCTTAAAACGCACGAGTGTCGATAAAGTTAGGTAAAACTTGTACAGAAGCACAACACGCAACGAAAGAACACCTGATGCCGCATTTTTCGCTCTTATTATGAGCTCATCAGAGGTGTATACTTTAAGTGCGGTATACAACTGTACAAGACGCACACATGTCGTTACATTTAACTGTTGGCATTTTCTTAGTTTATACTAATCATACGTGTCCATGCTTTTTACACGATGTCGTCAGACACACATTTTGCTTATTCATTACTCCACGAGAGTTTAAAGACCAACCGCCGTCTTGTAACAGTTGTATACCGCACTTAAGTATACACCTCTGATGAGCTCATAATAAGAGCGAAATGCGCATCAGGTGTTCTTTCGTTGCGTGTTATGCTTCTGTACAAGTTTTTACTTCCCATTTTATCGACACTCGTGCGTTTTAAGCATTAAAGCTGTTGCTTAGATAGCGATATGCACGTAAACGCACACATGTCGTTAAGCATTTAACTGTTGGCATTTTCTTAGTTTAAAATTCAAACATTTTGTTGTAGGTGTTTTGAGTGGTTAACAGAATCTGAAGGTCCGATACTGTTACATAAAAATGTCGATTTTAAAAACTTAATGAGAGTGGTGAACACTTGCCATTCCTAAATGAATTACAAGTGTCAATTTCTGAAACCCAATTTTCAAATGATGCAAGGTATATTGGCGAAGCAATGAATGCCCGTTAACATCTCTAGCTATACCAAACTACTCAAGCTTGCAGCTCAAATACTCTTAGGTAAAGAAAATTACGGAGGAACATTCTTAAATTGCAACGTGAAAAGAAAGCACTTCAATTGAAGTTAACATCTCCCAATGATTACTTCCCGAAAGCAGAGCACAAATTGTGACAGCCCAAATGGACTTAAAAAATAAATCACTAAGAAGCAGAAGATACAGAGGAATACAAACAATTTTAACTAAAATTATATTTTACGAGCCCCAAAATGTTAATTTTAAAGTAGGTTTTAAATTTTTTGCCTGCTCAAACTGCTACGTGATCATGGTTATAGTTATATATAAAAAGTTAAACAACCCTTGTGCTACATCTTTACAAATACGATATGCAAAGGTGACAAATTGAAGTCGATAGTATTAAACTGCATAGAAAAAATACAACTACAATGCGGTGCCAATGTTAGGCAGTAGTAAAATTTTCGAAACCTAATTAAAAGAATAGATGTATCACCGGAAAAACCATACCTTCTCGTAAACGATAAGAAAATCTATTATTTCTTCGATGTCCCCTATTTATTGAAGTCAGTGCAAAATAACTTGATTAAATACGATATAATCTTTAATAACAAAAGCATCTTGGAAAGACATTAAAATTTCTACATGTCAGACAAATCTAAACCGCTGCGATTGGCTCCTAAATCAACTAATTTACTTACTCTGAATAATTTTCAGAAAATGAAGGTGAAATATACCACACAAGTGTTTAGTGAATCAGTTGCAGTTGGTTTATCAACGTATGTAGCTTTAATGCTTTTTGATTTATTTGACAGCCCTAAAACGCACGATTAAGATCAATGTTCTCTTGTTTGCAAAAATAAACTGCAAAAATGAAGAAATTAACAGTTCGAACTAGAAATGAATGTATTGAATCTTCTATTAATTTACGTTTTTTTATTCCTTTAATTTGTTTCCATCTAATTAAACATTTACGTGATTTGGAAGTAAATCCTGATGACTTCCATCTTTGTTTTTAATGTTACTTCACAGTTTACAAAAGTTTCTGTCAAAGACTCAACACAACTTAAAGGGGCACCGTTTGTGTAGAAACTAAGGCGTAAAACAAGCATGGTTTAATTGTGTTGACCACTCGGTAGAGTCGTCGGGAGCGTGCGGACATTTTCGGGTCCAGTCGGTCGTGGTCGGCTGTTTTCGGGGACAGTCGTTCGTGGATGACCGTTGAACGTAGAATTTCATAAGATTTCTTGATGAAAAGGTTGTAGGTATCTAACTTCTACGGATTTTTGTGGATTTAAATACCTACAACCTTACCATTAGAAAGCTTATAAAATTCTACGTTTAACGGCCCATAAAAAATACCTGGTGGCATTTGAAAAAATCTGCTTATCCGCAAGTTTAGGGAGTTCAACTTAAATAATTGATTAATCCAAACTTAGTAAGTAATGCATAATAAAGCTGAAAAATCGCAGTTGAATAATTTTCAGAATAACTGAGTTATTCATTTTTTTCGAAACATCAATTATTCCAAAAAAAGTGAAATAACGCGAAAACGGTCCATTTTAGACACCCTATATGATAGATAAAGTCACGTTAGAATTGCCGTGATATCGCCCGTGATCGCAATAATGGCCCAGTCTTTAAATAATTTTGAATTTACGCGTTCATGATTTAATTATAAACTCGTTCGTTTGAAAAAGGAAGTCGGTCGCTAGAAGCCTAGACGTCCAGACGGTGGTAAGAGAAACAGCAGCGTAGCGAAGTGCGTGCTTTGTAAAAGCGCGAACAGGGGTAAGTTTATTTTTGGTCATAAAATAGATGTCTGCATAAAATCTGAATGGTTAACCCTTACGTTTTGCTGGTTTTTTGGCTTCCTTTACATTTTATGAACTAGATCAAATAATAATAATCCTTTCCGCTTACCCATAAAGGCAGTATACCCCTCCCCTTTTTCTAATGGAGTACAGGTATGTATAAAGTGTTAGCGGAGAAAGGAAGAAAAAATAATTATAGGGGGGACTTTAACACAAGGATAGAGAAGAAGGAGAAATTATAGTAAAAGAAAGAGAACAACAATCGACAAAAGATAAATGGACAAAGCAAGAAAATATGGAGGAAGGTGGGAGAGCAATATATGACTGAAAGGGGAGGTCGATAATAAATTATGTGGATCAGCCTTTGGAAGTAATTTTAAATGGAGAAGAGAATGGAGAAGAAGAAGTAAATGAAGAATGGAAAGTAAAATAGATATGGACAGAAAATATAGAAAGATATAAAGTAAAGATGGAAGAAATACAACAGATGGAGGAAGAAATGGGCAAGGAAATGAAAAAAATAATAACCAAAATGGAAATAAAAGCGAAAAAGAACATATAGAATAAAGTCAAAGGAATTTGTAAGAAACGTGATTGGTGGAACATGGTATGGAGAGAATAAGAGGAAGAAGCTAAGAAGAAGTAGGAGGAGATGGAAAAAGGACATATAAGCTAATAGAGGAATTGCAGAGTCTAAAAAGATATACAAGGAAGGATGTGAAAAAGAAAAAAATATGAAAAAGAGATGAAGAGGAAATGAACAGAATAAAAACGAAGGAGAAGCAGCATTTATATACAAAAAAGAAACACAGGAAAAAGCAAAAGAAGAAAGATAGATGAGGAAAATTATAAGGAAGTAGGTATTGTAAATGTTAGATACAAAGTCTTTGCAGAGATATCAAGAAGGAGGCTGGAAATAGAAATATAAGAAAAAATATATTAGGCAGTGGAAAATAGAATTTAGGAAAAGTAGAGGGCGCGATAGATAGTATTTATACAGGGTGGGGCACTACCAACAAATTATTCTGTAGCATTAAAACGACCATATCAAGAAATCTTAAGGCATACATATATACAGATTATTTGAGACCACATTTTGTAAAATATTTTAGGTTGTTTTATCGTACAATCAAAAATAGAAAACACAAGCTGTTCCATTTAAACTATACAAACTTTGATATGGTACGTGTTTCTAGAGAACCCTGCCAATCTAAAATATTTTTAAAATGTGGTTTCAACAATCTTAATATATGTATACCTTAAGATTTCTAATATTATTTGTTTTAATGCTACAGAATACCTGTTGGTAGTGCCCCCTGTATACTAAAAACAAATAATAAATAAGCATATAGAAAGAAAGGGTGGAAAAGCTTTGGAACTGTTTCTAGATTTAAAATCAGCATTTGATAAAGTGAATAGGAAGATATTGTGGGAGGAAATGAAGAGAAAGAAGATAAAAGAAGATTTGGTAAAGAAAATAGCAGATTTATACGATGAGACAAGATGCAGAACAAAATTAAAAGAAGTTTGGGAAAGGCATTTTGATGAAAAAGGTTTAGGCAGGAATGTCCTTAAGCCCGAGTCTATTTTCATTGTATATAGGATATCTAGAAAAGGCTATAAAAACCAATAAATAGGAGGATTGGTAATAAAAGGGTTAAAGTCTGTGCTGGCATATCCTGACGATATAGTGGTATTAGCGAGATGTGAAAATAAAATGCAGGAAATAATAGGTGTAGTAAAAACAATATAGAAGGGAAAGATTTAAGAGAAAATGTGGATAAGACAAGGTTAGTAATGTTTCAAAAAGAAGAGGGGAGAAATATGGAAATGGGGAGAAGAAAAATAGAAAGTTTAAGAGAAATAAGATTTAGGATATAAAATAACGTACAACAACAAGGATGAGAGGCATATTGAGGAATTGGCAAAAAGGGAATAAAATGCTACGGCAGGTGTGAGAATTGGGAGAAAGAGTGTTTGGAACGAATATAGAAAAGAATAGATAATTATTTGAAAAGATAATAAAAGTGTAATGGTGTACGGGGCAGAATTATGGGTAGGACGGAGGGAAAATTGGAAAATCAAGAAAAATATTGAGATGTACATTGTGGTTGGATAGGGATGTGCCAGGATATATTGTAGGGGAAGAAGTAAAGTTAAAAAAAATTAGGGTACACACGGGGAGGATGGCAATGAAATATGAAGAAGGAATAAGTAAAAGAGACGGCAATAAAATATTGAAGGAATGTTAGAGATAGGTGAAGAAACAAAGAATAAATTTTAAGCAGGAAGATAAGAAAGGATATTATGAAAGAGAGGGTATCCAAGAGAAGAAGTAGAAAAAGAAGGAAAGAAGGAAAGAAGAAAATGAATATACTAAGGGATATAGTAAGAAGAGACAAGGACGTACAAATATTGAAAGAAGAACTAAAATAAGAAGAGAAAATACAACGACAGACAGAAAGTCAAGGTATTCAAATGGAGAAAAAGCTTAAAAGGTAAAAAAAAAGATGATAGCGCGATTTAAATGTGGGAATGAGGAGAATTTGAATAAATATTAGTGGAGGATGAAACGGCGGTGGAAAACGCTGGAAAATTTACAGCATATTATGAGAGAACGTGACAAAATTAAGAGAGAAGAGAGAGAAAGGAGAGTGCTAGCTGAAGAAGGAGGAGAAGAAGACAAATAGATAAAGAAATGATAGCGAGGAGGAAAAGAGTGATGGAGGGAGAAAAAGTTTAATTGTGGTGTAAAAAGACGAATTATAATTATGAAAACTTTTATGAAAACCGAATCATTTGTAAATGTAAATGTAAATATGTAAAAAGACAAATAAATACTTAGTAATACATAGTAATAATTTATTATTATTAGCAATGAATCTATAATTATTATTAGTAATAATAATAGAGTACAGTATGTGTAGCGAGCTGTTTGTCTATCACTTGATGCGATTGCATCCTTTACATCCTTTTATTATTTATGCTCACCATAGAGTGAGAAGTTTCAGCGTGTTTGCATTCATGGATACCAGAACAGTTTGATGTAAGAATTGCTATTGATAAAAGCATTGTAATAATGTAATGTACTTTACCATCAGTAAATTATTGAATTGATGGCCGAACCATATACGTACAAAACTCAAAGGGAATGATACTATGATGAAACAGATTGTATTACAGTATTACAGCCACTGCAACCAAGCTTTTTTATGTGTTTTACACACTATAAATTATGTGATGACTTGTTAGGTTTTGTGTCTGTGGATGTTTTTCCATGACCGACGTCTACATGATTTACATTTTTGTATATGTTCTTTTTCTTAGGTATCAGGTGTTTCCAAATCAGTTTAACCTTCAGAAATATATGAAACTAATTACTACTTCCGATTTAGATCTAGAAAATGATGAAGAAGATTGTAGAAATGCAACGTCAGCGTTAGTATTTATCTTTTAGAGCAGTATAATGAATTACCAATAATCTACGTCAATAAAATGATTCATAGCGGCAAGAATTCTGCCGACATTGATTATACGTTCGGAATTCTACTATGACGTCACTAATGATAAATGGATGATTGCTAAATCATACGTTACTATAGATGATAAAGATATCGTTATTGATGGTGTAAAGTATTAAGGTACCCAAGACTATACGAATTACTATAGTCTGTCCAGAAACGAAGTGAAGTAATAAATTAAAATAGTTCATTTATTTTACATATAAGCGGTACACGATTTTGTATTAAATACATAAAAGATTTTAAAACTAGTTTAGGATATACCGCTTCCATACTATAGTGTTACAACGTAAGTTATTTATGAATAGCTCCTAATTCGTTAACAATGGACGTACCTGTTCTTGAGGTCTAAACTAAAGAACATAGGCGTGTACATGGGTCTTTGACAAAAATTGATTACGATTGTGTTTTATTGAAAGTAATTTTAAACATATCATTGTAATTATAAAAACACATCGTTTGTTAGAAACCATTTTATAGAGTTTGAAAATTTAAGGTATAATAAAATATAGCAAGAACAAACTAAAATTTATTTGAAAATAATAAATATATAATTTTAAAATACAGTTATTCTGAAAATTCATCTGTTTCTATCATTTGACAATAGGCTCTATAGTAACTTCTATCAAATTGTCAAGTTCCTACATTTTTGTTCCTCTTTCATTACGTGTTCTATACACTTTTTCCATTTTTCCGCAGTCACATCACTTAAAGAAGGCATTAAAAGTTGTCGAACGTCACTTAATTTAAACGTGGTATTATTTCTCGCTACTGCACCCTTCACCTGCGCCAATATTAATTCTATAGGGTTTAATTCACAATGGTATGGCAGTAAGCGTAGAACAAAAATATCACGTTTTGCTGCCATTTCGTCAACTGCATATCTTTTAAACTTTGTCCTAACACCTTGTAGTAGACTTAGTAGTTCCCTTTTACCATATCATTTTCGAAAGCAATTATTTTGAGGAAAGCCATTCCAGGAAGTTGTAGGTAAACGTTCGATTTGTCTGGAATGGTAGCTGGCATTGTCCATAACAATTACGGAACCCTTTGGTATTAAATCTAACATTTGTTCAAAATATTCCTCAAAAACATCCATTCATAACATCACCGGTATTTTTCGATTCAAATAGCAGTAAACCTCCTCTACAAAGCCTTCGTCACTTCCTATATGCGTAATAATTAAGCGTCGCCCTTTTCCTGAAGGAGGTCTTAAACCTGTAGATAATCCTTCTAAAAAGCCTGTCGTCCACTGGTTACATTTTTGTCTTGCCACATTTTTCCCACAGTATAACCTTTCATTTACCCACGTTTCGTCTAAATAATAAATTTTCTTGCCTTCAGAACGTAATTTAGAGATATTTCGTAGGTAATTTCTTCTCCAACATACAATTTCTTCCTTATCAATGAGAGCTGATTTCCTATTCATTTTTTCCCATGAAAAATTCAATTGTGCAAAACTTGCCACAACATTGTTCTACTTAAATTGGATATACCCTCTTCTCTTTCACAACTGACACAATTTTATTTAATGTGGGTATTTCTTTTTTAAAATAAAACGAATGCACTATTCTTCTAATTGTACTTTTCACATATTCGGGTATTTCAGTTTTTTTTCACCATGAGATAAACTAGGCTCACGCACAGAAACTTTGTCTTTACGCACAGAAACTTTGTCTTCACGCAAAAGTCTGAATATTGTTGTTTTTCAATGCCAGTCATATGTGAACTGTCTCTTGAACTGTTTTCAACGGATTATGGCATTTCAAATAATTGTACACATTGAGCACAATAGTTTTTTCGTTGGCAGAAAGCGCAGACCTCTTCACGCGTTTCCTTGGAATAAATTCAGGACTCGATGCCATTCCAATGAAACTCAATACTGCAGCGTAAGTACACCTTATGATATACCGATATGATATGACAATAATCATTAGTTAGGCTATCGTTATAATTACATACCATATTTCTCCCCTAATTATATCATTAAGAACAAATTAAAATCTATTAAAGTGTCATTCCAAATACAGTACATACTTTCTAGTTCAATTATTAGTAATTAATTAGTTAAAATTCCTAAAAATGTGATCGATAATGATATTAGCAATTTCTGATAAACAAGGTGATTCACTAGTGGTGGCCAAAAATAAACCCACGTATTATTTGATCAAAATTTTAAATTGGGTTTTTCATATAAAGTTTTTATCAGGAAAGCTTCGTTAAAAAGTTACAGGGTAGTAAACTTAAAAAAATTTAAATTTTTTAGAATACCTCAAAATAGTGACTATAATAAACCGAAATGTTTAGACAAACCCATGTGTCAAATTTCAGTTTATTACAGTCAGTAGTTTATACCATTGCATGGAAGTAGGTGGAGGTCAATTTGAACATTTAATAAAATGAAATGTGTCAAAATAATTAATTAATGATTACACATCTTCTACATTTTTAACCCCCTTTTCGAAAAAGTATCAATACATCGGTACGCCATTGGAATTAGTTAAACATGTTATTTATTAGTTCGTTTGTTTCTGGACAGACTTT
>JALBCR010002394.1:0-373806 GCA_030710515.1 Abscondita cerata | reverse complement strand
ATCAGTACTTCGTTGCAGTTACCGTATTGCTATTATTGATTTCTTATATTCTTTATTTATATAGTAATACCTTTATTTAAAAAAAAGTTTTCATTTAATTTTAAACTATAACTTGGTATCTTAATTATAATTATGTAATAAATTCTTGTCAAAAACTAAATATATACGTTGACAATAAGAATTGCCTTAGTTTTTATTTTCACTTTTATATTAACTACAGAAAAACTGAAACGTCATAAAATATACATTTTGTAAGGACTAAATATTATGAATAGAGAGTTTAATGATTTTTTTAAATAACTTCTAATATTAGTAGGTTAGATTTATTTAAAATAAGTAATAATCAGTCAACCCAAATAACCATGTTTAGTTTTTGATTTAATTTAAAAGTTATTGCTTGTAGACGTTTTTAAATCAAAATTATTTCTAATTTTATTTTGTAAACATTTCTTAAACAAAATTTTGATTCGATAATTAATGGAGCTATGGTGTTTAATTAGCGATTTTCATAAATATATTCTTTAAAGAAAAAATTAAGTAAGCAGCGTAAATTACCTATTTTTTCTAAAACGTTAGCAGTGTAATGATTCATTCTACAGTCCTTCTATAAGATAAACCCTGCTGAGCCTGTTGTTAGAATTGTAAATGATACCCTTAAGCCCGCTGCACAATGTGCAAATTTTGTTTACAGAAATTGTGGTGTCCAAGTTTTAAATTTCATGGTGTACGTTTGGAAACTACCAAATCACAATTTTACTGTTACTCTTTTTTTTTTGTGTTAAACTTTGTTTATTAAATTCGAATTTCATAATATTTTTTTAGCATGCCGGTGATGAAGACGCTTTAAATAAGGCTGAAAATTCTCATTTCATTTACGTCAAGTGGGCGATAGAGCGACGTAAGTTCCAACAATTAAAATTTAAGTACAAATTTGATATCGTAAAATTGTCTTGTAGATGGAAGGATCCCAGTCCTCGTTTCGTAAAGATAAAAAGAACTAGATTATTGGTATTACCGACGTTAGTTAGATGGGGTCAACCTCATAGATTACAAGGAGAGCAATGCGAAAAATAGAATTGGTGGAAATGCCCCATTACAGACGATTAATATTCAATATGTAAAGTATTAACTATTGGAGCGTATATTTTTTGTCTATTGTATTAAAGGGGTGATTGAAAATAAACCTTTTTTAAAACAATTTGTTTATGTTTTTTTATTTTTCTATCAAATATGTTTAAATTGATTTATAAAACTAAATACAATAATTATTTTTAAAACATTGTCAGTTACTACTGATAGAATTAAAACAGTTCTCGTGAGACTCTAGCTGAAATAAATTAATAATGTCAACTGTTATTAGCAGCTTTGCCGACAGGTATGTAAAGCAGTTACATGGTGATTCTTTAATAATTATAGCCAACCTAACAGTTGGCAAGTATAAAATTTCAGAATCGCCTGCAGTAAGTATATTTTAAACAATGCATCGGCTAAGATCTTAAGTTAAGATGATCATATTTCAATTTTCACAAAATTGTTTGTTCTGTCACAACTCCCAACTATGTACCTATCTTAACTCTCATGTTTATGATAATTCCAAATTCATATATTTTCATTATAACCTTAACTTGATCATAACATGAAATTACCTAGTCTAGGTCTTTATCGCCGACTTTGGAATAAGGTTGGCTGCTCTACAGTAATCTCTTTATTAATTATTGAGGCTCAGATGCATTGGTTGCGCGGTTACCGTTATCATACTTATTTTAATGGTACTCTGTAGCGAAAAAGTCACTGACCAAAATAAAAGTCGACGGACATGTAATGCTGATTCTTTACAATACAATTTCAATTTAATTGCATGCAGTCGTCAAGTTTCTAGTCAAATTACGTTCAAATTAATTTTTAATTTTGTGTTACCTAAGTAGAAAAAAACCATAGATATGCACATGATTTTATTGTTGTGAACTAGGATTATTCGACATTATCTAAATTGACATTGAAACTAATATACTATCAGCCGTATTCACAAATTTCTATTGTACTTTTACTAACGGTCTCGTTAAATTAACATCCTACATTTAAATTGTATCTGTCGAATATATTTAACAGCCCATTTGAAGTGACATTTAACATTTTTTCGAATACGAGTGTATGACTTATTATCAAAATTACATATTATATATTTTACTATTTTAATACTTATTTTATAAGTTGCTGATTTGTTTATTGTTTAAAAATGTAACATATTTTTGTGATTATAATTGAACTACTAGCCAAGGGCGATTATGTCAATAATTTCTTATGATGCCAAAAACGAATATAAAATAAAATAAATCATAAAGATATAAAATCAATAAGTTCAATTCTCTTTTAGTAGTTTTCATGTCGTTTCAAATTATTATAATAAGTATGTGTAATGGAAGTTCTAATTTAGAAAACTCTAATCAATACTTACATGTCATTATCAAAATGACAAATATTCATTTAAAACAGATAGTAGCAGTAATATCAAATACTACATTATTATGATTCATTTTTATTAGTTCTGAATGTTAATTGCTTTTATTAAAGCACATGTGATAAATGGGTTATCAATTAATTATAATATGATTAAGTAGAACATCAAACTTATTATGACTTTTTACTCTAATTACACGAGTTTGAATACTTTTACCTGAGTGGCCAGTTGGTTAATTTAATTAAAAGAACATTATCGAATTCCATAACTTCTCCAAGTGTTACTCTACATTATACTGGGTGATTCAATTTGGTGTTCGCTGTCTTTTATTATTTTGTTTTCCGGTAAAGTATTTTTAAATGGCGTATTAAACCACATTAGGTGAGCGACATAAATCAGGTGTACTGAAGTATTATGCTAAAGTAACGATAGTTAACTTTGTTTTAAATGACACCCTGTATTGTTTTCATGGCTAACTGAGTGTAATAGCAAAATACGATAAGGAGCATTTAATTACTGCTATACTATTTTTCCAAAAAAATTGATAACTTACAACTTACATCACTACGCTTTTATAGTTGTAGAATAATTGTAGAAAAGATGTCGGAATATTTAAGAGAACGAAGTTCTGGAGACCGTTGACCATTCTTACTTATTCTAGTAACTCCAGTGCCCCTCCATAAAATTGTTCTGTCCCAGAACAGCATTCGGTCTCGGTACCTGTAGAATGGGCCGTGACGGTAACGACAATCCCGTCCATCTCGGCAAAGTCCTTGCTGTTAAAGAAACAATCTACAGTCTTCTTTTGTCCATAAAGGTTACGAGGTTGATAACTACAGACAACACATCAACCCTTGTTCCCTGGAAGACAATATCTAACATGTTTCGAACAATCCTAGTGTCCAGATCTAAATCACAACCAAGCTTAAGCATTACTATTTTCTTGACGTTATTGATCTCGGTGTCCTTTGTGAAATCCCGTAAAATATTTCACAGGTGCTTGTAGGTGGTTATGGCAAGACAGTTCATTTGAAACCAAATAGTAAATGAAGCTTCTTTGTTCGCGCAACTTCCGGTTCGACCCACAGCAGAGTTGCAGCGTCGGACGATGTGGTTCAAAAACTTACCTAACCTATTGCAAGCAGATTCATTAGTGCTCATTCGAGAAGAAAACCTACCACCTCTAAATTGGTCTCTAGGCAGAGTAACTGAGATACACCGGGCTGCAGACGGCGTTGTTCGTTCATGTGTAGTTAAAACTCAGGTGGCAGTGTTATCAAACGCCCAGTAAACAAACTGTGTGCGCTACCATCGTAAATATTTCTGTTAACCATTTACCTGTATGTTTATCCATTTTGCTTTGTTACTAATTTGTACAATTTTATGCTTATTTAACTAGTATTAATTAGGATTAGTACTTTTTGTTTTAAGCTACAGCGTTTCAAGGTAGCCGGTAATGTATATATTTTTTGTATAGCATGCAAACAGCCTTATATTACAAATTCTTCACTGTCATTAGCGCGTCAAAAACGCGTTTTCTTTGTTTGTTAATAACTACTTCCCCGCGCCTGCTACCTGAAGTGAGGGCAGTTTTTAGTGAGAAGTAGCATCCGAGAGTTATCTCGGCAGTAACAGTCAGGTTTTCAATCTCATAGCCAAAAGTTAAGTTAAGATCAACATGTATATAATTACAATAAAATAAAGTGTAAATACATGTACATAACAACCGTTGTTACAGTGTTATCATTTGTGTTATTAACAAATTTTCAGCTATCAAAAGGTTAAGCTCGAACCAGTGTCCAGAGCTATCGAAGCTAAATAAAAATTAACATAACAACATCAATGGTACGATTGTTATCGTTTGTTCTTATAATTCTGATAAACACACACACATTAATAGCCCACCTGTTATCAATTTTATATCAACTCCCATTGGACAACATGTTAACAGTTAAATCCTCTTATCCTTCTTATTTATAAAATAAAATTCTCTACAATTTTGAGATAAATGTTTGTCTACCAAAATCTATTGTTAGCCGTAAAACTCGTTTTTAACGAAATATATCGGCGAAAAATTAAGTAGACAATGAATGCGCACGTCAAAAGTTTATTGCTGTCACGATTTTCTTAGTAATTGTCCAAACTATCACAATTTTATTGTATCTTTGTATTTTTAGTAATAATGAGTGAGTATTCGACAACAGAATTAGTAAGGTTTAGGCCGCCGGAATTGGGCAGCTCATAATTATAAAGGAGATAATCTGGAACTACAACGATATCCCGAGCTGAGATTCAAAAAACTACAATTGCCAACTACGAAAAAATACTGGAAACATATTTGTACTGAAGAGGATATGAAATTTGATATGGTTATCGTTATCAGCAGTCGAACCCTATCTTTGGATTACGACAAATCGCAGATAACGTTGGAACTTTGAAGACTCTTGTAAATAGGTGTTACGAAAAAACAAATTCCATCCTTAACAGATACAACTCTATATCAATATCTGACAAAAAGATTTTGAATACTGACATGTTTATTAGAATTTTCTTGTATTTGACATTTTAAGTTTATTCCGATATTCCTTTTCGCTATTTAAAATAATATTCCAGCGATTTTGTTTCAATTTTTATGATTTATGTTTCAAACTAGTAGCCAAACCTATTTGAAAATTGGTCTAATTTAGACAAACCTGAAATTAAGCGGTGGTCACTGCTCCAGGTCAACTTGTGACCCCGCTTAAGAACAGCGCCTGGACCTCCTGAACAATTTGACGTATCGATCTCCGAAATCGGTTCAGTGGTTTCGGAGGAGAAGAGCAATACAGATAGACAGACAAACCGGTCCACGATTTTATGTGTATAGATTGTCAATAAAACTGTTTTGGTGAAGCGTGTATTTTTGATACAAAAAACGAGTTTCATTTCTAAAGGTTGAGTTTTGGTAGACGAACATCCATAGCCAAAGTTGTGAGAATTTAATTCTACATCGATCTGGGAAAAATATACAGAGTGTTTGTTCTATTTGATTTTATCAAGTTATTCATCATTTTCGATTACAGAGTTTGACTTTTAAATCATTGACAGTTAATGTTAAAGGAGATCATCAGGATTTACATTCAAATCATCTAAACGTTGAATGAAATGGTCAGAGTTTAAAATGTGTGAAGAAGTTTTACCTACAAATTCGGTAAGGATTTTGATAGAAATTTGGCTAATTTGTAAGTAGGAGATTGAACATAAGTGAAATGCATGATGTCTTACGACATCTCGTGATGTACAAATAGTATAAACTAAAATAACAAATGGTATAAACTAAGAGATGCCAACAGTTAACTGTAACGACTGTGCATGTTTATGTGCATTATCGTTATCAGAAGCGATAACTTTAAATGCTTAAACTTTCTTTTGTTTGTTTCAAGTTTTCGCCTTGGCAACTATGGTTACCTTTCGACACGGTCCAATCCCGGAAGACGTTTTGGTTTCAATAATGACTCCGGTTGCGGAAAACTCAATTCCAGCGATAGCTTTGTCTCTTCTCATTTATTTTAAAGCTTGATTTTACTATATTTTATTTGAGACACTTTATGTCATATTAATTCTGCAGTGTTCTTATCCATTTCTATGAGGTTGAAGCTTCAACTCGATATAAGGTTTGTCATCTATTTGACTAGAACCAGTCAGTAGGCAATTGTATGAATAAAAGCGATATCTTGTTTTTATTAAACTAAAAGAATGTTTTGTGTATAAATTATCTCTATATTAAGATTGACAAGAGACTAATAAGAGAAATTCTATTAAGAGGACTATGTACTAGCAGTGCGCCATTGCAAAATCGTGCACTATAAGTAAGAATTTTAATGCGTTGAATGGTCTTAAAGTACCTATAAAATTGGCTCAAATTTTTAACTTACTAGCAATGTTTAGATTTAAATTGGTAGATATAAGAAACGACTTTGTCGTGGTTTGTGGATAGTTGATTTTGTAATTATTTCTATTATAATTATGGTGTCTTTCATACATTAAGTTTTTCTTCAAACATTTAAAATTAAAAGGGATCTTATAGTGTATGGTTTAGATGGCACGCTGCCAGTATGTATTCCTCTTAACTCTATTATTTTGCCACGATTTGGTCATCTATTTATAATACAATACAACGCATTAGAAATATAAACGTATTTACGTAAAATGCAAGCTGCAATAATTACCCTACACTGGTTGGTGCAGCTAAAACTTACCATAAGCAACAAATGAAGTAAATAAATAAATAATATTGATTTACGACATAAACCCATTATAACAGGAACCCAAAAGCTGAATTATTAACGTATCAAACCAATCTTAGTGCGTATATAAAATAAATTCAAAATTGCTAATCTCAACCGCAAGTCCAATGCATTCACCTATAAAAACAAACATATTACTAAAATTAAATATAATAAACCGCAAAACCTAAAGTGCAACGTCCTTTAACGTAGTCAGATCACATATTAAATTTTCCTCATAAACACAAATTTAGAAAAATATCTTACTGGACTGCTAATATCATCCAGATAATGTGGTTAGCATCAACCTGTTGAAGAACAAGCCTCTTGATCTCCTCCTCACTACTCAAATTTTGCTTCTGGAGACAATGTGATATTCCACACAATAGAAACGTTATTGTTCTAATCTAAAAATACTTAGTAGTGTAATTGATTACATGATAAATGTTATCTTATACCAGCAGTTTTTGATGCATTTTAGTGACTAAAATAGGTTATTATTCACTTGTGACTAGAATGTTTAAAAGGCAAATATTTCTGTGTTTATGCAAATAACTTGACAACGAAATCTGCGCAACCATGATAAAATTACAAATTACTTGAAATTTTTGCTTTTTGGTAAAAGTAACTGCTGGTGAAAGATAAAACGTCGTATACCACACGCGAGAGAAATGCCATTATAAAGCTCGTGGGAATTATTGTCCTCACTTATAATATAATGTACTATAATCTATAATAGAAAAACTGTTCAATTACCAAATGAAATAATATTCATTGAACAATCTGGTTATTATAGATCTTTAAATTAATCCAATATACAATATAGGTAACGTAATTCTACGACACCTTTAACTTTCGGTGACATTTTGAAGCACTTAGTAAGCAAGAATATGGGGTCGGAGTACCTCTCCTATACGAGATTAATAACCATCATCACGAGAAGAACTAATATTAATGTGCAATCAATAACTTAGCCTTATCATAGTTACATCAAGTTCTACGTTTACGGGCTTATCACTCTTGATATGGACAATAGACACAAATTTTATAAAGAAGATAAATGTATGTTATAGTTTTGATATGATTCATACTTATTTTATATCCCTAAAATTGTAATAATAATAATTTTCAATTTTTAATACCATAATTGGTATTGCGTGTTCAGCGGTTGTAGTTTTAATTTTGAATCCCCGGTATTTTGGGTCACCTGTCTTCAGATCGAAAAAAATAGAATTTTTCTGATACTTTTCTAATAGACATCTCATTCGTAGTCTTTTTCATTTAATGTGCTTTTGCACAAATGTTTTTTATATAGTAACAAAAAGTTAATTGCCTAATTTATTTAATTTAGTTATTTATGAGTAAAAAAATTTGTTTGAAAATTATAGGTTTTTGGCAATAAATATCAATTAATGGTGGTAATGTAACGGACATCCGTTAAGTTTTATCGTCGAAAATAAATCAATCTAATTAAAGAAAGCTATTGTTAGTGAACCGATCGAAAATGTCAGAACGTACAGCAAAATTATTCTATTTTATTGTGTTATTTTCAGTTCTAATTAATACATCTTCTCAAAAAATTCGAATAAAACAACTGTAGATAAGGTAACGAAATGCTTTTGTGTATCTATTTTAATGTGTATATTTTTTTTCATAGGAAGAATCTTGCAGCGTAGTATAGAGAGTAAGTTTAGTAGAAACAACCTAAAACCACTCATTAAATGTCTTGTTTTAGTTTTATTCGACATTTTTGATCGTTTAGATAATCACAACAAAACTCTCATACCAACCCATAAAAATTCTGTATTTGTTGATTGAAGCTGACATACCTTTTGATGACTGTGTGGCTAGAGAAGTCATTAATGGCTTACCTACAAAAGTGACTTTTTACTTTAAATTTTATTTTCTTATATCAATTGTTAACAGTATTCAGGTCTCTACGATTTCTCTGATGTAGTCAAAATTGCAAAAACTATTATTAAAAAGTTTGATGCTGGTATGATAAAAGAATTGGGGAATGATTATCTAATGTTTGATAACGGCGGTATTATGTTGTTATTTGTAACGTAATGAAAAACAAACAAACATTTTACAGAAAAAGGTTACATGTCGCTGGCGGAATTAAAGGAGATGTTTTTTGACGTATTTCCAGATGCAAAGCCAAAAGATTCTAAAAGACGTCATCCATCAAATTTTTAATGGCGATTGCACAAGCGCTAAAATGCAAAGGTATTACTGAAGCGTTTTCTATTATGATTCATGTTTCTAAGGTTAGTTATTCTTTTTTGTATTTCAGGTTTTATGGGAGCATTAAGAGGTGATTAATAAGCTATCTTATTTAATAGATGTATTTATTACATTATAGCAATATATAAATAGATAAACCCGTCTGTAATATATTAATATTGATGTGAAAAACTTTAGAAGAAAAATATATTTAATACTATTATTAATTTAACAACCTAAAAATTATCTAAATTTTATTACTATTAGCCTGTCCGTGTAGAACGCAGATTTTATTTAAATCAGTTTTGACTCTTTTATAGGTTCCTCAGTGGATACATATTTAAAAATATTTTTAATTATACAGGATGTTGCACTTTCATGGACCACCTAGTCAACTTTTAAACATTTTAAATAGAAACATATATTGTTTATTTTTAGATTATTATGTGAAATGGCAAACTCAAATATTCTTCACACTTAGGACGGCAACAACCCTAATTGTTCATAGTTTAAAGTTGACATCGGTTGTACAGGGTATAAAAAAACGTCGAACTTGCAATTAAAATGATTAATAACTTGACAAAATCAAGTGGAACACCCCTGTAAGTTTCCCAAATCGATGAAGAATAAAATTCTCTACAACTTTGCTATTAATGTATGTCTATCAAAATCAACGGTTAGCCGTGAAACTCGTTTTTATCAAAATACGCATCAACCCTTATCGAAAATCTAAATAGGCGATATAATACAAACTTCAAAACTTTATTGTTTTCACGGTTGTGTTAGTATAGTTGTTCAATCTGTCACAATTTCATTGTAACTTTGTATTGTTAGTAATATTAGAGAATTTTTGACATCAGAATAAGTTATATGGTTTACTCCACCGGGAAATCGAATGGAAATTAAATAAAGCAGATAATCCGGCACTACAGTAATATCCCCAAGCTGGTTGTTTTAAAAAGTTTAAGGGGAGATTTAATAGAAATGCAAATACCAACTACGAGAAGAATACTAAGAAACATGCTTGTACTGAAAAGGGCATGCAAATTGACATCGTTAACGTTATCAAATAGCAGATAACGTTGAAGCTTCGAATACCCTTACAAAAAACAAATTCCATCTTTATCACCTACAACACCATCAATATCTCACAAACACAGATTTTGAATGATGATCTGTTTACTAAGAATTAGATAGATATATATTTATTTTGTTTTTTTAAATTAACAAAAGTATTCTAGCTTTTCATCATATCTCATCAGTCTCTTCCCGCTTCTATTCTTATCTTTTTCAGTTTCATTTTTTTCCTCTACTATGTACCCCTGGTGTCTCTTTTATCTAGCCCCATCGTTTATCTCCAACACCTTTCCTGCACTCTCTCCAAAATTTCCCATTCCTTCCATCCCCCACACCTCCGCTGTATACATCATTACACTTTTAACCAGTTTTTCAAATAGCCACCTTCTTCTTTCAATGTCTCCTAAAAATATTCTTTCTCCTAACCCCCACACCTGTTCCAGTATTATGTGCCCCTTCTTTGCACTTGTGCTTCATCCCTATTGTCGTACCTAATTTTATAGCTTAAATTTATTTCAGTCATCTACACTCTCTTCACCTCACCACCATTCCTCTTTTCTTTCTTTTTTTTCTCTCTTATTATTATCTTTGTTTCTCGGTACATAACTTTAACTTCTTTTTTTTTTCCAAATATACATAATGCCCTCATCCCTTTCATCTCTTTCCCCATCATTTGCTAGCACTACAATGTCATCCGCATATGCCAACTCCTATAAGTTTTACCCCATCACCACCCCATCTCTTTGCTTCCTTTTCAACTGCTCCTCCAAATCCCCAATATATATTACGAACAGGCTCGGACTCGAGAGACATTCCTGTCTTAAAAATACTCTTTCTTCGTGGAACGGTAAAGTCAAACATAAGATTACATAGTTATTTTGATTTTAATGTATATGTTAATTATTTTGGTGCTTTTGGTGCCATAGGACTGCATCCAACAATACTCAAATAAAATGTCAATAAGGTACTAACAAAAAACATAATGATATTTATTGAAACTTATTGAAACGAATATGTAGTTGCATTCAACATTTAAAACAAAATGTGGTAGTGAAAAGAACACCGACATAACTAATACATTCAAATCAAAATAACTGTGTAGCCTTATGTTTGACTTTAAATATGTATCTCGAAAAAGTAAAGACTTTATTGTTACTAAGAAAAACTATTTTTTTAAATAACGTATTGGAGAATTAAAATTGTGGTAAAATACCAGTGTCTTTGATTGTGGCAGGAGTAACTACTACTAAGAAGCCACATTTTATCGAAGCAATTGAAAAATTGATTAGAATTCTTGGGCTATCAATTTTTATGCTTCTTCATTATCTGTATCTATACCATATATGGGTAGTAGTCTTTTCTTCATTATTATTAATTTAGGCAAAATAAAGTTGGAAGTTTTCAAACATATTTTTCTAAAACCGTCGATAAAGTAAACACTTTTAGACATGCTCCTTAGTGTGTAAATTATCATTTTAAAATGCTTGCATAATGTTATTTACATTAGAGTGTGGGATTTTGGCGCGACAGCTTTGTGTGAGAAACGAGCCCGAAGGGAGCTGGAGCACCGTAAAATCACTTTTCATACGAAATTTGTATAATATTTTGGCCGATGATCATCATCAAAAGTAAAAAGGAACAAAATTATTTCTACTGATGTAGTATGTGTCAGTTCATTGTTTAACTGACGTATAGATGGCGGCATCAATATCATCATCAATAAAAATATTAAATGTGCCCTTATTCTGTACATTATTGTGTCAAAAGTATGGTGTAAAGTAAATTTTTAAAATCAATTTATCGGATTTTTTACTACTTTACCGTAGCCGTACTTTGCGGCATTGTGTGTAAAATTCAAGTTTCAAGACAAGTATAGGAGTACTAAGAGGTATTGGCTGAACAAAAATTTGGTATTTTCCTGAAATCAATCTACTATACAAGGCTTCACACGGTTGAGAAAAACTAAAAACAAATGTTTACCGCAGAACTTCACATCGCCCTGGTACTAATAAACGTCAAAATCGTATGGAAATTATGGATATGTTGTTGAAATAAACATAAAAAATTAATATTTTCGTAAATAATCTAAGGTTTCCAAAATTTATCTAGGTTAACGGCCCTTTGGTTTAATAGATTATGCCAAAAATCTAATCAGATCTTCACTATTATACAGGGTGTGTCTCGACAATAGCAAGTTAGACAAATAATGAGAACGGAAAACCGATTTAGCTAAGAACTTGTAACTTTATTTGAATGAGACACGGTCTACTTACTGAAAATAGGCGGTGCCACTTACCGGTTATACTAACTTTGTTATTTTGAATACAATGCCCAAATTTTATTTTATTATCGGTTGCTGCATAAAATTTTACGTCTTCTACTGCCAGGTTTGGAGTACCTATCTCTTATCATTATCAAGAAAAAATAATTTCAAACGTTAGCCAAGGAAAATTTGAATGTACAGAAAATTAATATTTTATGAAGCATAAAAGGCAGATAAGCGCAACTTGTGCAACGGGTAGACATGATATTGAACTATGTTTCAAGTATTAGACGTTTTTGAAATTTATTTCTAGGGAGGTTCGGGGAGTAACGGTAGTTAAAAAATTAAAATTGTCAAAGGGTGTTTTAAAAACTGCAACTGGGTTTTTATAACTCATTCGATGCAGATCTGCTGATATAATATGTTCCGATACCTAAACTGAATAATTTTCGTGTTATCGTTTTTTTACATACATTGGAGATTATGTATTAAATACGCCGTAAAGAATAATACTGTGCTTTGTAATATGCAATCGAATTGTGAAATGTATAGTAATGATAGTTATTTAAGTTCTTTATAAGGATTTAATAACGAAGATGTTTATTGGTATACCGCGAATATGAAAGAGTTATTCAAAAATTACTAGAATCTTTACTCAGACATGTTTACATCGGCTCATCCCAATTCTCGAACAGTTAGATCTGAACTTGAAAGAAGCAAAAAGACATGAATCCTTTAGAAGAAAAAGTGCATCTGCTAATAAGACATGTTATTATAACAACACAACAAAAACTAAACACTAGTAAGAACAACCAACAACTAACAAGAAGGAACAATATTAATTTACAATAAACAACTTATTCCAAGGGTTCAAAACAGATCCGTTTTGGTCTAAGCACATTTGAACACGATGTAAAGTATTGGATCCAGTGGCTCTTCTAATATCGTCCGCACTTGAACTCTTGCTTGGCATTTTTTCTGGACGTTAAAGACTCACTCTAAACCATGTTTTCAATGGTTTTCTAAATGTAGTTGTCAAGAGGGCTTAGATCGGGTGATTGAGGGGACCAGCGGTAAGGACCATTTTCCATGGAACTGCTCTTCCAATAACCTTCCAGCTTTACCAGATCTTGTAAAATATTCATATACCTATTACCATTTAAATTATTATCATAAAACTGAAGACAAAAGACTGTGTTGTCTTTTATCCCACAAACCATTAAAATTCCAACAATCTTGAAAGTTTCTTTCCCAAATTAAATGTCGATTTTCGTCGACCAATAAAAATGATGATTGTGTCACCATGTTAAAAACACTGATTTTTGAAAATTTTGCTTCGTCCGTTGAAATTATGTTTTTACAAAGTTTTCATTTTCATGTGAGAATAGCATGAACCACTCACAAAACAGGAATGAGCCGTTTCAGAATCCCCAGGTGCTAAATGTTGCACCAACATGTATGAAAATGAGTGTCATTTATGCCTTACTACATCTACGATGTATTGTTTCAACATATTCCTAAACTTACAGCAGCTTCTTCACTAAAGCACTAGGATATGCAGTAAAGTATCCCAAAACGGTAATGTTGAGATCAACCATTGACTTCTTTTCTGTGGCGTATATCTATGTGTTTGCAATTTTCAAGCAAAGTTATAATTGTTCAAAATTAGGGCAATGTGATGCGATGTGGATACTTCTGAATAAAAGTTCTAATCGTTCTTCCAATAATTCCTCCGTGTATCAGCAACCAGTTTAGAAGATCTTCGTTACTAAACGACAATTTTAAATTATTTATTAAAACTGACTGATTGAAGGTATCATATGACAGAAAACAAAAAGATTTCAAAGCACACTATTAATTTAGAGCGTATTTCATCATCTCCAAGAAAATTAGAAAAAAAGGGGATAACACGAAAATCATTCAGTTTAGGTATAGGAATATCGGCAGCTAGGTAATTTAATTCTGCATCAAATGAGAATATAAAAACACAGTTGCAATAAAAAATGATTTTTGACAATTTTAGTTTTCTTAACTACCGTTACTCCCGGGCCTACCCTAGAAATAAATTTCAAAATATCTAATACTGAAAAACATAGTCCAATACCATGTCTAACTGTTGTACAAGTTTTGCTTATCTTGCCTTGTATGTTTCATGAAACTTTCGTTGTTGATGCCTGAAATGATTTTTCTTAATAATGGTAGAGATAAGTAGGTCAAACCTGGTATTAGAAGACGTAAAATTTTATGCGGAAATCGAAAATAAAATAAAAATTTGGGCATTGTATATAAAATAACAAAGTTGGTATAACCGGAAACGGAAGTGACACCGCCATGAAAATATTTTCAGTAAGTAGACCATGTCCATTTGTATAAAGTTACAAGTTTTCAGCTGAATCGATTTTTCGTTCTCGTTATTTGTCTAACATGTTATCGTCAAGACACATCCTGTATATAAAACCGTTTATCCCATGCAGATTTTATAAAAAATTAAACGACGGTTTTCCTGACATTTTAATTATAAGATGTAGAGTAAAAATCAGATACGTTGTAGGAAATAAATCCACATTTATGAAGAAAACGTGCACCGCGAAGCAATTTGTAAAATCAAATTAAACATTTAATTGTCGTCTAACTGTTAAGCCGTTATACGAAAGCTACCTATTACACTACGTCAATAAGAGATATCGCGCGCCTAAGTTCCTTAAGATGAGTTGAAAATTACCACATTCACAAAGCAAAAATGAAATTACGTTTTAGAAAAAATAGTTCAAACAAAAGCTATAGACAATTGAATTTCCATCAACTTTTTCACTCAACGTTTTTTGTATAATTGATATTGGTGGAGATATTGTTATAACAATTAGCGTCACGTATTTGGTATATTTCAGTAATTACTTATTGGATCAAATATAGTTTAAGCAAGCGTAGTGTATAATTAAATTACACTCAACTTGACTATTGAAACAAAAATATGTAAAATGATTATTTTTCTAATTATTTTAAAATTCAAAAATCTGTGTAGGTTAACGCCCTTTTGGCTAGATCGATTATGCACAAAAGGTAATCAGATCTGTAGAATTATAAATAATGATGATGAGGCCATTTTAGTATCAACTCATTGATCAAAAGTGTGAAAGGTTGGCTGTAGAAAAAATCTAGTATGCCACATGTGTGTAAAAGACTTACTTTAGACACTAGTTGCATTAATAACTATTTTGGTAAAGACTTATATTAAAAACTATTGATCATAAATATGCGATATTTACTAATATAAAATTGAAACTGTGAGTATGGTAGGAACCATATCTCCATTCCAATCAAAACTGTAATTTTCTTACCTAAACGGAACAGAATTAATAAGTAACAATGACTCAACTAACGTACCTTTTTGTTTATGAACTTTTTGGTTTTTTGTTAATAAAATATAATAGAAACTCGATAGTTGAGTGTGTACTATACCGGATAAATAAAGGTTTGTCACAGGATGTAGGTGAATAACATTCAAGGAAACAACTGACTGTATATTTTTCAATTAAGTAAGCATTAATGATGAAATAATCTACATTATAAGTAAATATTATAGTGAAACGTTTTGTTTTACGCACATAAATATTCCCCTGAATAAGTATTTGCCGAAAATAGCACATATAATTGGTAAGATAATTTTTATGTGTATTTCTATCTTCATTATAAGTCACATATTTACAAATACTGGCATTACGCCAAATTACAAGATACAATTGACACACTTCTTTAGCAACCGCAATGATTCACAATTTCTTAATTATAAATATAAGGTTGCGAGAACGACAGTCAACAAACTATAACTTTATTTTCTTAATGAATTGTGTTAGAGACGTGGAGTTCAATGATACAAGTTTATTTACTTCGAAAATTGTTTAGTGTTAAAAGATCCATGCATAATTGAACGTGGTGCATAAATAAATTGTTCAGTGCACTCATTGTTTTTGTTCATTACCAGCGTAGTCTGACTTTTAAGTATCATGCACGACTTGGACAAATTTTAGTTTTTCTGGTGCTCGAAAATGTTCTTCTTCATCCTCTACCACCATCCACTAATAATTACATTCCAACAAGCCAAACGGTGAGTATTTTTCAAAATTGTATTAATTAGATATAGGACTATCCGTTTCCAGTTTGACTTTATGAAACGCTACGGCTATCTGGAAGATACGCCGAATTCTGAAGCGTTGTACACTGAAGATGCGATACGCGAAGTTATAAAAAATGTTCAAAAATTTGGAGGAATTGCCGAAACCGGAATTATTGATAACGCCACTTTAGCGGTATAAATAAATACCTAACTAATTAAATGTTTATGTTTGTTTTTGGGGTTCTAGTTAATGAAAGCCCTAGATGTGGTGTTCGGACATTCTGAAAAATTCTAGGAACAAACGATACGTGCTTGGTTCGAAAGGTTGGAGGAAGCGACATATAACTTATCAGTAAGTATTTTTTTAACAATCGCTTATCGGGTGTTTTATTTAACAAAATTGATAAAATGTGACCAAATCGAATTTTTTATTCGGCAATTTCTCAGAATGTGGTGTTGAAATATTCGATTGTAATTGCCACTAGAATTAATCATTACATTATTTACAAACTATTGAAATTAAACTTCCGTGGTTTCCTGTCACTAAAATTTCTAGGTAACGTACGTCAAGTAATATTTTAATATCACCCTGGAGTATTTAATCATTTTCGGTTTTTGTGTATTAGGTACTAATGAAATATTTTGTCCAACACACTTTTGTTTTCACTTTACAGTCTTTTACTGAAACTTGATATTTAAAATTAATTATTATGAGAAGAATTCGAACATGCCAAAGGGGCACCAAAAAAAGAGGTTTTTAGTTTTAAGTTTTTGGATGAAGCCATTTTAGACACTTTTATGCATTTGATTTTCTTACAAATAAAAATTTCTTCTAATTTTATTTATTACAATTATTTATCTAATAACTACACTTGTGGTAATGTTATCTTCATCTTACAATGACCTTCCTTCAACTGTTCTAAAACGGAAAAGCGTAATCTATTTGGAATACAAAATTCTTTGCTCACTGCTGAAATTTTGTGTTTTGTATCTCTCAGTGTATTTTAAATTTTCTTGTTATTATTTGAATGCAAAGGCCATAAACTATGTTTTCAGAAAATACAATAAAAAATCTTACAATAACAGTAATTATTCGGGATGCGCTTGTAGTATTACAGTTATTGAAAATGGTAACGATAGTAAACCTGGCGACAGAGTTTGAATTCGAAATAAGTTTTTATTCGATTTTATGATTTTTCCAAATTAAAAAATATTATAAGTAATTCGTAATGTTTTTTCTTAGAATTTAATTACACGTTACAAATGCCCTTTTAATATTTCTGTTCCTGCTTTATTACTATTTTTATCGCTATATCTAACAAATTTTTGAAAACAAAATTAGATCTTTTGTACTTTTAATTTATCAATCCTTGCACATTTTTCTGACTGTGGCGGGCAGCTGTACTTTTTCAATCTCATTCATTACTTTTTATTACAATAGGTATTTCTTTTGTTATTCATGGGTTTAAGGTTTCTTTTTTATTCCCGACCTTCGGATTCAGAATAATGTGACGGTTTCTATAAACTGAAAACTTCTGACGTATTAGAGTTAGTAAGTTTAATAATAAAGCAAAAAAGTTTGTTTGAAGATTGAACTAAAAGATCTTTACCAACATAGTTTTTCCTATACTTGGAATATTTATAATAATATCAATTTTACATTCCAATAAAAGTTGTATGAAATTTAATTATATACAACTTTGCTTAATCTATTTTTGATTCAATAAGTAATTGCAGAGGTAGGTATGGCTATTAGGTAACACTAATTTAACAGTATCTCCAAGAATATTAATTTATAATAAAAGTTATGAAGGAAATTGTTATGTTATAATATCTATAACTTTTCTTTAAACATGTTTTTCTAAAACGTATTTTTTTCTTCTTTTGAACAATTTTATACGTTTATTATTGTCGGGGCGATGTGAGTTTTGCACTTAACATTTTTTATATTTGTTTTTTGGAAAAAGTATAATGGTGGAGACGTGCATGAATACTCGTGAAAAATATATAATATTGTATGAAGAAAAGAAGATATAAAAGGAACATTCAAAAAACAAAATTATCTGTCAGCGACGAATTATGGCCAAGATATCAGAACACTACCTTTACAACTAACCCCTACATCCCAATTTTATATAAAACTATCGCTATAATTTAATTTAATTTTAATTTTTACATTACTTATGTAAGTCGTTGATGTAGAAATTTGATAACTATTGAAATTATATATTTTAAAATAATATTACAAAAGCAACAATGTCATAAACGTAACCAAAACTTTTAAATGAGTACCTAACGTGGATAGAACAAATTTTGTTTAAAATACAACTGCAATACGAAGTGTCGAACTAATTTTTACACATTTTGAAAGTAGTTGGTTACTAAACAATAAAGTTAGATACATGCAATTTTTACCAGCAAACTTGTTTGAATTACAGTCTTAAATTGTGTTCAAGGAAATGAGCGCGCAACAGTATAGCCGTTTTATATATAATTTGTAATCTGCAGTTTCTATACTCCCTTAGACGTTTATTTTACTTTTCAAGCAAAATGTTTCAAATCGCTGCACACTTTCTATATACGCTTGTATACTTTTGTTGAAGTTCTGCGCGAAACATTTTGCTTTCTAATGCTTTTATTCATATCACTAACGAAAATATTTTGAGCAACTAACTTACATAATTTCTATTCTATCATCACCTTACTCATGAATTAATTTTAATTACCAATCTGATTCTCCTCATCCGTTAGTTGAAGGACCATATGATTCTGATTCATTACATTTTATTATATAAAATAAATCTGTGAAGTTCTTTAACACTTACAAATAAATTTTAATTAACATCTATCACTCATCAGCTATAAAATTAAACAATTTTCTCAAGGTTATTTTCGTTTAATTATTGCAATCAAAACATTTAGTATATTTGTTTTAGTTTGTTAAATTGGAGTCCAAAATTAGGCGAAGATGTAGTTGCCGACAATATACAAAAAGCTTTAGACATATGGGGTCGATATGGTCGTTTGACATTCACTCGCGTCAACGACTTAAACGCCGACATATTAGTATTTTTTGCACGCGGTTCTCATGGAGATAAGTACGTATGCACTGTTTGATCTCAAGTGCTTTTATAATTCAATAAATAAATTTTATAGTTTTCCCTTTGATGGACCAGGAGAAATACTTGCACACGCTTTTTTCCCATCCGAAATTCCAGGTCGTGGTGGCGACATACATTTTGATGAAGAAGAAAATTGGAGTGTGCATACTAAAGAATCTACAGAAGGTACCGACTTTTTCACGGTTGCGTTTCATGAATTGGGGCATTCGTTGGGTCTTTCCCATTCGCCTGTTACGACGTCGATCATGTTTCCTTATTATCAAGGTTATGCAAACGATTTAGACTACGATGACATTTTAGGCATGTATGCTCTGTACAGTAAGTGAACTTAATCTGTTTTTATAATTCACTATATTAAAAGCATTAACAGTTCAAGGTTTACCGGACACCGGAGCTCCTTATAACCCTCCAAAAACCGGTGACGCCTCGCCCACCTCCAAGCACTGACTACAATTACGATGACGATAATTATACCGATAAAGAAGAAGAAGAAGAAGAAGATAATAATGACGATGTTGACATAGATGACAATAACATCGACAACGAAGATAATAATTCATACCCAGAAACTACTGAGAATGTGACTTATGAAACCGAGAACGGAAACGAAAATTCAGTCGAAAATGAAGTACCAAGTTTGCCTGAATCTGGAATACCCGATATCTGTGAAGGAGATTTTGATTCTATTTCTATGTTACGAGATGAGCTTTTTATTTTTAAGGGTCAGTACTTTTGGCGATTAAAGACAGGCATCAGCTTGAACCTGGTTATCCGGCTAAAATTCACCAAATGTTTCCTCTTCCAAATGACGTGCTTCAGTTAGATGCAGTTTATGAAAGACCCGATGGAATGATCGTTCTCTTCTCAGGCAAAGATCTAATTGGTTTGTGAGCTATTTAAATAATTTACCAATTCCAGGTAATGAATTTTGGGTGTATAACGGCATAGAGTTTATCGAAAACAGTCCACAACCGTTAACAAAATATGGAATATCAGAGTATGTAGCAAGCATTGACGCTGTTTTAAATTGGGAAAAAAATGGTAAGTACTAGGAGTTTTCTTGGGCGAATCTAAACTTTCCCATTTTAGGCAAGACGTACTTATTTAAAGATGATCGATTTTGGAGGTATAACGAAGAGACGCTCACTTTAGATGACGGTTATCCGATGCATATAGAGCGTTGGCGAGGTGTGCCTCAGAATTTAGATGCAGCTACTATGTGGAAAGACGGTGCGTAGAAACATTAATAAAAAAATAGTTGACAATTTGTTTCAGGAAAAACGTATTTCTTTAAAGGAAAGTTTTGCTGGGCGTATGATACTATTTGGGGATCTGTTACTGAATCATCTCCCCTACCGGCGCCTCAAACTTGGCTAGGCTGTCCAGAAAATGATTTTGTCAGAGAATATTTCTCTAAATCGTCGGAGTAATGTTATATACTTGTTGCGTATTTATACTTTTTAATTTTGTTGATTTTATTGATTAATAAACTTATTAGTTTTATACTAAACCATTTTAAACATGGATTATTACTAACTAAATGCAGTAATTATTAGAATGCAAAGGTTTTGTGGTACCCGAGGCAAATTATTTAAATGCCGTCCTAAAACCTTGGACTTAACCGACATAACAAATTTTACTGACTTTAGCGACATGTCGATCACGTTTGTCTATTTCTTGAAATAACTACAACTGCTTTTCTTCTTTCTGTTACCATTAAGTTTACTCTAAGTTGATAACGATTATCAAGAGCAAAATGTAGAGTAAATGAAATTTGGTTGGTTACACCCCATATACCTTATATCAATAATGAATGTTGAAAAATAAAACCCGATATATGGAAGTGGTCGTTTGTAATTGGCGTCATGTAGGAATTACGCAAAAAGTTATTTGACAGTACCCTATAAGCTAAGTTGAACCATTTTGGCGGTGATCGTATGAAAATGTAAAAGTTGTTAAGACGTTTCAAAATATAATAAGTGTATTTAACACCTTGTATTTTTAAAATACACCACCGTGGAGTAAAAGGCACGTTCAAAGTGAATCGCTCTGTATATACAAAAATAAACTACTCAAAGAAAAAATTCACAAACATATCCCACTGAAAATACCCATGAAAAAATCCACTGGTTACTGAAGAAATCTAAAAGAAGAAACTTAAGTATGAAAAAAAATTCCAAATAATCTAACGAGAAATCATTTTTGAATATGCAATGTCCGCATACTTGATACATATACTGAAATATTGGCAGTAATATTAGGACTTAATTGTTGTCTTTGAAAATGTTTTTATTCTTAATTTTAGGCATAAGTAAAATGTTGCTCCAGGAAGGCATTAAAACACTTGCACCCTTTGGCTATTATTTTTCTGCCTCGCTCGTAAAAGTGCCATCTCCCAAATTCGGTTGCCTTGTCTTGCATGCTTTATATTTTGCACGCCATCATCACAATTACATGCTGTACACAAAAATGGTAGGTAACAGATGTGTAAATTGCATTTTGCACAACTTTTACTTAAATCATTTTTTTCTAAAACACATCATTATTTAAATTTTTTGTGTCAAAAGTCTGGTACCTAGTGATGATATGTTGATTAAATAACACTTTGAAACACTTTCTTTACTTTCTTGAAGAAAACATTCACATTGACTCACATTATTTACTTTCACACAAAAAGTGACAATGACAATTTTCATGGAAAGAATGACTTTATTTTTTCTGAAACACGTCTGAATTGCATTTTATAATTGTTATTAATTAACTGGAGTTCAAAAACTGAATTTGATTTATGTCCAAAAACTCATTGACACGAGAGAAAGTGGACGTGCATTTAAGATTCTCTCAATTTCGCAAAGAGCTGTTAAAAATCTTTCAATTGTAAAAACTGTATCAATTAATGATCTTAAAACTTTTGAAGTTTGACTCCCAGATTCCCCAAAGTGAGGTATGAATAAGAAAGTTAGTGAGATACGTTTTAAAATCTAGTGAGGCAATCCTTTTTTTTATAATGCCGAAAGCCTTTTATCAATTCATGATAACTGATAGAATTACGTCCGTTATCAGAATATAATTTGGAACATTTTCCACGGCGAGTTATAAATCGCTTTAGCCCCTGACTCAAAAAATCTGTGCTTAAAACACATTATAAGTTCTAAATGAATAACCTTACTTCCTAACCAAATAAAGAGAGGTTAAATCACCTCTTAATTTAAATGATCCAACAAAATCAATACTATGAGAAAATACTTTATTAATGGAAAGATGGATGATCTGCAAAGGCTCCATAGGTAGATAGAGAAACCTTAATATCCTAAAATATGTGCGAAACAAACATAATAAAAATAACATTTTGTAGGTAATTGTATTCAGTTTCTTACATCGAACAGATTGATTGATAATTCGCTTTGCAGAACGTTTTAAATCGAGTATCTAATCCAATAAGATTGTCGCAGCTACGAAGTAATTTGTAAACCACCGTGATCTGTCTTTTTCGAATCAACAAATTAGAAAGATGTCCTTTCGGAATTAAGTTTGGTTCATATTTGATTGTTGAAAACGACCTCGGACAGCAATAAAACCGTTTTCATTGAAAAAGGACGACAGCTTAACGATATTACTGTTTATTGGAATTACTTGTTTTTTTTTTGTAAAAATTATATGTATGTATGTATGTAATTATTTTTTTGTTCTTATTCAAATTAACAATAATGATTCGATTTCCAAAAATTATCCAATAAACTTAACAAACATAAACAAAATTAAAACAAAATTTCACACTCCTTCCCCTATTAAAAACCGTCACTCTATAAAATTACTTTAATTTTTCAGTCTTTTCAATTCTCCTCTCTATCATTGCCTTAATCCAATTTACCCCTTCTCCTTCATTTCTCAATAATACCTCATCTTCCCTTCCTTCCTTCCTTATTTCCACACACCTCTTCTCTTAGATGCCTTATTTTTCCCATTTCAATCCACACAACCTACATCGCCTCTTTTCATCTTCTATCCAATATTTGTTCTCGTTCTCCTCATTACCACACCTAAACATTGCTATTGTTTTTCTTTCTCTTAAACTTTTTCCTTCTAAAATATATCTTGGTAATTCTTCTGTAACTAATCTAATATATTTTTGTTGTATCGGTTTTCTCTTATTTTTATTCTTCTTTCTTGTATCTGTGTGTCTTTATCTCGTATCTCCTCTTCTACACTCCTTCCTTCTTCTCTTATTCTTTCTACTTCTATCCTCGGACATCCTCCCCTTTCGTAGTACTATCACCTCTCATCCTGTCCGTGTTTTATTTTTGATTCCTTACTTCCTTCCAGCACTCAGTTAAGATTTTGTTTTGTATACATTTTCTTATTCTTTCTTAATACCTCATGGCTATTTTTCCCGTCTGCACTTCTTATTTTCTTAATCTTCAAGAACTATATATTCGGGTGTCTCCCTGTTCAGCCCCATGGTCCATTTCTAATATTTTTCTTGTATTTCTTCAAGTTTTTTCCACCCTTTCCATCCCCATATTTCTGCTCCGTAAATCATAACACTTCTAACCAATTTATCAAAATCCACCTTCTCTTCTCTATATCGTTTCCAAACCTGTTCTACTATACTATTACCTATTTTCGGTAAGGAAAAGGAAAGGTTGGAAAGGTGAACAACCAGCTGTAGTTAGCACATGTAATGCATATTAAAGCTGCGAAATCGCAGTTGGATAAATTCCAGGATCACCGAGTTATTGAATTTTTTCTAAAGTCATTTTTCCGGAAAAACTGAAATAATGCGAAGACCCTACATTTTAGACACTATTTTATTGAAGAATTGAATAATTCGGATTTCACAATCACACCAGATGAAGTCAAAACCAGTGTTCGAGGAATAAACAATGATACGTCTCCTGGCACTGATGGAATTCTCATAAGATTCTTGAAATCATTAGATGTTGCTTCTGTTATCGCTACATTGTGTACATATATGTTACAATTTGATCTCGTCCCAACTAATTTCAGAGAAGCAAGAACAATTTTAATTTACAAGGATGGTGAGACTAGGAACCCAACAACAAATTGGCGACCAATTTCCATATGTTCAATCCTTCGCCGTGTTACCGAGCGAGTCTTGGTGAAACGTCTACGTCACTACATAACTTTATCCCCTTTCCAAAGGGATTTTACGTCTTTACCTGGGTACCAAATTAACACGTCGATTTTAAATAGACTTTTACAAAAAGCTAAACGATTTAAAGAGAATTTTGTCGGTGTTTTTCTGGACGTTACAAAGGCTTTTGACTGCATAGGTCATGACCACCTGAAATTGTCTCTTGAGGCCTTACCTCTTCCAAAATCCTCTTGAATCTCATATGGAATTTACAACAAAGAAATTTTACAAGAATTGAAGCAGATGGTTGAAAAACCCAACGTATACCTTTTAAACGTGGACTTTGCAAGGTGCCCTGCCTCTCCACTCCTTTTCAATATACAGGGTGGCCCATTAGTGCGAGGAAGGTGGATATCTCGGAAAATATTAGGGTTAGAAATAAACTCATACTCAAAAAACCGCAAAAACCCGTAAGAGTTAGATACTTACAACCTTATCATTAGAAAGCTTATGAGATTCTACGTTAAGCGGCACATAAGAAATTAGGTGGTGCCATTTGAAAAAATCAAGTTATCCATGAATTTAGGAAGTTCAATTTAAATAAGTGATTACTGAAAACCAAGTGAGGTTAGAAAAGTGAACAACCAGCTGTAGGTAGTTAGCACATGTAATGCATATTAAAACTGCGAAATGGCAGTTGGATAAATTCCAGGATAACTGAGTTATTTAATTTTTTCGAAACATCAATTTTTCCAGAAAAGTGCAATAATGCGAAAACCCTCCATTTTAGACACTAAGTATAATGCATAAAGTTACATTAGAATTTTCCAAGGAATCCAAATTTACAATAAAAACTGGGTGGTTCCATTTAAAAAACATAACTTTGGTATGTCGCACTTTATGGAACACCCTGTTAAACGAAAATAATTTTAAAATGTGCAGTTCGTTTTATTTGCACAACTTTTCTTGCAAACGTTTTTTTCTATCCCCAATATTTTCCGAGATATCTACCTTCCTCGCACTAATGGGCCACCCTGTATGTATCGATTTTATTTTAAGAGACATATCTGACAAACCCGTGTCATCAAAATACGGATGTTCACTTGCGCCGCATCTTGATCCAGTGTCCGTTTTAGGATTCGCAGATGATACAGTTTTAACCGCAAACTCGGTTTCCTCAGCTTTGGAGCTCATAGCAATGGCAAGACATCTTTTCACAGAAATTGGATTAGAACTAAACCCAAGAAAGTCAATAGCAATTAATATATCGAAAGGAACATGAATTAAAAATTGACCCAACTGTTACAATTCAATCACTGGAAATACATGAGATCATCAAATGTCTGGGAGTCTCCTTCACAGATGAAATTATTCTTGATGAGGAAAAAATAATTAAGACTTTGTCAACTGACCTTGAAAAATTGGTCTCTTGTCTATTGTTACGAAGTGACCAAAAATTAACTATCATGAACCACTATATCTAGCCAACTCTAACTTATCCTTTTCAAACAACTCCAATGCACCGATTATCACCTCTCTTTCTCGAAAACATAGATAATATTATAAGAAGTTCTGTTAAAGAGGCAATTGGTTTACCCGGAGACACACCAAATTCAATGCTGTATAGTAGTAAAAAAGTGAATGGACTTGGAGTCCTTCGGGCATCATGGAAAAGTTTTATTCAAACTTACAGCTCGTGTTTAAGACTAATGTTGGTCAATGACCCTTATATCAGACACGTGAGAAATTTGGAACAAGACATGGAGGATTGTCTTTTAAAATTGGACGTTCCAACGCACGTAGTTCAAGACTCGAATACAATGAAGAATTCCAACTTGATTAGAGACCACCTCAGAAATCGTGAGTTTGAGAAATGGTCGAACTACCCCACAAAAGGAAAAGTCATTTGCTTGTTTGATGAATGTTTACCAGCAAATAGTTGGATTTCGGACCGGAAAGGTCTTTCAATTTCTGAGTAGACGAACTGCATAAAAATGATCGGATGTGTAGCACCCGTACGAGGGGTTCCGGGTAGAAGTCAAGACGGGAACCGTTGCAGGCATTGCAGCGAGATTGAAACCCTTGGTCACTTCATTGGCTCCTGTGCTCATGGTGAACTTCTCCGAAATTCTCGCCACCACAGAATCCGCACACTTATCGCTGATAGTCTTAGAACCAAAGGATTTACAGCTTTTGAGGGAGTTCAATGTACATCACTGGAAGGTTCTATTCGTCGAGTAGACATCATATCCGTTGACGAAATCACAAGAACAGGTTTTGTTGTTGACCCAACAGTGAGGATGGAAACTCACAAAGCACAGCCGAATGAAGTCGACACAGAGAAAAAGCAATATATGACCCTTGCATTCCTGCATTACTTGAAAAGTATCAATTAGAAACAACTGGAAGTTATCGGGTTATTGATCGGAGCCAGAGAGACGATTCCTGATTTTTTCGAAGAGTTCCGGAAAAGATTGAAACTACCAGCATCACTACGTGAGGAAATAGTACTTTCAGCCCTCAGAGGATCATCGCATATACAGCATCATCTTTACTCTCCAAAGAATCAACACTAATTTATATTCTCTTAACTCTGTACTTATTTTTACACCTAGCTCGTATTTTTTAATCTAATTGAAAATTACTTCTGTCTTTTGGCAACTTTCGTTGGAAAGCAGAGTTCTGAATTAAGAAATATCTCTCTCTAATGCATAAAGTCACATTAGAATTTTCTAAGGTATTCAAATTTGTAATAAAAAATGGGTGGTTTTATTTAAAAAAACATTTTTGGTATGTCGCACATTTATGGAACACCTGTATAAACTAAAATAATTTTAAAAAGTACAGCTCATTGATTTGCACAACTTTTATAGCGAAAGTTATTTTCTAACCCCAATATTTTCCGAGATATCCACCTTTCTAGCAAAAATGGGCCACCCTGTATATCTATACTTTACACTGGTAATTATTGTTCATACACCCTGTACATAATAAAACAATTATGTTTGGTAATATTTTCCTTGTTTTGGTTGGTCACAACGTGTATGTTTTGACAGGAGTACGTTTAATATAAATAAATAACTCATTGTTGATTGTGATGATTTCATCTTAAATGAATGGGTTTTGTTATTTTAGAAACATATGAGTACCTAATTATGGGTAGTCTTTTTCTAAACTCACGTCACAGGACAATATTTACATTATTTAGAATTTATTCACAATTATACTAGTACCTGTTATTCGGGAACTTACAAGAGTTAGCAACAAAATGCATCGTCGACGTCCACATCATAGTAATTTCAGCTATGTCAGTTCTTGTGTGAAATACTTAATATTTGTATTGAATTTTGTGTTTTGGGTAAGTACGAATAATATTTAATCACAAAGAAATAATCTGTTGTTTTAGTTATTCGGAGGATTATTAATTGGAATTGGACTGTACGCATTTGTAGACAAGTGGCAGTTAACAGGATGGGTTAAATTAGAAACTGTATACGATGTAATATTAAATATCTCTGGTAATGGTGTTAATGGAGGCATTATCTTTATTGTTAGTTTTGCTGGATGTGTTGGTGCTTTAAGGGAAAACACTTGTTTGTTAAAATTTGTAAGTTATTAAGCTTCCAAAATCTAAATAATGATTTTAATGTTTCAGTATTCTTTGTGTTTATTAATTTTCTTTTTGTTGGAAATGGCTGTTGCCATAATTGGATTCGTTTTTCCTCACACAATGCAATCAATGTTGGAAGAAAATTTCACAGATAAAATTATTCATACATATCGAGATGATCCTGATTTACAAAATTTTGTGGATTTTGCTCAACAAGAGGTTGTTTAATTAGTAAAAAGTTTTATTAGTTGTTTTATAGAGGTTTTTATAGTTTCGTTGTTGTGGACTTAGTTCAGAAGGGTATAAGGACTGGGCCAAAAATGAGTACTTTAATTGCACTTCACCTAGCGTTGAAAGGTGTGGTGTACCATATTCTTTGCTGTATGAATGCAACTGATATTAGTTCTGGATTAGTTAATATTATGTGTGGATATGGAGTATAAACATTATCAGTAAGTGTAAACAAATCAATAATTCTAGTGTTAGATTTTATATTTCCATTCTGTGATTCCTATAAATGTTACTCCAGACTTGAAGGTTTTAGTTATATTCATACTCAAACCAGGCGATATTCTTTGGTTATCCCGATAAAAAAATAAAAAACATTAGTTCTGATAATAAAATGTCGTGGAGCAAAAACATAAATGCTTATGGTCGCCTTTGTATTTACATAATTTTTGATAGGTCACCAGGTACTTTGCACAAGGATAGGATCAGGGTGACCGACATATTTTTAAATCCACGATATTTTGCCACATTCCCTGTAAATTTCATTGGGACGTTCTTTAAATGCAATGTGTCTCGAATTTTACAATTATCGGCCTCATTATCGTAATTATGCACAGGTGAGATAACGGCGACCGACCGATTCCTGTTCTCAGTTATATTTACCTTCGAAGTAGCTATCTTTATTAAGGATGTTTGACGACGGGTAAAAAAATGCCATGGGCTCCCGCACTATAATGTTTAATTGAATCAAGAATACCGGCAGCAAAGCAGAATTAGCTGCGGTGAAACGTTCCATTTTCGAAAAATTTTGGAGAGTGGTAATAATATAAAATTGTAAATGTTGAAATTTCTTCTAATTAATGTCTAATTATCACTTTTTTCTCACTTGTGTGAGACCTTTAATTGGTAGAAAATGGCGGCAGGAGGTGTTATCAAAACTCCATGTGATTTATTACCCGACGTTTCGGTCCTTTCTTTAGTAGGGTCTTCTTAAAGGGCTCTAAAAACTGATGGAGTAATGTAACGTTTATTTAACAGAAAAAAAGAAACTCAACTTTAATTGACATTGTTCAGTATATCCTAGGACGGAGTTTCCGATAGATGTCATGATGTGCCAAAAATTTTAGAATTGAAATTCCATTTGGTGCATACTTGTCATATAGGTGTATGGTCTGTCTAGTCAAAAGGACCGTTTACCTACATAGACTTTCGGATTCTTAATATTTACAAAAATATTTTTACATTTTCTTTCAAGTATAAGTTGTTTGTAATTTCATTATACATAACTTTTGTTTAAACTCTTTTTGAACCGATAAGTAATTACCGACAAATGACACTCACGTGGCCGTAATTTTTAAGAAGATCTCCAAAAATATCAATCATACAAAAAAAGTTATTGGAAAAAATTTGTTGGAAATTATATTATGTATCTATAACTTTTATTTGAATTATTTTTTCCCTAAAACACAGTTTCGATGCTCACAATTTATTTATTTTGTAGACTTTTACAGTTGAATAGTCTCTTTTCGTTTTAGATAAAGCACCTTCTCCATTTACAGCATCTTTTTCTACATTGGTGGTGAAATTGATAAACTGCTAACGTCATTTTCATTCTATCAAATTTTGTCCTTATTAGTGCTTATTGCCATTTGCGTTTCCTTAGCTTCTGCAGCTTTTTTTCTGCATAATTCTGTTGTGACATATATAGGTGTAATATTATGTGTCTTGGTTCACCAAAGACCTACTTCAATCGGATGCCTTAATTTTTTGACAGTCTATGTTAAAAATAGACCAACTGCTGCTTCCCCTCGTAACTTTTCTCTTCTCAAAACAGTTTGAAAAGTTTTCAAATTACAAAAACCAGTTATCTTAAATCTACTTTAAATTAGCGAAGCTCATCAAATGTTAATAACTTTCCACTTCACACGAACGAAATTAACGAAAAAATCAAACTTAAAATCAATAAAATATTTAGAATCACACCAAAGATAAGACGGATAATAATAAAATACATTTTTAAATATTTCGATGTATAGCACACTGAACTAAAAGCTAATAAAAAAAGAAGAGAACTAATAAAACAATCACCTAACACAATTAATCGAAATAGAATGGCAGAAGAATGTTAGTCAAGATTCCTATTAAAAAAAAGACGCGGAAATGCCACCGACGATTCCGACCAAACACCGAAAGGAGTTAGTAACACAAATAAAACAGGTGAAAAATTCAAGCCTCCAAGCGTGAATTTGATTCCTTTGTCACTTAAGGTTGGGTGGCATACAAATAATTGAAAAAGCAATGCAAAGTTGTTGAATAAGTCCAAGTGAAACCTGGAAATTTGGACCGTACGAGTTGCCACTTGTGATCGATATTGCAAAAATAATAGTTCTGTTGAACACTCTAAAGTAAACTGAACAGCGTAACACCTCGGTTTTAAAAAAAAAACGCATTATTGCATTAACAGGTGACATTCTGGGCAATGGAAACACAGGGTAACCTTGGTCACATCAAGTGGATTAAAGAGTCGTGAAGATTCCGTATGGTGTTTTTGGTGAAGTTTTTTAACACAGATGAGCTTTCTTGATTGACTGTGTGCCTTGATATTGAAGGGATTGGTACACTTACACTTGCCCTGTTGCAAAAATTGAGTAAGATATATGAAGTGTAGAAAGCAGCGTATATAACGTCAACACCCTAGTGTCAGTTTACTTTCAGTCAATTTGTTGGAAATATAGTCTCAGAGTGGGGTCATTATTGGTAAGTGAGGTTGTAGAATGGCCATCTTTTCAATTTGAATTTCTCAGACGGTATTGACTTTGAATTCATGGTGTGAAATTTTCATAATAAGTACCAATCATGGCGTCTACAAATCAGCAAAACCATACTGGCGGCTGGTGATTAAAAATTCCAAACACGTTTCCTAAAAAAAGTTTGGTCCAATAAAGCAATCGGACATTTATTATATTCTAAAAACGGTTTTCTTTTATCCAGTCGGGATTTTCAGTAGTGACAATTATGGCTGTTAACTCACCTGACTTACTCAAAGTTTATTCTTGCCCAAAATGTTAGCTGTGCAATAAATACATTTAATGAAGTTGTACGTTAAATGAGATGATTTGCCTTTGTGAAATGGTAAATAGCTTCAGCTGAAAGCCTGTCCAGTTGACTTACCATAAGAAAGGACTGTCACGAATCTGTTAAAATTAATACAACACAAAAATAACATAAGAAAAGCTCGTTACAAAGAAAAATCTACAAGATTTATTACATTTAAAACATCACAAAAACTTATCAAAAAAAAAGTGTATACGGGATTGACATTACTGAACTACGAAAAAGAAGTCTAATTGATCATGTTATCTGCGTTCCGCTCATACAAATCAGATGAAAACGAAATCTGACCTTGCATTAGTAGGTTAAATATACACACAAATTGTCCAATGAAAGTGCACCGAAAGTTAATATGCGCGTAAATACGAAAACGCTGCGACAGTTTATGATTTATACATCATGAGTTTCAAAGCCCTTTTAATTTCGGTATTGTTTGCATGTTTAGTTAAATAAAAAAAACATAGATACCTGGAGGTCACGGCTAACTGTGAACATGGGCTTGCTGAGATGAACCAGAACGTTGATTGAAGATGTTGTTGTTGTGGCGGTACGGAGACGTTAGAAACAAAGTCGTATTAAAATAATTCTTTTTAATACACCAAAATTTGTATGCAGGTACAATATTTTTTTTAATGTTTCTACTGAATAGGAATTTAAGTTTGCAGTACGGGAAGTTTAAAACCACAACATCGCGAAACTGGGTGTGAAGTTCAAGTTCCCGGTTAAAGTCTAAATACAAAATTTAGACATGTTTTTAAACAACTTTTTCAAATAAAATTTTATCCTAAAATGATAAATAATGACACTTCTCTCTTGAAGCATCTTCACATTTTCTTAATTTATTAACACCACGTTAATCTGATCTTAGATTCAAATATTGCAAATACACTTTTTCGACAAGAAGAACTTTTTATAAAAAATGACTTTTTGCCGTAAAATCAATAATAAAAATTTTTCTTCACTTTTCAACTCAATCCGCGGACACACTGTATAACTGACAGAGGAACAGCTTTACCTCAAACGAATTTCGATCTGATTGCAAAGATGTAGCATTAATTTTTATTACTACAGGATTTCCAAGATTGAATGGGTAGGTTGAGAGAATTAATCCAACTGTAATTTCGGTATTGCTTAAACTGTCACTAGAAGACACCAGTCTGTTTGATATTAATATTATAAAACTGTCAAAAATTGAAGTAGAATTGATAAAATACATTTATTTTCGTATTTATCATTAAATCCCGCACTTAACAATATCTCTAAGAACATTAATTACACAAAAAAGTTATCAATAAGCTGTAAATTTTACTTACAACTTTTATTTAAACTATTTTTCGACAACTAAATTTTTCTTACTTTTTGAGCTCAATTTTCCATGACAACAAGATCAACAAATGCATGCGAAGTTCACGTGAACAGGGTGGTCAGTACTGAAATAAATAACTTGAAAGCCTAAATACCAACTAAGAATTTTATTCAATACAAGCATGAAGTAACAATACTGTAATTGTAAAAAATTGCTTTCATCTGAATTTACATTTATTATGTGGGCAACATTTGTTTCACTTGATACCCAGTACTGGGTATGCTTGTTCCCCCTATCCTAGCAACGTGAACAGAGAACCGAGGTGATAGGAAAAATATAAGTTAAGAAGATAATAAAATGTTTGTCCAGATTCTTTATTTGTATTTCATTTTCACCCATTGCACTTTAGTACTTATAATTTTACTAATATCTGCTTTCATTGTTTGTTTAGGTGGCAGAAGCAAGTAAAAAAGTGTGGACGTCTGGCTGTATTGAAATAGTAAGATCTTGGACCGAAAGAAATTTGTACTTTATAGCTGGGGTCGCTTTGGGTATTGCTTTGTCCCAGTTGTTTGTGATTTATCTTGCGAAAACGTTAGAAGGTCAAATAGACTTGCAAAAATCCAGGTGGGTCAGTTGAAATATTGCATTTAAGGCCAGCGGGCCTAGAGTGTATCTATGAAAAATATTCGAAACGTCCAAGTAATATTTCACTTTTTTTTTTGATAATTTTAACGTGTCATTATAAATAATATATCATTGTGTTTACCATTAGATTTATATGTAATACATTGCTCAGTATTTTAAACCAATTTATAAAATGTTGATATAAATTTTTCTACGTAACACAAAGCTTAGAGAAACTGAAGTGTATTGGTTATATTTTGTGTGATAAAAACTTTGATAAAAAGACTCGAATGTAACCCTACAATTTTTGAAATTTTATATGATATTATTTTAGTTTTTAGAATCGTGTATTATTTTTTCCTGAACTTTTGCTTATTCTTTTTTATTTATGGTTTACAATAAAACTAGCTGTTTATAATCGATAATAATGTATCTCGGATTATTCGTATTGCTATTGCGATGGTGCTCACATTCTCATTAATAATAGAATTTATTGTATGAATAATTCTGGACTATTTCATATTTTAGTATCTTACGTGACATTGTTTGTAATACATTTTTAATAAAGTACGATTACTGCCCTATTATCAATGAAATTATTGTACTCGAGAAACATATTGATGTTATATTTAGTGCCAATTATTACTCAAATTCAACAATGCGATAAATAAACTTTTACATATATTACTTAACTTTTATTTGTTAGTATTTGGTTGTACTGAAAACGAATTAAGTATATTATTGACCAAAAACTGGAACATTAGCAGAACAAACAAAGTTTTCAGATCAAATAACAACAGAACAGGAACTTAACGACATCGAAGGATAAACCAAGGACGTCTATTGCACTGTAAAACATATTGATCCATTTCTAGCAAATCAAAAGTGGTTCAGGGACATAACAGTGAATCTGGCACAGATAATAATGTAATAATAATAGTCTTTATTTCTCAAACTTTGATAGAAATCTCAAGGCGAAGTTTAGTCTACTAACACTGCTCTTCAACTTAAACTTGACAAAACGTCAATACAAAAAAAAATTATATATGCCTTAATACAAAAAGTAAGCATAATTAATACAAAAATTATTTACTATATACTAAAAAAAGATAGATTCTTCAATCTGTAGTACGTAAACTTAACATTAAGAGTTACATATATGTTGCGGCAACCTTCTTCCTGAACAAATTTATAGGCAAATCTTTAAATAATTTTTTATTATAAAACTCAGTTTCGTGCTGAGGTGGTGTCAGAGTACCCTTAAATCTAATATTAAATGGTGTGTACGTCTGTACGTAATTTTACTTTGTTAAACAGAGATGGTGGAGTTTCTCGTAAAATGATATTGTTATATAGACAATCAGAATGAAGTTTTCTACGTGTTTCCACATTTAACCACTTTATCTCAGACAGCTTGTGGAGATACTCTGATTCCTTCGGATGCCAAATATCAATCGCAAACAGGAGTTTTGTTTTTTTAATTTTGCGTCACAAAGAGCAATTTTCATATTTTTATTTAAAAGGTTTCTGCTTGAATAAATAATCCTGAGTGCATTATACGCTTTTTTTAAACTGTTTACGTGCAAATCAAACTTTAACTTATCATCTACGATTAAACGGGCATGATTGGTTAGATCTAATTTAACCTGATCGAATGTTATAGTAGGGCTCATTTGTAAAAATATTTCCTTTAGTTTTTAGGTTTAAATAGCAGAAGTTTATTTTTTTGGTTAATAATTAGATTTAACGATTCAAGGTCGCTATTGAATTCTGTAACTGCTTTGACTATATTTTTCTCGTCAAATGACAAGTATATTTGAGCATCATCAGCATAGAAATGTATTTTACTATTAGAAACCGACTTTCCTAGGGAAAATGAATATAAGGAATATAGAAGAGGTCCCAGAACTGAGCCCTGAGGAACTCCTGCATGAAAATTAATGAATTCTGATTGTGACTCATCCACCTTAACACACGTCAGCCCGTGCAAAAAGCTTTGAAAGAAGTTTTATCAAATCTAACATGTTGAAGAATCGATATCATTAGATCAAAGTTTAACCTGTTGAATGCTTTTTACTAGTCTACTAAGGCTAGCAATGTTAGTTTTTTCTTGTCTGTCGCTATTACTATCTCATTGATTACATCGGTGAGCACAGTTGCACAGCTGTAGCCTTTTCGGAAACCAAATAACTGGTTGGACGGCATGATAAATTCTTTTGCTAAGAATTTCCGTACTTGATAATCCATAATTTTTTCCAAAACTTTGGATATAACGGACAAAATACTAATCGACCTAAGCATATGTCTTCTTTTTTCTTCCAGGGCGAGGGAAATTTTCCTTCCAGGAAGCAGGAATTTATAATATGAGTAATATGCGGGACTATCAATTGATCGCAAAGTTTCATTATATGTAAGCTAATGCCGTCATTCCCTTCCGAATTAGATTTAATTGTATTAATGGTTTTGCAAATAATATCGTACGTTACTAAAGAAAACGAAAATACTGCATTACTAATGGTAGAAAATTTGGTGTAGTTGATCATTTTAACTACATTAACGTTCGGGTCATTATTCATATCGCAAAAGTATTTATTTAATTCATTAACTTTATTCAGATTAAGGCTAAATGTGATGAATGTGTTCAAAAACAATTATTAACCAATTGAGGTTTCATATTATTTAAGTTATACTATGTTTAGTTATTATATTATATTTCATTTGCTGTTTTTTTCTGTTTTTGTTTTTATTACCTAAAAATTTTACAATGAGTTATGTTCCTCTGTAATTGGCTGTTGGCTGTTGAGTGAATAAATTACAATTACAATTACTAATTTACTTTTGTAACAAGTGACGAAAGGACCATTTTGACTACTGATTATGAAACATATGTCAAAATTAGAAAGTAAGCTTTTTTTATGATTAAAATAGCTATTTATGTAATCAGTGACGAAACGTTACGTATTACATACAAGATTATTTCTAATTTTGACAAAAACAGAGTAAACGTTAAATTGAACGTACAATGCAGTACATAATGAAATTAAACATGGTATGAGAAATACCAACTGCTTTCCTCTTATAAATCTGGTTTGAATAGGGTTTTTTTGCAACTTGTGACATAAGAAATAAAAAAAAGTAGTAGTTACAAAAGGATACTTTCAAAATTTACATTGATTATGAAAAAAGTCACTTTACATGTCAAAATTAGAAAAAAATATTTAAAAATGAATTTTCCGCGTTTTGTAGTAACTTTTGCGTTAGATCGTTGGTACCTTAAATCCATGCTTGGAATTTAATTAGTATCAAATAATTTTTTTCAATAATTGAAGTAGACTAATAAATACCTACCGAAGATCATAAGTAACTCAGAAATATAATCAATGGCTTCGTTAATTTTGGCTAGATCTTTAATATTACGTAAGAATTACCCAAAAATTAAATAACTTTAAGGTTAACTTTTTTTTTAAATATCCAGCATTAGTTCGAACAATTAAATGCTTCTCTTCATCGGAGATTGTCACTTTACGAAATAAATCGGCTGTAATTCAATGTATAGCTTTACAGAATAAACCGTTTTATGCCACCGAGAAAAAAGTCTACCAAAGAACTAAACCCCATTGCAATGTAGGTACAATAGGACATGTCGATCATGGGAAGACTACACTCACAGCCGCTATTACGAAAGTACTATCTGATCAAAAACTAGCACAAGCAAAGAAATATGCCGATATTGATAATGCCCTGAGGAAAAAGCTAGGGAATTACAATTAATGTGGCTCATATTGAATATCAAACGGAGAACAGACATTACGGTCACACAGATTGTCCGGGACATGCAGATTATATAAAAAATATGATAACAGGTGCTGCTCAAATGGATGGGGCTATACTCGTAGTTGCAGCAACTGACGGTGTAATGCCACAAACTCGAGAGCATCTTTTGCTTGCGAAACAAATTGGAGTGAACCACATAGTAGTTTTCATTAACAAAGTTGATGCGGCAGATTCCGAAATGGTTGAATTAGTTGAGATGGAAATCAGAGAACTAATGACTGAAATGGGATTTGATGGAGATAACATTCCTGTGATTTGTGGTTCTGCTTTATGCGCTTTGGATGGTAAAGAACCTGAAATTGGTTCAAACGCTGTTATCAAATTATTGGAAGAAGTTGATAAATACATTCCTACTCCAGTTCGAGAATTAGACAAACCGTTTTTGTTACCAGTTGAGCATGTTTATTCTATTCCAGGAAGAGGTACTGTGGTTACTGGACGTTTAGAACGGGGTGTTGTTAAGAAGGGAACTGATTGTGAATTTGTTGGGTATAGTAAGACATTTAAAAGCACTATTTCTGGTATTGAGATGTTCCATCAAATCTTGGATGAAGCCCAAGCTGGTGATCAGCTAGGTGCGCTTGTAAGGGGGGTTAAAAGAGATGATGTTCGAAGAGGTAATTTGTAGGATATTTTAAAAGTGTACTTGATTTAACTGTTAAACATTGTAGGAATGGTAATGTGCAAACCTGGTTCTGTAAAAAGTATAGATCATATTGAATCACAAGTTTATATCTTAAGTAAAGAGGAAGGTGGTCGTACAAAACCAATTACATCCTTCATACAGTTACAAATGTTTTCAAGAACTTGGGACTGTTCCTGCCAGGTGATGGTTCCTGATAAGGAAATGGTTATGCCTGGAGAAGACTCGAAGTAAGTTTTTATAACTATATTTTTTTTAATAAAACTGTTTGTTTTTGTTTTAGATTAATGTTAAAAATGATGAGGCCCATGGTCTTGGAACAAGGTCAAAGATTTACTCTAAGGGATGGATCTATAACTTTAGGCACCGGAGTGGTTACGAAAGTATTGCCACAACTCAGTGAGAATGAGCGTATAGAACTTACTGAAGGAAAGAAAGCTAGAGAGAAGAGATTGTCTGCGGCAGAAGGGGCGAAATAGTTACGAATTTAAGTTAAACCTTGTACATTTTAATACATAAAAAGTTTATTTGTATTGTGCCGCTTTCGTTAGTCTTTCTCGTTGTATGTCTATAAATATAAGGAAATGTGCGTTTAAATTGTTTGCAGTGAAGTCGTTTCCTCAAATGCTTCATCTGGTCAGATTTATCTTATACTACTGATTTTACTCCTTAATTGTAAAACAATTAATAAATACGTAAATTCATTATAATTTAAAAAGTTGTGAGCCAATTACATGCCATTTAACACTCGATGTATATTTCGAATAATAACGTATTTTGATGTACTAATATGCAATCTTCTTTACTTAGTATACATTCTATAACAAATTTGAAATTACGGTTCATCTTCAAAGAAAACTTTCCTGATAAGACAAACTTGGTAGACTAATGCTTAGACAACTTATAGTGTAATGACCTGAATAATAACATAAGTCTTTGATCTATGACCTCAATTACGTTAACAATACGACAGTAAACGATTACAAAAGTGGTTTGGATTCCTCCAGTTAAGTATGTATCATCAGAGACACATTTAATGTCTATCTGTACAGCAACCAACAATACATTTGCGTTTTCCATAGAGGTAGTATGCTTTGTCTGAGGTAGTATGTAGACAAATGGTGATAAAGTAAAGTTCACCTTTTTTTATAAAGGGAATTGTTTGTTATTTATTTTTTTTTTTCGTAAAATCTAATTTGGGCTTTTCCACGATTACAACCTAAAGCCATATAATAAATAATTGAAATGTAATTTTTTTGCACTACCACATGTGATTTTTGCGTAAGCGCTGTGTGATGATAACTTGTTCACTTTAAAAAATAAATGTTTGAATAAATAATTGGTTTTTGTGATTATTGCTTTACTTCACCAAGTATTTATCGATTTCAACATAATGCTCATTTCAACATTATTTACGTTTCCATCTAATTACCTTAATGCCTCTACAGTACTGGAGGATAGTCATTTGCCAACCTTAATTCCAACCAAACGTTATTCTTTCAATATCTTATACCCTAAAACTCCCCAACACGCGCGGCGTTTTAAACCAAAACCCCTAAGATATTATGCCAAGGTGTCAAGCTTTAAAACTGTTGTACCCTAGGTGAGTAAAATTTTAAATCCAAAATCTCACACTGATTTGTCAGTTTGTTTCAAAGATTTCGGGGCGGGGGAAAGCAAAATCTTGAATCTGACAAGAAGAACAATATTTACAAAAAAGATAAGACTGAAAGTTGCAACCTATAATGCAAGAACACTATTGTCGGATGAGAAAGTGATCGAAATAAAGGAAGAATTAGAAAAAGTGTCGTAGGGTGTAATCGGAATTAGCGAGACCAAAAGACGTGGCGAACAACTGCAAACACTAAAATCTGGACATATATTTTATCACATGGGAGAAAGAACATGAATCAATGAATGGAGTCAGCTTCCTAGTAAAGAAAAAATAGTAGAATTCATTGTTACCATACAGAAAATATCTAAAGAGTAGCATATCTTATCCTAAGACTTATAACAGCAGGTGTACACCAACTTTGAATTATACAATCATGAATTTGAACAAAACCCGACACACTTTTTCATTCTATGCGGAGACCTATACGGCAAAATAGGAATAAAAAATAACCCATCAGAATATGCACTAGGAAATTTCAGTAGTGTAGGCAGAAATCCTCGAGGCGATATGCTATTGAAATACCTACTAAAAAATACCTATACCTAAGAGCTTTTTTTACAAAAATCTTCACAGAAGATGGACCTGATGGAGGAGTCCAGATGAAAAAAACGTCGAGCGAGATTGATATCACGGTAGTAAATAGATTTACAACGGGAAGTGGTCACAGAATGGTAAGGGCAACCATTGAAGTATCCATCAATAAAAAGTGGAATAAAATGGTCAGAAAGAGAAAAATTAACTTGAATGAAGTCAGAAAATTAAAAAGAATTTAAAAAATGCATCAGTGTTGGATTGCAGCTGCTCGGGATAGGGAAAGTTGGAGACATAATTGGGGAGGCCTATGTTCAACAATGGGCTATAGAGACTAAGTGATGATGACCTTAATGATAACATTCTATAATATTCTACTAATCGCTTGAGGAGAAATTTCTTTTCTGATAACAATTGTGATTTGAACTCAACAGTTGTAACTTTAGAACAGTGAAAAAAAAGCGACAACGATTAATGTATTGTTGGTTGCTTTAAAGAGGGTCATTCACTTAATATGTCACTGTTTGTACATTTGCAAGTTTTCTCTTTTCATAGAGATTTTTCTGGTGGAGGTGAAAAAAACTGCTTTTATAAGTGATATTGTCAACGTTTCAAAGCTAAACTTTTTTTTATTGACATAATAACGGTCTAAAAAGTTTAGTTTAGCCTTATCACAGATTACTAAGCGTTTGTAGTAATCTGTGGCCTTATATATTTCGGCGTTGATATCAACGGTTTGGGGAAAAACGTGGGTATAATACTATCACTTATAAACGCAACTTTATTTCACCTCTACTCAAGAAAGATTCTTATATAAACCATTACGTTTTGGGAAGTAAAAACAACTTTTTGAAATGTAATCCTAAGATTTACCTTCTTATCCCTTAAAATGAGGTTCTGTTTAACAATATATGTTTGAGAAAAATGTGTATATGATACAGAAATAACTCTTCTTAGTGGACATATTGAGTTCACGATAGTGAGCTACATAACATCAAGGAAAGGAAATAATGTTCCACATGATATGCCATAATGTATCTACACAAATAAATATACAGATGTATACATAAAACATACACAACAACAATTAATAATTTTTAATGTAGTACTTTATAAAACTGTTAGTGAAGCAAACACAATACTTTACAATCAACACAAACTGACTGACAGGACTAAATCGCAACGATAATAAATGTACAATAGCAACTTCTCAGGAATCTCCAAAATCACAGCCATTATAATATTCTTCAAGCGTATAAACAGATTTTCCGATGAGCAATTACTTCACAGAAGCACTAAAACCAGTCTGAGGAAGCTGCTTCACTCTAGCTGGTAACGTTTGTTGTATAATTTTATACATAAATGATTGATTCCGAACTGAGTCCTGGTCAATCTGTAATGTCTGATGGGTAAGTCATTTTTTCCTCTTGTGTAGACTCTTGTTTGACGTTTCATATTTTTTTGAAATAAATGTAAATTTTCCCTCACATACTTCAGGCAGGTAAATATGTACACTGATGGTAGAGTCAAAATCCTCCGCCTGATAAATAAACCTATGCAACCAGTTCTTCTTGGTACTCCACATAGAGCTCTTAATGTTTCTTTCTGCTTCAGGAATACACTTTTCGCATTTGGGCAGTGACTCTATGAGAGAGGATGACATATATGTGGCTACCAACTTCGTCATTTGCCACTGACTTCATTCTTTTGGTCAAGTAGATTGCCGTTGACAGTCTCCCAAGTACACGAGATATGAGCACACCAGTGAGGGTATTTTCAAGTAGTACAGTCAGTGTAATTGACTCATTGGCGGTACTTTTTATGCTGAAAACTATGCTCTGCGTTTTGTTCAAACTCAACCTCAGTCTATTTGCTGCAAACAACTCCTTTGCCAATGTGATCGAGTTCTCTGTTTAACGATGTAGCTCGGGTCTTGAATGTCTGAGTACATTCATGAAACTGGTATCGTCAGCGTATAGGGCTAAAGCAGAAGATGGCAAGTTCGCTGGTAAACCATTCACATAAATGATGAACAATACCGGTCCCAGAATTGATCCTTGAAGGACGCCCATATTAATTTCCAGATCTTTGGAAACATTGCATTGCCACAACACATCTTGATTTGGGTCTATGACCGTAATATTGATAATGCAACTCTTCGATTCAATAGAACTCCATTTTTCTAGCAGTGATGATCTCATTACGCAATCAAAAGCTTTACTAAAATCGCTCGCTATGAGTTCTGCTTCCATATATGATGATCATAAGTATCTGATATGGTATTGTATTTAATTTACTAAAGCCGTTGTTGTTGATTTTCCAGTCTGCAACCCATGCTGTCTCTCATCTAATATAAAATATTTCTTGAGAAAAGCGATCAGTCGTCTCCTTATTAGTTCTAATACCTTTAAAAAAACCGGGAAGGAATTGGTCTATAATTGCCACAATAACTATTCGTATCTTCCGTCTTGTAAACCGGTACCACTTTCGCCCTCTTTAGTTCATTTGGGAATTTGCCTGTATCAAGCACTTATTGAAAATTCTGCAATTTGGTTCAACAACAGTAATAGGAATACCTGTTTTAGAACAGGAATTGTCATACCATAGACGTCAACAGAAGATTTATTTTTAAAGCTATTTATTATATGTCATTCATTTCAAATATGGTGTTACGAATCATATTGCTTTGGTATCTCTGAAACTAGATAGCTTTCTCGTTGTTTAGTTTGGTGTTTCAGATTTTCTTTCTGCTATGTGTACGAAGAAGTCGTTCAGCACACCCGCTTCCAGTTTGCTACTCTGTTTCAGTTTACTCTTCCCAGATTCATTTTTTACTATTTGTCAGACAGCTTCGTTTTGGTAGTGGATTCCAGCACGAATTTTGGATTTGAATCTCTCTCAACCAAGTTCTCATAGCTGTTAGAAATGTTTTGGATTCTTCATCATTTCTCAAAAAAATAGTTTCCAGACAAGAGAGAAAGCAAAAAGGAAATAGAGATTGTATAGATGAGTATACAAACACCTAAGTGTGTAAATTAAGGTATGAACATAAAAACTTGACAAGAATATATTTTTGGAGGTGGAATAACGTGAAAAAAAATGTTAGAATGAGTGGTGGAGGATATGGTAACCCCGAGTTGTACTGGGAGAAGAAATGAAGTTTGATAACAATTACGATGCAGATATTTGAAAAATGGCGATAGAATACTAGCAGAAAATGAACTAAAGGTACAAGAAGTATAAAGATATCGAACATGGGGAAGATGACAGGAGAAAGTGCAGAATAGGGCATGGAAGTTGAAGGTATATGCGAGGAACTATACCAAAAACCAACTGGAGAATAATAAGAAAAGTCCTAGAGAGTAGACATAGAAAGGTGGTAGGGAATACTCCTTAGTATTGTATTAGTAGAAACCGAATTCTTCGTTGTTTTTCCCCTCCACGGATTCAATTGTAACTAATCCATTCGACTTATCTAGTTTTTTTGCAAAAAAAAACTTGAAGACCCTAGAATCTTACATTTATTGCATAAACGTTGACGCAACACATTTTTACGATGGGCAAGTGAAGTAAATAATAGCAAAAATCACCAAAATGTTTAATCGAATTTACAAAATTCAACTGAACTTTTACAATTTTATTTCAGAAGTAGTTACAACAAAGTAGTTAATACAACGTTACAAAAGTAATATAAAAGTATAATCAGACAATCGTTTAATAATCAGGAAGAGTTGCTTCATACTAGCGAAACATTAAAATTACATTTAAGCAACTTCCGTATAATTTACAAACTTATAACAGGGGATAAGTCACTTAGTCAAAGTATTTTTTTTAGACTCACACATATAAAAATACCAAACAGTCCCAAACAATTTCATTCATTCAAATTTGTTAGAATAATATTTCACTAGTACATACTAACAGGACCTTGATTTTAACAAAATGCAACATTTTGCAGTTATAATTGTCTTAGAATAAATTAAATTTCATTGGCGATGTTACCAAAAAAATTTCTAAATACAATTAATTACAAATCATCATCATCCTCTGGCAACGCAGTTTTTTGAGCTTCCTCGAGATCCTTTTCGATTTGTTGCTGCCAATTTGGATCCATAGTAACTTCGGGAGGTACCAAAGCAACCATAGCGACAAATTCCAAATTGGGATCTCCAATAAGTTTTCGTGCAAGCCACAAGAATGGTTTTTCAAAGTTGTAATTACTCTTCGCCGATACATCGTAATACTAAAATAAAATGTTCAGCGCATATTAAATTAATGTTAATACATACTTGTAAATTCTTTTTTCTGTGGAATACGATGCTTTTAGCCTTTACTTTTCTATCTTTAATATCAACTTTGTTGCCACATAAAACAATGGGTATGTTTTCACATACTCGAACCAGATCTCTATGCCAATTAGGAACGTTTTTGTATGTGACTCGAGATGTAACATCAAACATTATTATGGCACATTGTCCTTGAATGTAGTAACCATCTCGAAGACCACCGAACTTTTCCTGGCCAGCAGTGTCCCAGACATTAAAGCGAATCGGCCCTCGATTTGTGTGAAAGACTAACGGATGCACTTCGACTCCTAACGTTGCTACATACTTTTTTTCAAATTCACCAGTTAAATGCCGCTTGACAAAAGTTGTTTTGCCTGTGCCGCCGTCTCCTACGAGCACGCATTTGAATGTGGGCATATCAGGTTCTTGGGTCATTTTCGCTTGTTTACTTGAATACTGGAAAAACAATAACGTGTGTCGATTTTAAAATTGCTCGCGAAAGCGTTTCGACTGTTGCACATACAGCACGTTTCTTCAAGTTTTAATTTTTAGGCGGAATGACGCTATGAAAACGTATCATAGGATTTTGATATCCCGATGCCGAATTTCCAAATATTTTGCAAGATTAATATTGTGATCGGCACGAAAATAATGGTGTTAAATTAAAAAGCTCTTAAAATAACGCTTACCTTTGCACTAAAAATTCGTTCAAAACGCCGATGGATGATGTATTGTTGGATGATACCTGCAACGTTACGAAGTCGTTAGAGCTCACAATGGCGTTCCTTGCAGCTAAAGGCAATGATTCACATATCAATTTAAAAATCGTTACAAAACCGATATTAAACAATAGCCTTACCTCAAATTAAATTTTAATTTCGTAGAAATTGGCAAGTTGCATTAAATCGATTTTCGCTGTTAATTAAACGAGATTTTATTTAATTTTGCGAGAAATTATGATGTGACGTCACGAAGGCCGTTGACGTAATTGACGCATGCGTACTATGCAAACGGCACTGCAGAGTACCAGTCACCAAGATGTATCGATTTTTGCGATTGTAGTATACGTTCCTTAGTTTTAGTGCTGTTTCAACTAAAGCATTTTGAATGGGATTGTTACTTAAATCGAATATTGCTCGTGATCCAGTATTGTAATCTTACAGTATGACGAAGGATAGATTAGCGGCGCTTGTTGCGGTAAGCACTACTTGTCCTTACTTGAATTTTAAGACCCTCAATTATTTTAAAACTATGTTAATTACTATTTCTTTATTCGCGTTTTTTCAAATTCTATTAAAAGTGAATTGCGTTTTTGTGTCCGAAAAAAATGGTCCATTTAAATTTTGTCAACTATCGGTGAAATTTTCGAAAATTATATAAAGATTAGGTTAGGTAAGGTTTAATAAATGTCACGACAATGCCCCACCCCTTTTTACAACTGTCATAGTAATATAAAAATGTTTTTAATTCAAATTATTTACAAATTTTGTTTTTTTAGGCCCAAAGCGACGACGACGATGTCGGACCCGACGACGTCTCCGTCACCGTCGAGGGCCGCGATGGCTTCATGGATGCGTTCTTTGCCGATGTAAATCATTTTCCAAACAAATTAAACTATTTGTTATGACACTAATTGCAGGTGGAGGAAATTCGAGAGATGATAGATAAAATTCAAGCCAATGTCGAAGAGGTAAAGAAAAAACATAGTGCAATTCTTTCGGCACCACAGAGCGATGAAAGTGAGTCAATCTAATTTTTAACAAGTACACAAAAAATTACTTTAATCTGTTAAGTGCATCAACACTTAGTATGACACCAAAATCTTACTCTTCAGTAATTGCAGTTCTTCCACATTTTGATAATTCCATTGTTGAAGTACTTCCCATTATTTGAGCATTACAATGGAATTGGGGTCATACATTTTCTTTGCAGTTTTTATTAAAAAAACTCGATTATTCTAATAGCCTTCTTTAGAGGAATGCATATTCATAACTCAAAAATAACTGCATTCATCCATCACAAAAACTACTATTTGAGAGTACAGTACTCTTAGGGGATGCTTAAATTACGTTTTGTATTGTTAGGGGTTTATTTATTTAGGACAATCTACAGACGAAAAAATGTCACGGGTTAGGATGTCATTTCTAAATATTAATAGGACGCGACGTTTAGAATTTTTATTTGATGAAAATAAACGGTTTTAATTAAATCTTTAAACATGATACAAGAACTACTCTAGAATTTCGAGGTTTTTTTTGAAACCTTGGATTATCTATCGATAAAGCATTTCACATTATTATTACCGTCTGCTGGCTTCCATTATTAATTTTAATGTTTGCAAAATTTTTGTGAAACTAAAATTAAATTTTTATTTGAAAAAAAAAATTGTTAGAATGAACAAGGAAATAATGAAATACGAAACAAATTCAGTACAATGTTTCGTTTCTCATACAATCTTATAGCTTCTACGATGCAGAAAAGTGCACCCTACATTGAATATTGCATACCTAGTAATTTTTCATTACAAATTCATCTATGTAAGAGCGCATTTTCATAAATTCATGCGTATACATTTATAGTCCATCAATTTTTATTTGCTTTAGAATTACATGGGTTTTTTTCTTAGTCAGAAGAAATTTTATGAATTTTTTAATAGTTATATTTCACGATATCGTCAAAATTAAAATCATTTTCTACAATTAATTATCCAGGAATCAGATTGAGAGATATACAGGATGACCCATATTAGTGCGGGATCGGAATCTCACTGAAACTAATAAAGTTAGAAGTTTGAAAATTTATATTTAAAGGTTTTCCGCAGTGCTCTTTGTAACAAAAATACTTTGAACATAGTATCACATCCGGTTATACCGAAAATGACAATTAAGTCGGTTATTTTAAATGATACACCCTATACAGGGTCATTGATAGTCGATGGTAGGTTAGACGTTTATGGAAAACAGGGCATAGGAGTAATCTGAAAATTTGGCTACTGCCATAAATAGACACTATCTATCTTTCTAAAATATTTTCATTTTGGCGGTGTTGCCGCTTCTACTCAAAAGTAGTAACAACTTGTTAATTTTAAATGAAACACCCTGTATATTATACAATTTTAGAATCGCAATTTCTTACTGATATTTTTTCTAAATACATAGTTTCCTATACCTATCTACACCGGTTTTCGAGATAATTATTTTAGGTTATTTTCTTTTAAAATATGATCCCACCAAAATTTAAATTTAGCTGCTATTTGAATCCATATAAGGCTGAAATTTTAGATGCATTTGCAAAAGCCTTATATCTAACAGCTACCTAAATAAATTTATTTTATCTTATACAGGACGGTTTAAAATTAATGATTTTGACGTGACATACAAAAAAGGTCAATACTTTATTTTTTGAAATGGAACACTCTGTATATTACTTGAAATTCTGATAGACAATTAAAACGCCTTCAAGCATAGTGGTATAGCTAACTCGTCAACTTTTCGAAATAATCGCAATAATGATTAAAAATCAAATTGTCTTCACATAATTTGCATTAGTTAGCCATGGAACGCCACGTTATTTGACAATTGCTGTATTATTCACTGTTTCACAGACGTCAAAGTTTTGAGATTTGAGATTGAGAACTATTCAGAAAAAATTATCAGTAAGTAGTTGCAATTCTAAAAATTAAATAATATACAGGGTGTTTCATTTAAAATTAACAAGTTGTTACTACTTTTGCTTAGAAGCGGCAACACCGCCAATATGAAAATATTTTAGAAAGATAGATCGTGTCTATTTACGGCAGTAGCCAAATTTTCAGATTACTCCTATGCCCCGTTTTCCATAAACGTCTAACCTACCATTGACTATCAATGACCCTGTATATTTTTACACTTTTGGATTTCTTTATTTTTAAGCATTAAAATTATGTAGGGTTGTAAGGGGTTTGACCCAAAATCAATATTTTTTGAAGTTACATATAATAGCTAAAAGTTTGAAACGTTTTAACTAATTTTACCATAGTATGAATAATAATTGTATTTATCAAATCATGTTCATTTTGTGATGTTTTTTTAAACATTTTCAAATATGTGTCACTTTTTCTCGAAAATTTAAATGTAACACTAGTCGTGGGTGATGTGCCCAGGTTGGTCGTTTCGTCTAAACAATATAGTGGAGAAAATTTCCAAGTGGGAGTTGTGTCCAGACTCTGAAGTTTGGTCATTATGTTCAAACACGTTAGATGAAAACCCAAAATGCTCGAAAAATGGAAAAAGAAAATTGCGTTTTAGAAAAAAATAGTTTTATGCAAGTTATAGATAATAAAATTTCTAAGAAATTCATTTATAACTTTTGTATGATTGATATTCTTGTCATCTCACTAATTAATACTTATCAAATCAAAAACAAGTTTAAACAAAAGTCGAGACAAAAGTTGTGTACAATGAAATTAGAAACACTTTTATTTAAAAAAAATACGTAAAATGGGTATTTTTGTAAATATTGCAAGGATAGAAAAATGTAAGTTTTCTAGCTCGACAGATTATGCCCAAAATTGAATCAGATTGTGGTACTATAAATAACATCTACAGGGTGGTCATAGGTTAATGGTTTTGGTATCAAAATGAAGTACAGTGTAGTAGGTTTTCACCATAAAAACTCTCTCTTGGTTCGAATAAACGATTTTCAAATGAAACCTGAATTGTTATGACTTTTGGTATAAAAACAATTTATTATTATTATTTTATACTTAATATTTCATGGACGTATCGACTTAGTCACCAAAAAAAACCTTTGATCGAAAAAATGAATTGACCATTCAACCTTGAATAGTTAATCAGTTTTTGTGGTATTTGTGTGATGATTTAGTTTCATCGAAATGTTTCCGCTGTAATACGCGGTGATGAAAATGTTCTTTTTATAAAGGGTCATAGAAAATAGTTATGTATCAAGGCATTTGAAGTTTTTTAAGGAGTAAATATAAACATTTTTTTTTTCAAGATTTACGACAAATGTTTGCACCGCGCATGCGCGATTCTATAAATTTTACTTGAGACTAAATATAAGTATCACCTTTGTTTTGCAATCGGCATGATAGAATGAGAGGTGCGAGGACGGAGCTATCACTGTCACGTGACGCCCGGAAAAGAATGCTTCAATTCAGCATATGAAAGGTTAAAGTAATTCTCGCGCCTGTCACTGTTAACCTAAAATACATGATAACTGTCACTGTTAACCTAAAATAGATAACACATCTAGTATACCACTCGTCACTATATTTTAGTGTCATCCTTCAGTGCTTAATTTCTAGCATGTCAACTGCATCTTTATCACCTTAGTGCCGATTTTATTTACTTTACTGCCGATTTTTTGGTACTTTACTGACGATTTCGGAAAAAAACATATTTTTCTTTAAATCTCGATATGATTCCGTATCCCGTTGATGCCGTGGAAGCGAGGTTGTCTCATTATAGTGAATTCTTAGGTGTTTCCTACTTAGAACATATTTTTCTGTAAAATTTAATGAGATATTGTGCCTACAAATAATAGTAATTCACCAGTAACGAAAGCAGAGAGTAGCATGTAAGTGTCTTCTGCTATCGGGACTTCGACAAAAGTAACGTACAATATTTTTGTGCTTCTTTTTGGATAATTACGTCTCTAGAATGCTAGTTTTAACTCTACAACACTATAGTGTTGTTTTGAATTTTGCATATTATAGCGAATAGAAACCGATGTTTTCGATCAAAGCAGCACAAACGATACTTTTTCGTCCCTACTGAGAGAAAATCCCCATAACGTTGGCTTTTGTCACTACTACTTTTCACCAATATCTAGGTGTCTGCTATCACTATATTGCTGTCATTATTAAATCTCCTCAGTTTGTGTTTATTTTAGTTTCGCTAAATTTCTCGTACCTACGAATTTTCTCCAAAATCTAATGGCCTGCTGACATTAGATCGTAATTATGAAACCACTTCAGTTTATTTTTGTCGTGGTTTCGCTATGAGTTCTGATTCAGAAGGTTATTTGGATTTTCAAATACTCCATTAAAGATAGGAAACATTAATATTAATTAATCGAAATAAAATTTAACATAGAAAAAGTATAGTGTTGTACTCGTCGAAAACAATTTTTTTAAGTTCGTGTTCTCTCGTTTAAAAAAATAGTATTTGGTGTCTTGCTGAACGATATATTATTTTTATTTTATTCATAACCTAAGAGTTACAATTTGAGAGTAATCTTAGGGGATCCTTAAATTAGGTACGTTTTGTACACTCAATAGAGAAAAAAATGAGAGTAGGGTTTGTTAAATTAAATGAGCATAATATTTACTTTAAGGATCAGGCTTACCTACATTTAAGAAATTGTTTAGTAATAACGTAGTTGTAAATGTCATTTGCCGTCGACATAACCCTAAAGTATGATTTTACGTCAGTATGTCAGTCCGCAAATTCTTAACGGCCGCATTTTACCTTTATCGCGTATGTCGAAAAAAACAAAATTCGTTCTTATGTCAAATAAAAACGTTTCATTTTGATTTACCGCGGTAATTTTATACGTTTATAATGAGCAGTAGTTCCGAAAGTGAAATTTGACACTCTTCCAGATGTGTTTCAAGATGGAACGGCAGTGGCACTTGATGTGCTACCTGAGAAATCTAAAGATGAAAAACCTTAATTTCTGTTTTGTTGTCGATTATTTGTCTCAAGAAAAATTTAACATTTACCTCGGTAAGGATGCACCTTTACGTCCTCGGTAAATAAATAACAATTCAAATAAAATAATTCGAAACATGGTAACTAAATTTCTAAACTGTCTCATTTTTTTCTTTATTGAGTGTACTGTTAGAGGTTTATTTATTTAAGACAATCTACAGACCAAAAAATGTCTCACGATTTAGGATGTCATTTCTAAATATTACTAGGACGGACGCGACGTTAGAATTTTTATTTGATGAAAATAAACGACAAATCACCCTTTTAATTAAACTTTTAAACATGATACACAACTACTATAATTTCAAGGTTTTTTTTGAAACCTTAGGTTAACTAATGATAAAGCATAATCCCTTCAGTTTCACATTATAATTTCAGTCTACTGGGTTCCATTATTAATTTTAATGTTTGTATAATTTTTTGTGTTTTTCGGACAAACTAATATTAAATTTTAAGCAACTTTTATTTGAAAAAAATTGTAAAGAGGGGTTTGGGAAATAATTGCAACGTTCATAGAGAATTTCGAAAAGAATTTCAGTACACGTTCGATAAATTTCCTACGATGCAAAAAAAAAGCACTCTGTATTGAATATTGCATAGTAATGTCTCATTACAAATGTATCTATGTAGACATTCATGTTTCTGTAGAAGAAAATAGCATTTTCATAAATTTCAAGTATATTTATAGTCCATCACTTTTTATTTGCTTCACAGTTTGATGTGCTTTCCTTTTTTTGAATTCGCATGACTAAAGTGATAGTTCTATTTGAAATACTCGGTTTTAGAAGAAATTTTATAGTTTCTTTCTTAATATGTGACGCATACAGTATGTCCACGGAGGAAAAAAATTGTTATTTTTGATTTTTCTGAAAATTTCACTCTTGACGATATGTTGTACTTGTTTTCAAACGTCCAAAACACAAAATACTTTTGATTTACATAACTCGAAACGGTTCTAGAGATATATCATTTTTTGCTAAAAATATTCAAATTGGGCTCAAGTTTCATTTAGCAAATAATGGTAAATGAAATAACATTCTCAAAAGCTTAATTTACTGCATTTTGTATTCTATTTTTAATTGCTTTCTACACAATTTGTTAACCCTCAATGATAGGGCAAAACGTCGGCGTGTTAGAAGACTGGGAACAATTATGGTACAGATAATAATGCATATCAATATTTAAGTATCCCTTACACAAGCTTTTTTTACAAATTTAAATACTAAAATTTATGAGTGTTAATGTAATCTATCAAATTAATTGTAGTGATTGTAGTGCAGTTTATATTGGGCAAACCGAACAATATTTAAAAAATGCAATAATTGATAGTAAAACTAGTCACTTTACTAATTTCATTGAAAAATTAATTTTAAAACGTTGTTCTCCTCTAAAAGAACAATGCTAATATGTGTTATAGACCAAAATATTTAAAGCAAAATTAAATTATAGTAAGTAAAAATATTTTTAAAAAACCACGTCCGATATCATCTAAATAGTTTTCATTTGCTTAGGAAATGAAATTAAAAGATTTTAAAAGATACTCTGAAGAATGCTAAAAATGTTTGAATTAAAAATAGTGTTGTATGTGCTTTTCTTGTTCATTACTAAGGAACGTATCCAATCATTTCAGTTTGACGTTTCAGGGGTTTTGATTTCATTTCCTTTAGCACATTTTTTTGATATTGTTTAAAAACTTACTTACCGAAAAAAGCCACCACAAAACGTTTGATAAAAAAAATTCATTTTAATTAACCAATGATGTTAATCAGTTACGATAATTGTTTGACGATTGAGTTTAATCAACATTTACGCAGACATGAAAAAGTATTTTATTTTTAGGCACAGCGTTTCATTAATATTTGACAAAAATTATGTTTCAAGTACGAAACACCTAAGGATAGGAACGTTCGCAAAAAATAAACATTGAAATATTGTGACAATGTTCAAAATAGTCTCAAAATTAAATGTATACATTTTAAAGAACATGAAATTTCTTGTTATGTAGAAAAACTTAGCAAAGTATCACACAGAACACTCTAATTGGCTTGACGTCGCAATTTTTATCGTGAGGCACTGTTTCGCGATTTTCACTTATATTTATTATTACCTAGTGAGCAAAGTTTGGTGTCCGAGCCGTAGGCGGCCGAAACTGGATGAGTGATTAAATGTACTTTTGCTCACTCGTATTGTGTCTGATTTTGCCAGCACCAAATTCATTAATTCCTAGGTAGTATACTATTTCTAAACTTTATTCTTATTTAGTAGATATACGTTAATTTCACAGCTATTAAGTGTACCGAAATGATCACCAAGTATAATTCAACAATGTGAGAGTAATTGAATGCTCCATTTTTTTATTAATTGCATGCAAGCAGATCAAAACATAATCTAACACTATCTAATTGAACTTCAATAATTCTAGTCAATAATCGATAAAAAATAACTATTAATTTCTTTTTCAAATTCATATAACTTTAATTTAAAGGTCTGTCTGTTGAACATATTTTTGAGATTTTTCGATGACCACTCTTCACTTTTCATACTCATAAACCACTAGAGAAAATTTGTCATATCTGAAACATCTGGAGAAAATCATTTTGTTTCTATTAACGGTATTATACCCCAAATAACTGACCGTAGTTGCAAAAGCTGATTGGTTGCTCATTTTGATTTAAAACTGATATTTATAATATACAGTGTGTCCAAAATTCGATGCTCACCATTGGTATTTTGGAAACGGTAAGAGTTACAGGGTCGGTTAAATGGAACAATATGGAGGTATTTATCTTACCTCTTCAGACCTTCTCTTGTTTTTCCAAAGAAATGCGTTGCCTACTAGATATTGCAAAAAAGTGAAAATCGGCATTTTCTTTAAACTTGCGTAGAATCCACACTATTTATCCTATCAAAAATATGTAAATATAAAAGTTGTAGACATTTAGATATTGAATAATATGCGTCATTAAAATATTTTTTGCTTGCATCAGTAGCGAAATATGACCCAAAGTTGCATTTTTTAAATGGAAATGATAATTTATTTTTATACAGTTGAATTACTTGATTTTTTTCCTTTTCAACGATATAAGGTTCGAGCTATTTATCTTGTGTACTTTAGAAGATATAAAGAAAAATCGTTTTTGAGGCAGATTTATAATGTTACCAAGTTGTAAGCAATAATAACAAAAACATAACGGGTGGATAACATCGTAAAACGAATGAGTTTTCCTATAAAAGATTCTCAATAGTGCGGCCATTGACTTCTAAACATTTTGTATAGCGTTTTTCAATATTTATTCGGCAATTCATTAATTGACGGACGCTAACTGAATTAAAGGCCTGCATGACGCTCTGCTGCAAATCATTAACGTTCTCATAATTGACAACGTATACTAAATTTTTATGTGTCCCCACAGGAAAAATCTAGTATGGACAAATCTGGTGATCGCGCAGGCCAACGTATGGGACCGTTTGTTCCAATCCAACGGTTTCCAAATCTTGCTGATAAATATTCAGTGACGATCCTGGAATTATGGGCCGGGGCGCCGTCTTGCTGAAACAAAATACTTCTTTCTTCTTGAATAGGTAGCTCGTCCAATGCATCTTCGACTTCGGCTTGCAGCAGTTGAAGATATCTAGTCGAATTAAGCGTTTGATTATAAATAAATGGACCTATCAAACGATTTCCCAAAATACCGCACCACACGTTAAATCCGAATCGTTCTTGGAAACGCGATTCTCGAACTATTTTCGGATTTTCATTATTCCAATAATGATAATTATGCCGATTGTAAATGCCGTTGTTTGTGAATCTACTTTCATCGCTCCAAAGAATTTTTAGAAAAAGAATTATCGTTTGTAACTTCATCCAGGTACCATCTACAAAATGTAACTCTTCGAGCATAATCATTCTCTTTGATATGATGGCATATCATTGGCTTATAAGGATGAAATTTCTTCTTTTTAAAACATAATGTACTGAACTTCTTGCCATACCACTGTCATTCGAAATTTTTCTTACTGAAACGGAAGGCTCAACATTAACAGCGGCTAGAACAGCTATTTCAGCATCCTCATTGTCTTTTGATAGGTTGTAGGACGAATGGCGGTGAAGGATCCACCTTGTCGAAGATTTTGCTCGAGTCGGGAAAACAAAGTTCTGTGAGGTTGCCTTCTTTCGGGGTATAAGTTGTGATATTCATTTGCTGCCGCAGTTGAATTACGATGGCATCTTATGTAGACAACAAACATGTCCGTTTTTTCATGGTTTGAAAACTGCATCATCAATTTTGAATATGAATAGCTTACTACAACAACTACAAGTTCTGACACGATACTACTGTAACAATATTATTGACAGATTTGATGTGCAGTTGTTTGTTTCTTAAAAATTTGCAATCATGGATAGTGTGATGTGCTTTAAAATACATCTACAGATCTCAAAAACGATTTTTCTTTATATCTTCTAAAGTACACAAGATAAATAGGTCGAACCTTATATCGTTGAAAAGGAAAAAAATCAAGTAATTCAACTGTATAAAAATAAATTATCATTTCCATTTAAAAAATGCAACTTTGGGTCATATTTCGCTACTGATGCAAGCAAAAAAATATTTTAATGACGCATATTATTCAATATCTAAATGTCTACAACTTTTATATTTACATATTTTTGATAGGATAAATAGTGTGGATTCTACGCAAGTTTAAAGAAAATGCCGATTTTCACTTTTTTGCAATATCTAGTAGGCAACGCATTTCTTTGAAAAAACAAGAGAAGGTCTGAAGAGGTAAGATAAATACCTCCATATTGTTCCATTTAACCGACCCTGTAACTCTTACCGTTTCCAAAATACCAATGGTGAGCATCGAATTTTGGACACACTGTATAAACTGAATAATTATTGTTCATTATTGAGAATAAAAAAATGTTTGGTAGTAATGAAAACAGTAATTTTTTTGAATTACCAAACTGACATTGGTATGGAAAGTAAATTACATTTTCTACAAGCTTTATTTGAATTATTTTTTATACCGGGTGATTCATTGGTAAATGCGCATACGTTGATTAGATAGTGGACATAAAGAGGATATTATACAGGTCTCTGATTTTTTATAACCAAGATACAGGGTATTTTGTTTATCTCTTCATTTGCGCATATATCACGAACCACATTGTGAATTTTCTTTATATTGGCAACAATGCATACAATTTTGTTATAACTAATTTGAGACAAACTTAAATGTTTCGATAATACATTAGGAATTCATGAATTTTCTATTTTAAAATAATGAAATTTCTCATTTTTGTCTTTTCCTGTTTATCTTAAAGTCTAGATGCAAAATAAATCGCTAGAACCGTATTTAGGAAGAAAATATGTTGCGAATATAAAGAAAATTCACAATGTGGTTCGTGAGTTATGGGCAAGTAAAGGAATACCCAAATTTACTAAAACACCCTGTATCTTAGTTATAAAGGATCTATCTATCTAATCCTAACGTATGCGCATTTACGAATGAATCACCCTGTATAAAGTGTTTTTTCTCATTTTTTTGTACAAACATAAGGTTCTTCACGAATGTCACAGATACGAACACGAACGTATGTTTTCTCAAACAGCTCATTTAACGGTTTCAGTTGTGGTTTAAGATAAACCTTTGGTTTACTGTCATAGTGATAACTGTTCTAACAATTAACACAAAAATTAACTTTAACCAGCCCCTAAATTTTTTTTCAATATAAATTTAGTTAATAGTTATCTAAATGTTTACTTTCTTATAAAGTAGTGGTTGCGATGTGAAGTTCTGTTGCAAACGAGCAGTGTAGAAAAAATCTTGTATGTAACATGTAACTACACTCGTGTGAAACTACGGGCCTCGCTTTGCTTGTACCGCCATTATCACATGTTAAAGTGATCCTAATGTTATCGATAATTTTGAGTAAATGTTTCAATTGTTCAAATTTTATGAAGGAAAGTAAAAAAAGTTAAATATGTTTTTATTTGCTTACCCCCAGCCGGTTGATGTTCGAGTGATAACTGTTTTTCGCTTTGCAAACAAAATTACAAAAAAAACTAATAATTCATTAATAAAATTTCGATTTAAACTGACATCGACTACCTATCGATTATGCGAAATGTCAAAAAGAAATGCAAAATAGCATTCAAAACTGATTTTTTAAACGTGCGAATTTGTATTGAACTTTTAAATCCTAAGCATAAATATGTATCTATCTCAAAAACTGCTTTTTTGGTATATGTCGTTATGCCACAGCACACTTTAGAAGCGTTTTTGGTCTTTGTAAAATATTTTCAAAAATATCCCATACATATTTTTTTAAATACAAATTGTTAGTTTTACATTAAAATTTTTGAATTGACATTGATTATGAATCTTAATTTATGTTTATTCTGTTGGTGCTAAAATTCATCTGATATAGCATTAATTTAAAAATCTTAAACCTTACGTTTCTTAGTAATAGAATACTTTTGGCGATTTCGATTTTATTTCTAATTAAACGAAAAATGTATGTCGACATAAAGAATCGAAAGCGCAAAAAGATTACTACGCAACAAATGAACCAATTCGTCCACGAAGACCCCTTAATAAATGAAAATCCATTCGGTTAATATATAAAATTTCACAAAAAATAACTTATTTTACTGATTTTTTATTAATATACCCTTTGAGAATTCATTATTATCACATCAATTTGTTTTATTTTATCCAATAATATTGTTATATTGGTCTATTTACAAATCAAAAGTTATGGTCACTCAGATAAAACCGAAACTTGCTATTGAAAACTGTCCTAGAAAATTTTTCTTGACTTTGGTTTTCACTTTAATTTTCAAAATTTTCTTTGAATTGTTATTTTCTGACAAAATTTTTTATTTGATCAATAAATTTTATTGAACAATTACCTGATCACCGGCAATCACGTATTTTTTGTTTACATACTAATATTTTTAATTATTATACTTGAATAAGAAAGTGGTGCAGTTACAGCTTTAAATTAAAATTTAGAAATGTAAACGCGTGTATATCTTTTTTTTATGAGTTTCTTTATAGTACCTATTACATGAAATTTGATTGGGTTTTGAGTCAATATGATCGTTCGAAAAGGAAACTTAAAGAGAGCTTAATTTTTATCGTTTTACAATTTCAAAAAATCAACATACTGTTTGACTTTTGCAAAATTTTTTCAATAATATTAATTACATAAAAATCTATGAAACAAAAACTTTGTAAATCACATGTTCTACAACTCTTATTAGATTTTTTTTCTAAAAGTTTCGATGTGGAATTCTGTGACGATTTATTTGTTTTATATATGAATATGAAGGCTATTATCTCTCTTTAAAAAGTAGTGTAAGAATGTTTTTTAATGTGATTTGTGAAACAATTTTCATACAAATTGAATTAAGACTAATGATAATATGTCAATGTTCAACAGAAAATCTTATAATTATATGTACTTATTACTTTTTAACTACCCACCTATTCTCGGTAGAAAATTACGTAATAAATGGAACAATCTCGTGTCAAACGCACTTTTATCCATCGTCGTCATTAATCTTTTAATACAATATAATGTTGAAAATTTATTAAAATGTTATATATTTTTGTTTTGATAAATACTGTAAAAAATGAATAATTACTTCACAGACTATAAATAAGATATGCCAGACTATCTCAAGAAAGAATATTTTAGGACCATACTGTTTTCACTTTTGTCGACGAACTAGAGCTTCTTTATAAATGCGGGTCCACAGCATATTAAACACCCACCAGGGAATCTGTCGAACAGCTTCTTTGACGTTACTAATTAAAAAAATGTGACCTTGCAGCTTTAAAAATGTTATCTAATTTCGAACCATGCCTCATTATTATCACAATTTTACTTTTAACTTAATCTAAATAAAATGTACTCGTAAATAAATCTAATAAGTTTTTTAAATAATCAATTAAATTTGTTTTCAATAAATCGATTATGTTTGTTGTGGACATCTTAGCGGTTCGGTCCTGGTGGGAGCGCTTATCTTGTCCTCACCACTTTTAAACCGAAGTGACAGCTATTTGTATAATTACCTTATAGACTAAGATACACTACTGTATGTTTATTATGCTGCAACAGTTCGTCTGGAACCTGTGTACAATCAATAACGTACTAAACTATAACAATTATTTAAATATTTTTTTCTACAAGATATTCCTGTTACAAGCCTTTTTTTACTAATAATTTAATATACTTTTCCTTTTTTGGGCGAATTTGTGTTTTAAACAAAAAAATCTACTGTAATCACGATTTCTCAAAAGGGCTTTTTGAAAAGAGTGTTTTTTTGTATTTAGAATATTTTTTATACATAATTTGCCTTATTTAACAATATCTACAATAATCTTAATTATTTAATAAAAGTTATGAAACACATACTGCCGTATATTGCATTTTCTTTAACTTTTATATAAGATTGGGTTTTTTTCTGTGATTTTTTTACATGAAAACACAGTAATCTTTTAATAAAAAAATATCAGGAATCTGTGAACAACCGTCAACGATACATCAAGTTTGGATTCGTCTAAGCGAAAAGCAGACACCGAAAATCTTAGCCGACGGGTACTTATAGTACCCAATAACTATCACTCCAATTATATACTCTTCCGTTGCGATGTGTAGTTTTGTGAAGAATTGTGTGAATTAATATATTAAAGTTCTTGACAGGAATAATTCAAATTTCACGAAATAATTTAATTTAATAACAAAAATAAACATTAAAAGTACAGTTTTTTGATTTTTTTTAAACTGAACCTGCATTAGAAAGAGAGGGCATGTTTATTTATTCGAGATTCCAAGATCCGCAATGTTCTCTTTCGGCAAATATTTCATCTTACTCTTCATCGTTTCTTCTCAATATCCTTTAGTCATAGTTTTTCATCCTCTAAGTCTTGTAATCATAATCAAGTCTGCGCCGATGTCTTAGCTTAATTGCTAAATGCTAAATAATGCCCCATGTATTGTTCTGCATTTGGCTAGTTTAAATATTTTGTTATCAAAGACGTTATTTTGGCTATAGTATGTACTCTATTATGCTGAACGCTACATTTATTTTATTTTATTGTTTGTCACTTGACATTTGATTTTACCAAAAAATCATCGAGGGTTTTTTCAATGTATCGCCTTAAAACGGTAAAATGACAGTCTTCGGAAAATGTTAAGTTTACTTTGTCAACAGAGAGTGCAAATCTCTATTTTGGACGACGATGAAGAAAAATATTTTGCCGAAATCAGGAATTTTTTATATTTGCAACCAACAGATTCTCGTTTTAAGAGGGAATTAGCCCTGGTATTGAGATGCATAAAACAGCACTTGAAAAATAACTATTTTCTATAGAAATAATGAATATACAACGTTCAAACAAAAAAAACTGGTAAGAGGAATTATGATTCTACGCCTCTTGTGTTATAGATTTTCAGCTTTTCTCAAAATATGTATTTTTGGAAAAACTAATCTTTCAAAAATAACGTTATAATGTACCCTTCAAAATGTGCATTTAATTACATCAATACACAATTTTAACACATGACGGACATGTATTGATACTTTATGCAATGAAATATGAATGCAGTTCAAGATTTAAAAAATTGTTTATGAAAAATCAATACTCACACATAAAATGCTTTTAGTCGAAAACGCGCATAGAACCATACACCACTGCCAGTGTAAGGCAAATACCCTCTTAATATAGTAATTGCCGACGATGGATATTTTAACGTTTTTTACTATTACAGATAAGGTTTCCTCGAGTAATTGGTGTTTGAGTATAATTATTATTATCTTTGTTACTTTATTCCGGTGCTTTTTAAAATTGATCTCCTTATTAGAAACACGAGCTAAAAAGCCATCTTCATTTTTACAGTGAAAATGCGTTTTTTTCTTTTCTTCTCATAAAACAACTGATATTTATTTTCGTATTCATATCGTGACTAATGTGACATAAAATTTTTTTTTACGCGATAAGTTTCATCCAGTATACCTTCTTCTGATATCTCAGTTGTATCCATTTTAAAAGAATAGTCGAATAAAACGCAGAAAATTGTCGCGATCTTTAGTTTTTATTTATAACTTACTTCCATCGCTATAATTTATTTGTACGAAATTTTTAATTTCAAGTTAAACTTGCAGTATGTAATAAACCGTTGTGTTCGCCACGAAAGAAAATTATCTTGTATTGAATATTATTTCTCATTACGAATTCAGCAATGTACGACATTATACGATTTCTCGTGATTTTATTGAGTTTCATGAATTTCAGGTATACTTATGTCAATGTCAGTTCGTTCGCAAATTTATTATGGAATTTTTTTCAACGTAATTTCTTCGAATGAAAATAATTCGCATGCTCGGATGGTTTGTAACTTATATTGTATGGTTTTGTATATTACAGTGTTTAGATTTTAGGTGTATACTAAGTTGTTGTTAAGAGTCTTGTGTACCGTCCAATTCACATGTAAAATTTCAATGTCGCGGGCGCCACTCTATAGGGTACAGTTTTAAATAAAAATAATTTTGGATTTCACTATCATAAACATTGACTTCTTATGCAACTTTGGTTGGATCCTTTTATTTCCTAAACCATTCTGATTTGTTATAATTGCGTTTTGAAAATAATCATAATAATTTCAATTGCATATAAGGGTATTATTCTGGCGCTTCAATAACATGTAATTTCTTTCTCTAAAATAGCGCCACTAAACGATAAAACCTGAAAGTAGTTTTTCAAACGTGTCCGTGACTTTGTTTTAACATGTTTCCTATAAAAAAAACAGTAGAGTCCTAGCGATTCGATATAAGGATTTTGCCACACTGGGGTACAGAATGCTCTAATTATTCATATACTATTTCTTATACTGTGTCCCGGATAATCTGAAGCATTATGTTTAACATGGAGAATTTATATGCCTCCAAAATGTTTTTCACTAAAGTCTGTATACTAATGGCGCGGAGTAATAAATCATAATTGCTTGAAATAATTCTTTATTTTCTTGTGAAAGCGGTACTTCTACTGTTAAGTAAAAACCAATAAATTCTAACCAAAATACGATCATTGTGCCGCTCTTGCAGCATATCGACTCATCTAGGGTCTGAGAACAATAGTTTAATCTGTGTAAACACGTTGCCATCAGCCCAGGTACTGACGAAACGAGAATCATAGCCGTAGATGTGGGTATTATACCCAGATACAAAAATAATGGTATATAATACGTAAGAAGTAAAATTTGTAATGTGATCTACTATACAAATAAAATAAATAACATATAAATAATATATGACATAAATATAAAATAAAATAGTAACGCAGATATCGTCAGTACATTCATTACAATTACAATTAATTTGCGGGGACCGATTTTTAGGCTTTTAGGATTGAAACAATAAAAGAAACCACATAATAATTCATATCAAGGTAGATTTTACTATTATAATATATTTACCTACTAAAATATGATTTTCCAAACGTATCACGTACCTACGCCACTGCAATACGGAAGATTCGATAATTCTGACAGGTTTATTACTCCGCGCCAATAGTATACTGAGTATATCAGAACACTTAACAATGTGTAGTAGAAAACGTTTTACGTAATAATTTCTAAATTTAACCAAACATATTAAAAATATTTGAAAATATATTTAATAATATATGTAAACGTACGAGGGTTCAAACCACAGTCCGATTTCTTTTTTTAATTGTACCGAGTATCGGTTCGCTGATGATGATAGCTTAGCTATTGAAACACGTGTCCAAGTAAAGTTTTTTGGTGCAGTTTTTGGTGTTTTTGTGTTTGTTAAGTTCATTGAAATTGTACCAGCGAGTTTCATTTCATGTTTGTTAGTCAAAAAAGTTTGTCTTGCATTAAACTATTTATTTCTACAATTTTAATTATTTAATTATTTTTGGTATCATTTTTCAATTATTTTTACGTTTCCTAAGTATTTTTGATGCCAAAAAGGGTCTTGGAGTTTTAATCGGCCCAACGGGCGGTTTTTTTTAAATATCTTGATCAAGTCCGATAGGACGGGGATTTCATCTAGTTATTAATAAGTATTAAAATAAGAGTGTAGTAAATTTAAATAATAATAAAAAATATATATTTCTTAAGCATCAAATTATCCACCAGCAGAATTAAAAAATAGAATCATAAACCGGTTTAATATTTAAAAACAGATTTAAACATAAGCAAATGAAAGAAATTATTAATTGTTCCTTTAACGCACGAATTCTTATGATTAAATGTTAAAAAAACTCAAATGGAAATTGATTTATTATGCGACAGTGCTACGTAGCAAAACAAGAATAAATTAACCATTCGAACTAATGTTTCTGAACGTTAATTAAGATAAAACCATTTTCAAAATGTTTTGTGGTGAGTGCTTTAAAAATTTGTATTAGTTTATTTTGTTCTACTTGCAATAAGTGTATTGAAATATGTTAAGGGCACCTACCACCATAATCGAATACTACGTTCCAATTTTTTAGGGAAATTAGATCGATCACTACATACTTAACAAAAAATTGTTCAGATCTGCAAAAATAATTCTTTATAAAATGGGTTATTTTATTATAGGGAATAATCATTCTTTATTATGTGGCAGAAAATATATTAATTACCAAGAATTTCAAAATGCGAATAGTAAATAACAAAAATTATTAATTAATCTTACAAATAGTACCTACAATGCTACAAGTGTTAAAAGTGTGATAATTGTACTCTATTTTGTGTACTTCAGTTATTTAGTACCTAGTAGAAAAATAAATTAACCACTTATTAAACTAAGAATGCCAACATTTATGTTAATGTCTTAATTTGATTTTAAAAATTTTTTTGGTATAATTTTAAAAACAATTCTACAATTTTAATTAAAAATTTAAAAGAAATTTCAATGATCTTATTGTATGATAAAGGTAAATTTTTGTTGTTTTCTAAAGAGTTTTTTGTTACCAAAAGTTAATGTGATTTATTATTCAGCAATGAGCACCATTTATTTCTTAAAATGAATTACTCTATAACAGTAATTCTTGGTCTAACACAAATATATTCTAATTATAGAATCTTCGTGAAGCAAATATTAGAAGCACTATAATTTATACAGAATTTAAGCCCATGTAAACCACATAAATTATTAATTGTTTATCTAATCAAATGTTTAAATGCTTATGTGAAAGAAGGACGAATCAAACATTTCAACAACTAGATTATAGATAAAATCAAATAATAACCATAACAATTAAAAATTCCGATGTCTTGAATAATCTACTACGATGATAATACCATCCGTTTTGTAATAATTATGGTCAGTTATTCTGATTTATTTATGCTTTTGCTTTATTTTATAAAAAAATATTTAAAAAAGAGTTTAGATATAACTGTTAATTTCAAGTTTTTAAAAGTCGCTAAATAAATCATTCCTTGATTAAGTTTATTTATGAAAACGACAAATTCATACGAAGAAGAATAAATTAACTATTTATGTTAATGTCAAATATCAAGTTTTCTTGATATAACGTCGTGGTGGGTGGTTTTGCATTAGAAATATGTTTGCTCTTCTGAAACGTTAATTAATGTACATATCTAGAATTAAATGAGTTGAATGAAGTAGATTTTTACTCTTCGTTTAAGTCACGGTTTTAACCATAATTATTCAGAATCTGAAATGACTTTGATTAGTACTATTTTGATGAAAAAATACTGTTTTTTTGACACAACACAAAAATTGCAACGTATTGACCTTATAAGAGTGACGAATTTCAAAAGTTCTTATTAACAAGTTATACCAAATTATTATTTATTAAGATGAAAAGTAGATAATGCAAAAATTAAATCAAATTATAATCAAATAATCGAACCCTTGAATTACGTCTATTACATGGATACATTGTCTGATTTTTGTAATTTTTGTTATATTATTTGGTCTCATAGGAACAGATTTCTTTAATTATTGGAGGTGTAACACAACTTTTGTATGAGAATTTTTTATTATTTCTAGCTTAATGTTTTATAATTTTTTATCATACAATTTTTTTAACGCAAATAGGCTTTTTGTGCACATTTAAATTTTTCTTAATAATTTGTTAGTTTTGTTTAGAAATAAAAGTTGTTTGTAATTTATTTAGACACAACTTTTATTTAAACTGTTTTTGATTTCTATACGTAGGTAATTACTGAAATGACAATCACGTGACACTAATTTATTGTTTCAATAATATCTCTAAGAATATTAGTTATATAAAAAAGTTATGAAATGAAAGTTGTTGTGAATTACATTGTCTACAACTTTCATTTGAATTATTTTCCATAACACAATTTTCTTTTTTATTTTCAGGCGCACATTTTAGAGATCGTATAGTGTGAGGCAATGTCAAGATTTGCGCGAAACGCTTGTTTGTACTTGGTACTTTGAGTTTGGGTTACTTTCCCCAAAGGTGATTTTACTCATTTATAATCACTAAGGCCAAAGAAAGACTCAGGTGTATAGGAATATATATTTATTTGAAAGAAAAATACATTTAATATTAAGCTCTCTTTTCATTACTTTTGGAGGTGGAATAATTTTACTAATAGAACACCACTTTTAGAACGAAGAGTCCTTTATTGTCCGCTACTTTCAAAACTTGCTGCTGCGTTCCATCCACTCAGCTACAGCTCTTTCTTTTGTCACATCAACAGCTATCTTTGGAATCCTGAGCTTGGGGGCTAGCCTTGAGGTTTTCTTCTAGGGAATTATTCATATTGTGTGAAATAAATGCAACCTGAACGACTTCTTTGGGACCACTAACAGCTTTAATTTCCTTTACGTATTCTGTAGTAAAAATCATATCACTATGACTTAATGAATTGAGAGTAATCACTCTCTTCATCCGTTGATGAGAGTTTCAGTTTTTCTTTTTTTTTCCTTTTAGAGTTTAACCTCTAGCTTTATTTTTTTCCTAGTGTTGCCATTTATTTTCTTTTCATCTTTCTGTTTTCCTTCTTTTTCATACTGAATATTATAATTTGTTGTTATACTTTAACCTACAGGAACTTCCTGTTTTTGTCTTTTTACGTGGGTTTGACAACTTCTTGTCATTTTGTTCCATAGAACGTTTCTTCCGCCAGTTCCAAATTTACAGACTATTTTTCAAAATCTTAGTAAAATAAAGAGTTATTATTCAATGTCGAATCAACAAATACCTTTTTCAGTTTCTATATGATCATCTCAGGCGTTTGATAGTTAAATATAAATATTGCTCATTCTACTAATAGTCATTTCTTAGATCAATAAAGTATGGTCGGAAGATTTTATGCCATTTTACATAAAAAAGAAAAATTAATAAAATTAAATATATACAAGCAAAATAATTATAGAATACAATTTATAATAATACAATAAAGGAATAACCAAAAATAAATAATAGTAATAGTAGTAAATTAATAATTATATACATGATGAATATTGAATTAATGAAACAATAATTAGTTATGAATCAAGTATGGAGTTAAATGTACGCGTACAGTATGAATAAAGGCCATTTAGGATTGATGGAAAATATCTATGTCGACGTATGATTGTAAGCTGTTATATAATCTGCACATTTCATGAATTGGCGAATGACGCATGATATTAGAATATTTATTTCATAATATAGAAAGTTGAGTGATTTCGCAGACTCTTCTGTGGAACATTAAAACGCAGTAATGATAGGGTATGACTATCGTCAATAAGACCATTTATTATTTTGAATAAATGTGTGATTAATAACATTAACCGTCGAGACTCTAGTGACTCAAATAGAAACTCTTTCAGTAAATTATCTTGCGGAAAACCTCTAGTAGGATATATACGATTAACTCGAAACCATAAAGTTTTCAATCATCTATCTTGAACAGTTTCTAACAAATGAATATGATAAATCTTATGAGGTCATCAAATTATGGCAGCATACTCTAGTTTCGATCTAACGAGGGAATTATAAAGACTGATTAATGCATCATTTCTATCAAATTCACGTGTATTACGAATAATGAATCCTAACGTTTTAAAACACGAAGAGACTATGCTGGTGATATGGTCATTAAAAGTAAGCTTGGAATCAAATGTAACTCCAAGGTCCCGCGCAGATGTTACTCTTTGAAGAACAACACCATTTAAGGAATAATCATAGCATGTTGAAATTTTCTGGCTGCTGAAAGATAGAACTTTGCATTTGCTGATATTTAGATGAAGTAGATTTTGGTTACACCAGTTTAGAACATTATTTAAGTTATTTTGCAGTTTCATACATTCATCGACAGAAGAGATTCTAGTGTAAATCTTTACATCATCGGCGAATAAAAGGTGTTCCAAATCAATAAAAGACGCAATGTCGTTTATAAATAATTTAAATAATAAAGGTCCTAGATTGGAACCTTGTGGCATACCGGATGTAGGTTTAAAGATAGAAAACTTATGCCCCCAATATTCAACGTACATTGATCTATCTGAAAGGTATGATTTAAATAACTCGACTAGTCTACTATGTAAACGTAAGATAGTAATTTTCGACAAAGAATACTATGATCAATGGTATCAAACGCCTTTGAAAAATCGGTATATGTGACGTCAACCTGTATATTTTGTTTAGTGAAACTGATAGGTAGTTGGAAAGTCCAGTGAGATTTGTGACGACTGATCTGCGTTTAAAGAATCCATGTTGCTTAGGTGAAATTAAATTGGATAATGGTAAAGAAATTTATTTTGTTTACGAATTTCAAAGATTTTTACAAATTAAAACAATTACAGCCGAATCATTGCCGTATGTCAGTAATTACTTATCAGATCAAAACATTGTTTAAACAAAATGTGTAAGATAAATATTTTTGTAAATTTTCCAAGATTTAAAAATCCATATAGATAAACACCGGCACTTTTGGCTTGACTGATTATGCTGGCCATCGGACAAAACCGATCTGCAGACCCACGAACAATACCTGAAAAGGCGATGTGATTCGAAGGTATAGATACAATTAAAGGCACTAGGATTTAACGATTTACCCGTCATTTGTACCAATGAATGACAATAAGTTACAAGTGAACAATTAGTATACAAATTAATATCACTATTCTATAATGTGAAATAAATAATACTGCAACCCTGTATTTACAAATCGTAATATCGTAAAATCGGAAGATCGTATCTTATCGTATCGGAACAGCAGTTTTGAGGTCTATGTGTAAGGATTTACAAGAAACCGTAAATACTTACGAGAAACATAACTTACAGCAACACACATAATTGCAATTTTTTAAGCTACGATCTTACGATCACTATAATTTGTACACAGAATTGCAGGCTTAGTGCGTTTCATTACATAAAATTCAATGGATGGTTTGTTTGTTTACACACGATTTTTGATTTTTTTGAAATTTTGTAACTTACATCCTGGCTCGATTCCAAAATTGAAATTATCCGAGCTTTTATAGACCAATTTGCATGCAATTTTCAAGTAAATTGAAGTTCAAAGAAAAAATTTGAAGCTATTTGAAAACCGTTATTTTCTTGAAATCTAATAACTTCAAGGGGTCATATCTTAATTGATCTTAAAATTCTGAATCAAATTAAAAAAATGTAATTTCAAAATTTGTTAAAATTGAAGCACATTGAAAATAGGTTAAATTTTATAAAATTAGATATAATTTTTTCGAAAATACAGGCTTTAACAAATAGAATGTGATCAAGTTGAGGTTAAATAAATAATTGTTAAAAAAACGCTAATTTTTGAGTTTCACAAAATTCTGCTTGAGGCAAATTTGCTTGAATTAGATTGAAACTTTGGGGAACCCTAATTCTTAGGGACCTACTTTCGTATAAAAATTCAAGAACCAAATCAGTGACGTAAGCACGCACACTTTCGCCGAAAACTGATGGATCTGCCCACCTTATGATTTTAGAATCCTATCAGATTTATAATGATTTTAGAATCTGAACCGCACATGAGAAAAATACATAGTAATCATAATTACGCTCATATCGATTATTTTTGTTTTTAAAGTTAAAAATAGCTATTTTTGTTTCCGGAAATTAAAACGTAACTCAAATAGTTGTCAGGTTTGGGTAAAATTTAAAATAAAATGAAAATCTTTTTGCATAACTTAATTAATTGGGAATTATACTCAAAATCGATATACAAAAGTTTATATTTCAAATTCTTCATGGGGTAATTTGTTATGTTTAAAATGCTTGATATAAAGTTTAATCATCACTATTCAAGACGTTGCAATCACTAAGTCTAGTGAAATTAACTTCGTGTTACTCATCTGATAACAGATACATTCAATTAAGGATAAAAATAAATAATGGTAAATTGCTTATTGACACTTCACTTGAAGGCTAAGAAAATTTTCAAGTATTCTTGATTATTTACCTATAGATTTCGAACGACTTCAATTTGAATCAGTAGGTAATATGAAATAAAACTATATATGCGTTACGATTGATTTAGTGATGCATAAATCAGTGTAAATTAAATCGACTTTGTCATATTAGTTTAAAAGCTTTTAATAAAGTGGGTCAAGTACACTGGAACTAGATTAGAAACTGTTGAGTAATTTTTATAAAGTCATGTTTTAATTATGCTTGAAACTGATAAGATACCAAATGGCATAAAGCTAATTCAAAATCTCCCAAAAATTAGTGCTCAGCACTGGACACTGATACATATACGTTTGATTGCTTTGTGAGATGTTTATTTATTCCAATTTTCTTTAAAAACTATTTTTTTAATTTTAAAATTCGACTCAAGTCATTTAAAGTTTGCTTCAAAAATTATTTTTGAACTAACCACTTAATAAGCGTTGAGTATTTTTTTATGTGGAAATTTGAATCAGACCAACTGCGCTTCTAGAAAATAAATAAACCATGTTGTTGATCAAGTGTTTTTTTCGTATCTGAGGTCAATAGTTGGGTTCCTATTCATAACTTAAAAATGTTGAAATCAATATTGGAACAACACTTTTGGTCTTTTGATAACGACGACGTATTTCTTTTATTTAAAGTTTCAGTGGCACCATTTCGACAAACTGGGACAGAAAGTAGAACTTTGCGTGATCCCGTTATAATAATTGAATTCTTCAAGTTATTTTATTAAATTCGTAATCTCCTATAGTACAAAACTTCCAAAAAAAATAATTTTTTAATGAATGTGCTCTAAAAGGAGAATAATAGGTTATTGCACGTTTCAATTTTCGAAAAGTGTAGATACTCTTTTGCATAATATATTCGACACACTTAAGTTATTGATATTAATAATATCGTCTGAAAATTTTTGAACAATTTTATAAACAACGTCAAAGTGGATTGGTGTAATATAATTTAAAGATGTAGGAATGGCAAGCAATTTGTTTGTCGTTCTTATTTCTAATAAACATTCACATTCATACATTTTTTCATTTAGTATATCTTAACTTATATTTTTCTTATCACCTCGGTTCTCTGTTCACGTTGCTAGGATAAGGGAACAAGTATACCCACTACTGGACCAGTGGTAAGTATATCGCGGCGTGCTATTGCATTGGTAGGATAGGCAACGCACTTAAGGGAACGGTGTTACTTCGTTCGTGAGGCTCCGAGGGGCCTGGGGTAATCTAGTCTTATATAATACTAGTAATAATATTTTTACTCCACATCTTATAAATAATTATAATATGCCACGATTTCCAAACCGAAAATTTTAACACCCCTTTTTTCACTTTTTTCGACGAATTAGAGCCGGCATCCCACTTGTCCGCCCATATCTTATATTAATATGTTATGTTGTTAGTGTGAACGCACACCTACTCTCGATTCATTTTCAAATATATACGAAAATCAACCTTTTTTCAAATTCGTCTCACATTAGAACGGCTTAAGATATTTTCGTTTCGAAAAAAGTTTCGAGTTTACGAAAGATGTGTCTTTATTTTTCGATTTAGATTTTTTTTGTACGAGGGCATCTTCGAGGTTAAAAAAATTTTTTTTAAGGAATTTTACATTGTTATACGAATACTGTAATTTTTATAACTCTGGAACCATATTACGTAAAAACACGAATAAAAATCAAAATATTCGTAATTTTGCAAATTTTCGAATGGTTTAACTGTAGAGGATTCAATTTCACCCAAAAATCTTCGTATGCACGAACTTGATGACTCACACACGCGTAACTGCGAGCGTTATGCGAACTAAACTGTCAATTTCACCTAAATAAACTTTGTTGTATTACGTTAAAGCGGTCGAGCCAATAAATCCGCTTCTAAATATTTTTTAATAAATAATTTCTATTCGGACTACATCCATATCTTCTATATTAATATGTTATGTCGTTTGTGCGTCCTCACCTACTCTCGATTCGTTGCGAGCGCACACCCGAATACTCTCGACTCATTTGTACGAATTCACATGGAGTACATACTCTGCATTCATATTGATTACTCAACTGATGAATGTTAATGTAAGTGCTAATTATTGTTCATGACTGTCTGCTATTTAGAAGCTAATTTATTTTTGTGACTTAACGCATGCGTAGCATGCTGGCTTTGTCTAGTATAATCCATATATCAGGATAACTGCCAGACAGATACTTATAAAACTTTATATGTCGGTCTTATAATATATCAAGCAAAATGGCTCCTAATCTAAATAGATTTTCTCAATTTTTGAATGTTTTCAAAAATATTGATTTTACAAATTTTTCCTTCAAATAAAAGTTGTTTATAATTTAATTGTACACTACTTTTGTTTAAATTATTTTTTTTTCAAAACGCAATTTTTATTTTCTTTTGATTTTCAACTCGTCTTAAAAGGAACTTGTGTACCTAGTTTTGTCCCGACTTATGAACGGTAGTGGGTAGCAGGAAGCGTTCGTATGAATGGCTGATCAGTTACATAGATAGGTAGCGGGTAGACACTCCTATACGATTCCGGTAGAGGATAGGTCTGCTTCAGGAGAGCCATCATGCACGCGTGAGCTCTCTCTACCCTCTAAATATCGAGAGATACCCGAGTCTTAAATCCAAGTCTCCTTCCAAAACCAAATGCATTCCTCCTACATATATCCTACCCAACTAGCCAAAATGCTCGGCAAGCGTGGCGTTTTAATCGCCAAATTCCTTCTTATTTTATTATAAGAATTCAAAAAATATAAACTCCAGATGGGTAGAGTGTGTAACTCATGCTCATGCAGAAAATCGACGAGAAACACATCTCACAAAACATTTCGAACAACAACATAATAATATCCGTTAACATGAGTTACACATAAGAAAGCGAAATTGAACAATTTCATGAAGACATTACAAGTGAAATTCACCACTAAACTCTATATGTAATAGTATTAGGTGACTTCAATCCCAAAGTACGAAAAAATGGTGATGACAACTATCAAATAAATAAATAAATAACTTTATTTGTGTTTCTATACAAAGTACAGTATCCGCCAAAATAAACAGTACCGAAAATAAAAATAAATATGAACGAAAATAACGCTCTACCAAAAAACCTTTTTCTTCCGTTGTTGGAACTTTTTAAAAATCAAATTTAACTGCAGCGTACTATTAATATATCAACTAATGACAATTAAGTCAAATATGACAAATCTATATTACATAAACAACTCCACAGCACTTTCTGTTTCGGTACTGTTTATTTTGACGGATACCGTACTTACACTCGTCGACAATTACATATGTAACAAGCAATAAACTGTGATAGTTTACAAGTAGACATATTTAAGATCTGTGAACTGATAGTAAGCTTCTGATAACAAAATTTTTTAATTTTATCTTTAAATAGTTTTATTGGTAAACATCTAATATAATGTGGCACTTTGTTAAAAAGTAACTGCGCCTGATATGTGTGACCATTCTGCGACTTATTTAAACGGCAGTGATTTAATCTAATGCCATTTCTATACCGTGTATCATATTGATGAATATCTGATTGAATAGTGAACTACATCAAGTTGTTTTTTGAGTAGATTAGACTTTCAAGAATATATACAGACGGAAAAGTTAATATATGCAAACTCTTAAAAGTATTTTTGGCAGTCTTCTCGATAACTTAATCCAACTAAAATACGTACAGCTTAGATTTAGTTTAGTTTTATGCTCAGTTCTTGACAATGTCGATTGAAATTAAGTTTGGGATCCACATAACAACCTAGGAATTTAACAGAATCTATTTTGTTTTCTTGACTTGTACGTAACGTTAGAACTAAGTTGACAGTTTTTTTTAGTGTTACGTGTAAGTTGATTGTTTTTACACAAGTTGTTGATAATGTCTAACGCAGTTTCATTTTTTAGTAATGCAGCATCTAGATTACTGTCCGTAGACATTAGAGTAGCGCCATCTGCGTATAAAATAGAATCGTTTATGTAGATCAGGAAAAGTAATGGTCCAAGTATTGAACCTTGTGGCACTCCTTTGTTTATTTCAAGTTTTTCGGATTTTTTGTTGTTGTAAAAAACATATTGAAATTTATTATTCAGATACGATTTTATAATCGATGTGCATAGATCGTCAAAATTATATAAGTGTATTAGTTTGTCTAGTAAGATATGCTATCAAACGCTTTAGTAAAATCTATGAAAGTAGCCACTACATTCATCCCTTTCTCAAAAGCTCTGTCTGCAGCAAATATATTTACAGCGTCCTTGGTACTTTTATTTCTGCAGAATCCAAATTGATTGCTGAAGAATATCTGATTTGATTCAAAATGCTCCCTTATTTGACTATCCAGAAGTTTTTCAATAACTTTAGATAAGTTCACATCATTTATGTCACCTTTCTTATGAAGAGGAATTAAGCGAGCTAGTTTTAACAGGTTAGGAAAAACCCCTATTTAGTATAGTCGAGGGAGTAATTAGCACCCTGGTTATACGTTTGATTACATTTGAACTCATGCCGTAAGTATCTGTGGAACTGCTGTTTTTTAATGATCGCATTGCATCCCTTACTACTACCTCCGATACAGCTCGAAATTTAAAGCTAGGATAATTCAGATTGATGCTTTTTGGTTGTATGTAAGAAGTATGTGAAATTGACATATTTGTAAAGTCTGGAATACTAATAAAGTGTGCGTTTAATTTATCGGCTGTTAGATTAGAGAAAACAGATTTATGATTTATTAATCTGTGTGAATTAATAACATCCCACATAGCTCTGACGTTATTCCCATAGTTCCTGATGTAATTATCGTTAGCCTTAATTTTTGCTTTTTTAATGTCGTTCCTGTATCTGAACTTAAGAAATTTGTATAGTTCTTTAAAAGCAATAGTTTTATGTTTTTTAACCATCTTATGCATTGTTTGTAGCAATTTTCTTTGGTTTTTAAGGTTTTTATCAAACCAACATATTTTATGGTCACGAGACCTTATTTGTATATGTGTACATGGAAAAGATGGTAAAAACATCGATTGAAATCCAGAAATGAAATATGAAAGATGCTTCTAAACTTTCTACAGCAAAAAAAATATTCTGTCTTAATACATTCTACAAAAAGCCACTCCTAAGATAATGGACCTGCAAAAACCCTGATGGACATACGAAAAATGAGTTCGATTATTATATACTATCAAACCGTGAGATATGATTGCACTGATGTTTCCGTTCTGAACAAGTCTGATACGGGAAGTGATCATATCAAATCAAATGTTTTATTTGTCCAATATATCACATATAAGGATGTAGGACACGTCAATAGATATACTATAATAGTAAAATAACACATATAACATAACATAATAAATACAAATAAAATATATATCGTCATTCACTAAATTAAATAGCATCTCTTAGGCAACATTAATACTATGACATCCATATGACTAACATCTGCAACATTACACTATCGTATCATTCATATATTCGCTGCACTTATAGAAAGCTTTCTCTGATAAAATAGTTTTCACTCTTTTTTTAAATTGTTGGAAAGGTAGTGATTTAATACTAACATCTAATTTGTTGTAAAGTCTTATACCAGTATATAAAGTTGTATTTTCATATGCTGTCGTATTGTGCTGTGGAATTCTCAGCTGTTTAGTTCTACTATTATAACTACCAAGTGTTAACGCATGTCCATTCGTAATGATGTATGACTTAACAAAACAGAGTATTCTATATATGAAAATACACGGTAATGTCAGAATCTTGTGGTTTATGAATGTATTTCTGCATGTTGCCCTGTATGGAATATTGAAAATTAGCCGAATAATCTTTTTTTGAATTACAAATAGTCTATTAAAAGTCTCATTCCTCTCCCAGATTATTAAGTTGTATGCCAGATGGGAGTATACCATCCCATAGTATGTGTTTATAAGACCAGTCAAGGATAAGTAGTCTTTGAGTTGCAATATCACATAATATGATTTGGATAGTTTTTTTTTATAACCAGCTCACAATGAGACTTCCATTTTAGCTCTCTGTCCATTTCTACTCCTAGAAACTTAGTAACCTGACTAAAACCTACAAATTTGGGTTTCATAATAGCGTAAGTATTCGGGGATTAATGTTTTTCTCGAATAATTGACCATCACGGTTTTACAAGTGTTTAATATTAAGTTGTTTTTGTTGCACCAGTCGCTCATGTCCGTAAATACTAATTGTACTTTTCTTGTAAGCTCCTCCTCTGATTTTGCCGGGATTACTACAGAAACATCATCACAATACAACATTACAAATCCATGACTAAGGTGTTCTGGAAGATCATTTATGAATAGGAGAAATAGGAGTGGACCTAATACTGATCCCTGTGGTACTACTATTTGCATGTCAAAATGCTCCGTCTTCATGCCATTATATTTCACGGAAATTTTTCTATTTGATATATAAGATGAAAACCCCTTGGATGCTATCCCACGTATACCAAAAGCTTCTAGTTTCTTAATTAAGAAATTAAAGTTAACCGTATCAAAAGCTTTTTTAGAATCAAAAAATAGCCCCACTACAAAATATCCTTTATCAATTTTATCACTAATTTCTTGAGTTTCAACGCTTTTTTGTGTTCTAAAACCATGTTGACATGCAGTTATCAAATTGTATTAATTTTTTTGTATTGTATTCAAAATAGTTATAGGTCTGTAATCATTTATGTCCGTAGATATTTTTCCTTTAGGAAGGGGAATAATGTTTGCATTTTTGAACTCTGCTGGAAAGATTCCCCACTCCATGGAACAATTGAAAATGTTTACCAGTTGATCCTCTATTTCTGCTATAATAAGTTTAAGATCTTTGACCTCTACTTCATCCGGTTCTGGTGATGTAGTCTTTAGGCCCATCAACATCGTCCTTACCTCAACAGCAGTAATAGGAAACATCACAAATGATGAGACATTAGGATTGGTAATAGCCGTGTAGGCTAGTGACATCTTATTATTAAAATGAGTTCTTAATGCGGCAGCAGGTGCAGAGGAAAAGTATTGACCAAAATAATTAGCAATCTCAAATTCATAGGATGGTGAGACGACCTTTAAAATTGATATCAAAGCCGAAAGGAACAAACTAATTCATAAAACCATACCTATTTCCTACAATATAATATCAAAACAATCATCATCATGAATATGCAAAGCTTATCAAATACAAATTGCCTCCCACCTATGAACTCAACAATTTAGAAATACGCGAATATACAAATATAATTACATCTACTGTTCAACATCTGCAAAAAGATATCGAGAAACCGAAGAATATAAGCAACTAAATAAGGATATAAATGAACATATACGTAAAGATCTTAGAACATGTAAAATGAAAAACTACGAAGGAACAGTGGTGAGAAATAAACAAGAAATATTCGAGTCCGTCGAAAATTAGGACAAATCCTTATACAACACTTATTCACAAAAAAGTATCAACAACAACAATCATGAATATAGGATCGGAAGATATTCTCGAAATTAACAACGAAGAACTTAAAGCAGCCTAGCGTCAAATGAAAAATAGGAAGTAGCCAGGGGAAGACCGCATTACCATCGAATTGTTGAAAATGGGCGGCGAGCCGCACCCTGTTAAACAAATGTGTGCATGAAGCGAAAATTCCAACTACTTAGCAATGTGCGGAAGTCATCTTACTATTTAAAAAAAGTGATAGTGGGGAAAATTACCACCCCATTAGTCTCCTATCACATCTCTACAAACTGCTGACCAAGATCGTCACGAACTAAATTGAATTCATTTTACCAGCCGGTCGAGCAGGCGGCCTTTCGAAGAAACTAGGTACTAATAATCACCTCCAAACGCTCAGATACCTTTTCGAAAAAATTACAGAATACAGCATGTCTATCTATCTCGAATTTACCGACTTTCATAGGGCGTTTGAATCCATTGAAATCTCGACAATCTTAAAATCATTGGACAACGCCCGAATAGACACGTATTCACCATAAATGTAAAAATAAATGATGAACTAACAACCAATCAAATTAAAGTCAAGAGAGACCGTACTATTTCGCCAAAACTGTTTATCCTTGTCTTAGAGAATATATTCAAAAACCTCAAATGAAAGCGAAGAGAATTAAAGGTAGATGTTACACACTTAACCAATCTTCGAATTGCGGTCGATATTGTCCTAATTAGCGATGATCTAGAACAACTCAAAGACATGTATCCAAAAACGAAAATAATGGGCCAAGCAGAAGAGAGTATCGCCGTATACAACAACAATCTTGAGGTAGTGAACCAATACATATACTTAGGACACAAATTTAAGATCCGAAAGAAAATCTCACGCTGGATAAACCAGAGTTAGACTGCCTTTGGAAAACTAAGTCACATAATGAAAAAAAACCGATATACCAGGTAACCCAAAGAGAGAGGTTTACGACACTTGTGTCCTTACAGTTGCAACATATGGTCTGGAGACAATGAGAGAGCTATGATCGGCGTCAGATAACCAAGGATATACTCTCAAGACTACTAAAAATAAAATTAAAATTGGCTGGACACGTGGCCGAGACCAAGACCAAGACTTTCAACGCGGAACAGGGGAGAATCGCAGAAAAAATGGACGGACAATGTCAAACAAACACCGCGTAAAAACTGAATTCAAACTGCCAGAGATAGAGATGCATGGAACAAACTTGAAGATGCCTTTATTCAACAGTGGATAATATGAGTTAGATAAATTTAACAATTGTTGGCCGTTACTGAAATGTATAATTGGATTTTAAAATTGCTTCGCGGTGTACTTTTTCTTCTTCCTTAAACTTAAAATTCTAGCTAAGCTTAGTAGAAGTTTTTCCAAATTTGTTATATTAATTTTAGAAAGCAATCGAACTCAAGTAGTTACAAAACTTAATTTAACATAACACCAATTAATCTTTAATTTCAGTCGCTTAAAAGTTTAAAAAATATAATTAAACAATTAATTACAACAAAATACATTCAGTCATTGGAAATCGTTTTTTCTTTTTTTTATGAAAGACAGAAAATAATATGTAGGATAGATAATTTTATCTTGAATTTCTATAACCGTAGGACTCTATTTTGTGTGGGTTCCCCTCGTGTTCATTTCTGATGCTAAAGGTCAACGTAATCACCTTTAGCGTATGCTATAATTATGACAGTTTAGAAAATAATTCTTTCTCATTAAGGCATCACGTGTTTTTTTAAGACTATCTATACACCCGTACATCGTAGGCGACGTGATATTCAATATTAGATACAGCAAAACCTCGGTAACACATTTAATAAAACTTTTTGTACTAACTAATATTTAAATAAAAACACTAGGTATAATCCATTAAGTGAAATTAAAATTATCGTAAGTAGTAGTCACACTACATGTAAAAAAAATTAGCCTAATGCGACAATGAAATCAAATGCGTGACCTACTATTGAACGATAGTACTTGAAAGCATAAGCACTTCTACAAAACCAATAATATATTTCGCTTAATCACAATCTACATACAAAAATTGTATTTTGGTTTTTTTTTATTTATATAAGTAACATTCAGTCAATAAACTGTTAAATTTTCAAATTTGAAACAATAGTATTTGACCTCCATTTGTAAATGGTTTCAAGGTATGATATAATGTTATGTGATAAAGGGTAAAGGAAAGCATCTCAAGGACATTCGTTCACCCACTATTACCGCCACGATTTGAAACTATTGGAGCATACCAATAGAGATAAAATAGAGAGAATAAGAGGATGAATTAGTGTAATCTCCTATATATCTTCATTTAATGTACACAATTACAATTGTCAGAGGGTTTTTAAAGAAATATAAATAAAAGGATAATTACACAAAAAGGATTAATCCATTTCTATTTACACCGGCTGTTGTGACGGCAGTGGTCATTATCTAAAATTAACTTGATAAGTAAGTGATGAGTAATAATTGAGTACTTTGGTTTTATTTGCTGCAAAACATAAAATATACCAAAATATTATTCTAAAACAGTAATTTAAAATTTTCCAAATCTAAAATGTAATTAAATAATATGATGTATTATGTTATAATTAAGTATCAATTTGTACGGCCGTATGTATATTAAGCACTCTGTTTGATATTTAATCACAATCGAGTTACAAGGAAAATTGCAATTATCAAACAAAGGGAAAACTCAAGTGTTACACTTTGGGATATTTAATTTATTAATCATGGCCCATAAAGCTCTGATATCTTGTTTGGATTAATATACATTTATTTGCATAATGATATAATCAAGTAACTGGCTTTGGTTGTGCTTAAGTTGAGCGATTTCAATCTTAAGTTTATTAATTTATTGGTCTTAAATCATTAATAATTCGTTGCAGTAAATTACTAGGCGACACGAAGTAAAGTTAAAAGGGAACACCGTTTCAAAGATATATTTTCTGAAATGTTCACTTAAAGGGTATGAATTTTTTACGAAGCTAGCAATTTTATTATAACGACCATGTATTACCGATCGAACAATGAACGTATAGTGGATAAAATGTAAAACAACCTTAGTATTTAAAAATGTTAAATATCGATCGCCTTTTTTGGTTTATATTAATGTAGTTATACATTTTAACGTAATGCTCAAAATCATTAATATTGCGGTAAATTATGTTGTCGTTAACCAACAATGGTTTTAAAGAGTCGAGCTTGGTTTATTATTGCGTTTCTATTTTAATAATAAACAAAACTGTCGTTTTTTCTGTCCCTTCATGAATATAATTTTTAATTAAAGTTCTTACATCCCGCTGCTTATGATGATCATCTACAATCCTACACTTAATTCAAACAGTTCATCCCCTTTTTTTCTTCTTCACGACCTTTTCAATCCTATAAGTTGGTCCTTTACATCCATATCAACTTTGCTACAGTTAAACTAATTTATATTTTTGAAAATAAAAGTAATCTCATAAACCGTCAAAAAAATAATGTTGCCAGAATGTTTTCAGAAATTTTTAGTTATATTTTCGACATAATACCGATTTTGGCGATTTCGAAAAACCTCGATTTCATTAATTCGAGAACGCGAGTTTAATTTGGACGAGCTTCATTTTAAGAACACTTCGACGTTTTAAAATTTAATTTCAATAATTTATACATGTTAATTATGTGTTAATAATTAAGAAATTAACGTTCTTAAAAATGTTTACCTTGTTACTATACAAATGCAATGTATGAAGACATTACTACAATACCCCAAAAGAAACCAAACTTACATTATCATCAAAACCGTCTCAAGACTTTTAACAGCATTACACGTTAAATTGCTAAGCATATGTACTGTTGAAAAAAGAACCAGTTTATAGAACTCTCAGTCCTTTATTAGATTTTTTAATGATTATTTTCATCACCACATCGACACACTCAATGATCCAATCACAACTTGACTTTTACACCACTCATTCCTGTTTATCTCCGATAAAATTTCACTTCCTGCGTCAGTGATTAAAATGTATGTTTCTATTCAACCATTTTTGTAGATAAATTTACTCATTAAATTGTTTATTTTCGTTTAAAAATGTCCTATTTAAAGCCGTCAATTTATCTCAAAAATGTATTCCTTTATAAGTCAAGGTCTTTTACTATTTTCGATTAAAAGTTGATGCTGCTTCTAATTTCAGGAAAAACAGTTTCAATGACACATGCATAAAATTTATAAGACTCTTTAATTTTTCAGAATTATATTTGTCAGCAGAGGTGACTCCCAAACCGTTGAACTGCCTGTTTTCATACCGTGGTTGTTTTCATCAGGTCATACAATCTGGTCTTATTCCATAATCCCATAATGCATGAAATATTAGCCTTCCTGTACTTATTGTTATACAACATTAGCCACGATGTCCTAGTTATCTACTAATGTTTGAACGTTATTCTTTTGTTTTCTTAAATACTCTTCTAAAAACATCTCTGAGGCCCCTATATGATGCCGCCAATTTTGCTTACTGTTTGTGTACTTTAATTGTAAATCTACTATTTCGTCGATCACTGTTAATATTTTTCTGAAGTAAGTACTACTTAACTCTTGATGAATGAATTGCATGACAACTATAGTGTTCAGTTCGAAATAAGATTATTTTCAAAGCAATAAATATTTTCTCGACAAATGAGTTGTTCAAGAACGTTCATACGTTTTTTTAAATAGAACCACCAATTTTTTATTACAAATTTGGATTCCTTGGGAAATTCTAATGTGACTTAATGCATTATACATAGTGTCTAAAATGGAGAGTTTTCGCATTATTTCACTTTTTCCGAAAAATTGACGTTTCGAAAAATTAAATAACTCAGTTATCCTGGAATTTATCCAACTGCGATTTCGTAGCTTTAATATGCAACAGGAAAAATCGCACGCTTTCTCACCAAACAATGAAGCACGTATATATTTACAATACACATTCAGTATTTTGAAATGCGATAAAAAACAGGTTGCAAAAATATTACTCTTGTTACAAGAAATGTAGCTTGTACACTATTATATCTGTAGATGGTAAAAGAGAAGCTTGTCCTTCCCTTATCAGATTACCCATCTTCACTAATATTCAGTATTTATTTATAAGACATATTCCAAATAGTCAAACTGTCAAACTGTACCCATGTCAATTCAAGCAAATAAAGAAAATTGTTAAGCAGATAAAAAGTGAACGGGCTATAACTCCAGTGGTATAATTTTTTGAAACGAATACATTGATTGACAAAAAAATTCTTTGCAATAATACATACATACTTCCAATGTCTTTCTTGTTCAATGTTTTATCTTCATAATTCATAATAGTTATGGGAGACTTGAGCAATATCAGAGTTAAATTCTGTTAAAAAGTGCTTAACGTTTACCTGCTAGTGATGGTCAAATTTGTATCAAGGAACAGTTATTTGTAATAAGATTTAGTCTGCTTTAAAATCCTTCCTGCTTGCTACGCTACCTTCATTTTTAGACTGTAATTCTATAACAGATTAAGTATTGAAAGGTTGGAGGCCATAAAAACTTAATCACAATAACGGGAAAGGGGAATTGTATTATAAAGCATGCATTTTGCTGCTAAACATTTAATACTCGATTCGCCGGAAATAATATTTCAAAATTCAAAAAATTTAATACCCCCTTTTCAACATTCCCTAACGAATTATATAGAAATTTTTTTATTTTGACTTATTTCCATTTTAATGAAACTTGGTATTTTAATATTTTTTATAATACTGGAGTTTTCATTAAATTTTCTGCATAATAATCCGATGAGACTAAAGCACAGCTTAGAGATTTTTCTCAATTAAAAAAAAACATGTATATGTACCTACATACAATTCACTCAAACATATCCAAAATTAGCAAACGGTAGCTGTTGAATTTTAATTTTCAACTTTTTAGTATTAAACGTAACAGTGTGGATGGGTACTGATTATACAATGAAAAGTGTATAACAAAACTTGTAAATTACATTTTCTACAAATTTTACCTTGAATAATTCTTTTCTAATAAGGGATCGTAACATCTAAAATAAATCTCGTTTATTTATTTAATCGTATGCATTTGAATGTTTGTGGCGTAAGTGTAATTGACGGTGGTGTCCCCAACTACTAATGTTCGTGCGGTGGGACATAAACGGTTGTCGACATTTGTTTTTTCTAACGTTTAATAATAATTATACACTTTTGTTTAAATAATTTTTTGTTCGATAAGTAAATACCAAAACATAGAAACAAAATTTGGAAATAAAAGTGGTAGAAAATATAATTTACTACTTTTATTTTTTTCTTAAATGTATTTTGTTTGCACTTTTCCTGCAATAAAGAAAATCCAGCGTACGTAAATAAATCTCGTACGATTTTGGTTTATATATTTAGAGTTTTTTTAATATCAAAGAGTATTAATTTTTTCAGAAAATCGGACTTTTATCACTTTAAGAAATTTTTTTAAATGTTTTTACTCCACATCTTATGAAATAAGATGGAGAATTATGCGACGAAAATTTTAACACTCCGTTTTTTCCTTTTTCCGACGAATTAGAGTTAGTACGTTATAATGAAGCAAAAAATTGTATGTCCGTCCGATTTTTATGAAACTTTGCATAAAGATCTTATTTATAATTCCTCAGATCTGATTAGATTTTAGGAATAATCTATGTAACCAAAAGGGTTGTTAACCTACACAGATTTTCGAATTTTGGAATATTAAAAAAATATTCATTTACACATTTTTGTTTCAAATAAAAGTTCTTTATAATTTAATTATACACAACTTTTGTTTAAATTATTTTTGATCCGATAAGTAATTACTTAGATAACAATCAAGTGACACTAATTATTGTAACAACATCTCCACCAATATGAATTTTACAATAAAAGTTGAGGAAAAAAAGTTGTTGGAAGTTGTCTATAGCTTTTGTTTGAACCATTTTTTTCTAAAACGCAATATTATTTTCGCTTAACGAGGCGATGTGAAGTTCTGCGGTAAACGCTTGTTTTAGACGTTTAATTCGAAAATTGTTTTTCCCAATACGTTATAACGAAGTTCGCGTATGATCTTTAGTTAACATCTTCAATCATGTTGATTTGGTAAAAAAAATTGTTGACAATTATTATGCCTTCCTAAAAATAATTGTGCAAGTAAGTAAAAGTTATGGTTTACTAATATAATTATTATTTTTTTTAAGATTTTAATATAAAAGAACGTACATAATTACTACCGGAAGAAAAAACCCGAAATTTTTATTTTTTTCATTATAAAAACTAGTCTCGTACGTGAAAAATACATCTACATTTTTAATAAACGACTTCAATCTAAAATTAAAAATTTGGAACAAAAAAGCGATAACCTTGAAATTTTTAAGTAAAACACCTACGTAGCGTAGTAAGATTTGGAAAAAAATCAACTCAATCGAGTAAGAATTGATGACTATAGGCTGCACGACAATTTGAAGAAATTATTTTGAGAAAAAAGTTTTCTGTAGCGTTTTAGTATAAAAAACAGAAAACTGTTTCATTTTAAAAAATCAGGGATGCCTGTTCTATATATAATTATCTTGCCGTATAACTTCAAGTCTTCTGCTTGTTTTGTATCCGTTTGGCGTCTTGAGCAGTTTTCGCTACACTATACTTAGTCGAAGCTCCATTTTTTCGTGCGATTTTAGTACATATCATTTTAGAGACTCCACAAAAAACATTTTTAACCCTTCGTCGGCCGCAATCAATATGACAGATAGAAACAGTTCTTTAAATGGACACATTCAAGGACATAACTTCGTGATTTCACTTCCCGTGTATCCTCGTAAAGTTAAAGTCATATAAAATTGCGTATGTGCCATTCTGAATAACTGCCTGAATTAATTTTCGTAAGCGTACATTTCACTCATTTTATTTAATTTTCTGCATTAATTTCTATGAATTATGTTGTTACTAAACGCCTAATATGCACTATCACAGATAAATATACCTTACAGATGTACTACCGCCGTATATAAGTAATTGGACGTCAATTTTTGTCAGCGATATTGAAACAGTTTAGAAGCGGCACACTTTTAGCATTGGCGTTGTAGTAGCGCTATGGAAACCACTACTACTATATTATATACATATATATTAGTATACAGATGACTCTTGTAAAATTTTACTAGTTTCTTATATTATAGGACAGAACAATAAATGCAATACATCTTCAGTTCAATTACAACAAGTGAACAGGTTCTAGAATTGTAGAAACAATATAATAAATTGTTTGAAGTGTTACAGTGAATTAAAATTACAACACCATCTGTCTGCTATCAGGGTGTCCCACGACGATTAAGACAAGTAATATATCAGAATTGGGCAGTAGTAGATAATTATAATTTTGGGGTGTAAATTAGAACAAATGTTGCATCTTTTCTTGTTATTGTGTTACCTAATGAGGTATTTGTTTTTGGTCACGTGACGTCGCATTCAAAATTATTAATGGGACAACCTGTATATTTGAGCCTTTCTGTGTTCCTCCCGATAAAACAATTCCAACTAACTAGCACACTTGGGGTCTAAAGTGATTAATTCAAGAGCTACAGGTACTTAAAGGATTGGAAGTTAAAAAATTCAAATTGAATCCCCTGTAATTTTCGGCTACAGATTTAGAAGATTTGAAAAACTACCTCATTGGGTAACACAATAACAAGAAAAGATGCAACATTTGTTCTAATTTACACCCCCAAAATTATAATTATCTACTACTGCCCAATTCTGATATATTACTTGTCTTAATCGTCGTGGGACACCATGTATACTAAAAACAGAAATCCAAAAGCCAGTCTATTTGGGTTTCAAAAAGGAAGTACCATCGTTTCCTACATTAAAAAAATATTTATGTTTTACTTATATCTAGTACCTACAGTGCGTTTCTGAAAATATGTGCTACTTAGGTATGTATTTGAGTAGTAATTGAAAAACAGGTCTCTATGGAAGCAGCTAGGTAACTTCATTTACATTTAGATACAAGAAATGGCAGCGTTGCCACATGCAAAATCCCTAATCTGCGGCACCTGTGACGCCATCTATTGAGTCTAATAGAAAAAGTGGCACCCATTTTCAGAAACGCACTGTATGCATTTTGATGACTTAATTAATGAAGAAACTGGAGACGAGCGGAAGCCTGATATAACATTATATAATGGAACTAAATCCGATATGGATTCGTTTACGTTTAAGACTAAGTTTTTGTCTCTTTCTATTTTAGTTTCATTTATTAGAACGGGCGTCGTTTTCACCGAAATATTGAAATTTACTGTAATTTGGTGTCATTTTAAAGTAGACATTATGATCTACTACCCTCTTGTAACGAAATTTTGATTTAGCTTTGTTTTTTTTTTGAAAAATGGTTTTGAAAATGATTATCACTAACCGTTATTGTTAACCATTGTACATGAAAAATTCAACAGAATATCAAAATTACATTACACGACAGCCCTAGAAACTTCATTACAGTTTTGAGTTTTTTTATTAATCAAGTCGATACGACCATTGGTTATTGAGAAATCAATTAAGAGCATAGTATGTAATTTCCTATTATGCTTAAATATTAAATGGACTCTTAAGCAAGATTCAGATGCGTTTTAACACCCTCTTTTTCAATTTTTCTAACGAGTTTGAGTTAGTACTTATACATGATAATGAAGCAAAATAAATTTGTGTCTAGATAATTAATTACTGAGTTATAACAAAAACCGTTGCGCACTTTTTATACATTTTTATACGTTTCTTAATGCGCGCAAAGCTTTTTATAAAACTAGTCGATGTAGTTTTGTAACGTTGTTTTATTTTTTAGTTATGCAAAAAATATCTTTGTACAATTTTTGGTCAAATAATTATTTGTAATTTAATTTTTAAAACAATTATTTAAATGATTATGTTTTAGTTTTACCTGACAGATTGAAAAACGTTTGATAGAAAAGAACGGTATAGTTAGAGAAGGTGATATGATTATAACTTGACCTGATTACGTCAAATTATCTTAAAATTAGAAAATTTAAGAAAGAACGTAGCGAAGCTTAAGATTGTTTCAGTTTTATGTAAGCTAAATTCAAATCAAACTTTTTATGATGTTAGAAAAGACAACCTTGATAAAAGTTTTTAGTTAAGGCTAATAATTTATTGGTTAGCTTAATGCTCTTGTTTTCGAGAGATAAATTTTTTTAAATTAGTTCTTCGATTCAAAATACTCAATGGTTAAAGCTTTCGCCACGAATTCTGTTATAAGAAGTTTAGTTACTCAAGTTTTTGTTGTTCGTCTCCATCGACCACTATTTCTATTTATAAAGAAGTTTCTAGATTATTTATTATACAGTAGAATCACAATCAATATGTTTATGTGTATATATAATTCCTTGAAAGTCATTCACTTGTTTGCTCTAATTTCCTATACGTTTTCACCAACAAAAAATAGTTTCCATCGTAGACATGAAGTAATTTTTTATGTAATGCGTCTATATAGATGACGTTTAAATGGGGCAATACATTGTAGCACGTTACCGTCACTTTATCCTATCTTGACGGCTAACGGGGTCCGGTGGGGAATCCTGAAAGCTATATGAAATTAAACCACGTGTGGTCGTCCTATTACCTGTGCTTTTGCGGTAAATTAACAACATCACTACACACTACATTCTTTTACTTATTATCTGGATAACTCATTGTAATATTTTTTATTTCACAATTGGTATTTTAAGATGTCTCTGTCATTCAATAAATCTTATTTGTTTCAATTTTTATTGTCTACATCCACAAGTTCCCATCATCGTAAACACACATAAAAACGGATATTCTGTGCAAATCCAAATAGCAGTTGGAGCTGATAACTTAAAATTGACTTTTCTTTTTCTAGAGACAAAACAAGAATTGGAAGATCTTATGGCCGATATAAAAAAAACTGCCAATAAAGTCCGTGCCAAGTTAAAGGGTATACTAACATATTTATCGTTGAAACAGGAAAAATTATTTGAGAATTGTTTACAGTAATAGAACAAAACATAGAACAGGAAGAACAGACTAATAAATCTTCCGCCGACTTACGAATAAGGAAAACTCAACATTCGACACTTTCTCGAAAGTTTGTAGAAGTTATGACGGAATATAATCGAACACAAACAGATTATAGAGAAAGATGTAAAGGTAGAATACAACGGCAATTAGAAATTAGTAAGTAAATAAGTAGCGGAAGTTATTTGATGATTAATGGGATGTTATTTTTAACAGCGGGTAGACAAACAACAAATGAGGAATTGGAAGAAATGTTAGAGCAAGGAAATCCAGCAGTGTTCACACAAGGTGTAAGTTTAACGAAAACTGTTGCTTGATTGTTTTCTCAATTTTCATTTTTAGATTATTATGGAAACGCAACAAGCCAAACAAACTTTAGCTGATATTGAGGCACGTCATGCCGATATCATTAAATTAGAAAATTCAATAAGGGAACTGCATGACATGTTTATGGATATGGCGATGCTAGTTGAAAATCAGGTATTTTTTTTTTTTATTTTCGAGTGTGATAAAGTAGGCGTAAGTTTAATGTCATTTGCAATATGAATTAATTTAAATGGATACCGGAACCCATGAAGATCTCGAAGAACTATTTTTTTAAAATAATTTGGTATTATTTTCAAATTTGAATTAACCCAAATGAAATGCACTGTATAAGGTGCATCAACCCCAGCAGGATGCTTTACTTTACATAAATATTCTAAAATAAATGTCGTGCAGTTATTAACACACTAACATTTCATTTATTTTAATGTCGGTAGTATATAGATTTGCAAATATTAACTTTTTGACATGTTCCTGTATAGTTGCGTTGCATGTCGAATTAAGCAGGAAGTTCCATAGTTTTTTTCTTCACAGTAAACGCACTTTAATTTTATCGCCTGATGTAATTTTAGCAAAAGATAAATGTTACGGAGCATGCAGAGTCAAAGGAATTTAGATTAAATTTAAATCAACAAGTGGTATGAGGGTTAGGGTGCTTCTCATATTGAGGGAAATACTTGACCTCTAGCAACAAGTACATTTGCGAATAAAAGCAGATGTTACTGATGCTTTGGTATCGCAATGGATTAACTGTGAACTTCCTGCGTATATTACTTACCGACATGTTTACATGCTTTTCTTTCTAAGTGTGCTTCAGCTTTGCACGTTTTCTTTATACTGTAATAACAAATAATTTTCATACCTGCTGGGCAATTTAGGGTGAAATGATAGATCGTATTGAATACCATGTAGAACATGCAGTTGATTATGTACAAACGGCAACACAAGACACCAAGAAAGCTCTCAAGTATCAAAGTAGAGCCAGGCGGGTGAGTTGTTCCTTTATTTATTATAAGAGCACAGTGTTTTTCTCGCTTTTAATTTCTTTTTGTTTTTTCCCTTCCTAATAAAACCCGTGTACCTTGCATTTCCTTTACGTTTGTTTTATGCCATAATTCCTCTGCTTTTGGTTGTTTTATGCACTACTGTAATGATTTCTTAACCGGTCGACTAACTCTGTGTGCCTTTTGTCACTGTGTTTATACTAACTGTTTAATGTTGTAAATACATTATAAAATGCGCTGTCGCTACTTGCATCGGTGTTGGTAAATCTTTGCGCCCCATGTTCTCCTTGTTACCCCCAATCCTTGTGCCAAAATTACCTTAGGGAGAAATGGTAGATCGAATTGAATATCACGTTTCTCAAACCACAACGGCGGTAGAAGCGGCTCGAGAGAAAACCAAGCTAGCTCAACAATATCAAAGTAAAGCACGTAAGGTAGGTTTGAGGGATATCCATTTTATACCTCATTGTCCTTATTTATATTACGATTATTTTCCTTAGATTACCTGAAAATGTGTTTGTGTTTTCAACTATTCACATGCATTCATTGTTTTCGAATTATAGACACTGTGCATGTTTCTAGTTGAAATTACTGTATGAAATATTTGGCGGGGTAATAATGCAATAATTATACTGTAAAGATACTACTAGCCAAGTTGCTTTACAATTAAGTGAAATGTTTTCCAGTATGCAACGCATGCTTTAATTTTTAACCAAAATTTTAGCGACAATAAAATGTAGATGATTGAATTACGAAGTCATTACCAATATTTTTCTTTAACCGGTGATTTTTATTTCCGATGATGTAATAAATATTGCGTGAGTGCGTTGAATAATTGCAAAATCTATATTTTTCTCTATACAAGGAGTAGATTTTGTTTGGCCAATTCATATTTAATGTTAGCATTCTTACAAACGAGTCTTTGACTGTGTGAATATTTAATTTTTAGCTCGTTTATCTTGATCTTACCTTTGAACAGGTGGTATTGAATAATATATAGTATTGCACCAGAATTTTTATTGATTACTTTATAATAAAAACGGAAGGATAAGATTTTAAGAACGTTTTAGATAAATCAATAAACACTTTCGGTTATAACGGGAGCTTGAGTACTTTACTTATCGTAACAAATATTTATTAATTTTCAAATAGTTTATCTGCTCGTTAGAGCAGCGAGATGGAATGGAAGTTTGGTTAAACAATACGAACTTTAATGATGAAAGACAAGGTCGTTTCTCAGGAAATTTGCATTGTCCTTATACATTTTTGTATTTAACGAGTTATTTATAGTCTCAAATGAAGTTGTTTTACGTTTATTATTATAAATGATTAATTGTCCTAGTGCTGTGCTGCGAAATGGTAGTTTCGGAGAGCATTATTGAATTACAATTTGGTCGTTGCGTGCTAAACCAAAAGATTTTCTTTTTAATTTGAGATTGTTCCCTAATCCACTAGGTGAGGGGAAACGAAACACTTCGTTCTTTATTCTAGTAATTTTATTTGCTGCACACGTCCGTATAAGCTCGATATTTTTGGGAACTACATTTCATCATCAGCATTTCCAAATAGGGAGGTGGGAATGAATTTTTTACTTTAATTAGGTATAATATGTTATTTCGTATCGTTTGTTATCCTTTTGTGGCCGTTAACGTCAGGTCGACGAAATCTATCAATTTGTCAATGTCTCCAATTTTTAGAATCCTTATTGGGTTTAAGATACAAGGCGCTCAATGTGCTTTTGTCCTTTTTATGCATACGTACTCTTTGACCCTTTGTCGTAAATCAAACATAAGTCGTTTTTTATTGACGAAATTTTAGTATGAATTCTAAAAATTCGCTGGACGAAAAATAATCAAAACTTGAAATGCTTTTGTATTGATTACTACCATTTTAAGTCTGGTGCACTAATTCATCATCGGCCTTTCCATGTAGAGAGTTGAAAGACGATTTTATCATCACTTTACATACTGTGATTCAGTTTTCATCTAATTAAATATTTTTGTAGTTGCATACTTTGGTTTTGCCTTTCCCTATACCGTGTGTTTCTGGCAAGACGCTACATAGGAATTTCACTATAGAAAAAAATTGAATTGATCCACTAAGGCTATGAAAATTTCGTATTGACTTATACGTTACAATTAATTGTTATTGCGTGTTCCTTATTGTAATATTCTCTAATTTAATTTTTTGAAAATGAGTGTATACAATCCTTGAGAAAGTTCAAATGGTTAAGGGGGTATACAGAGGTGAAAGCTATAGAAACACTTCTGCTTTGTTTGCTGCACTTTTTCCGGATCGGCAGAGAAACCGCAGTGTACACAAGCGTCCGAAGCAGATTCAACAAAACCAGAAGATGGACAACGATGAAGAAGTCAATGTACTCGGAGCTGTGCAACTTAACCCTAATATTAGTATTCGACAACTAAGATCGACTGTGGTGTAAATAGGTGTCGAGTTCATAAAATTTTAAAAAGCATAAACCGATGCTGACAAAAGGCAAGAATTGTGTGAAACATTAATGGAGATACGCAATAATGATATGAATTTTGATAAGAATGTTTACTTCAGAATGTTTGGGCGTCCAGCACAATGCGAATCAAATAAAACAACTTTTAAATAAAGCACTTCCTAGACCTGGATTGGAAGAGGTGAGGAAGTTACTTGGCCATCAAGATCACCAGGCTTGTCCCCCAACGACTTCTTTTTATGTCCTTACATATCTTTGAAGGTACCGACAGAACCCACGACACAATGGACAGCATTTTAACCAGTTTCTATAACCCAAGCACTTCGCATGTAATACCTATTAGCTTTCCCTTCTGTATATCCACAAACAAATCGGCCCTTTTCAGGACCACTAACACATTTATAGAAAATAATTTTAATACGACGTAATTAAAACTTAACACGACAATCACCTTTAATAAAAAAACCGTATTTGAAATTACAACATTTCTTACAATTGTTCTTTGATGGTTTTAAAATAATAATCTTGTTATCTTGTTTGTCGACTCCTGGATTCTAGTAAAACCTGAAATAGAAAGTCAAAAGAGAAATAGCAAATTAAATAATTTAAAGCACAAACCTTTACGCTCTCATTATTCGTAACATTAAAACCTTAATCGGGCATTTTCTAAAAATCTTCATTAATCCCATGAGTTTCAAATTGTTTACGATCAAGACGCTAAAAATGTATAACACCTCCAATTGTGGGTTATACTTTACTTCGCTGATTCCGAATAAAGTCGTTAGAACACCAACTTCTGTTTATTGGTAGAGACCTGTGGTAAAAACTATTCGATCCATACTAATCGAAATATCTGTATTATCTATAATAACAACTGTATTGACTTAACCTTTGGGAGGTCGCGCGCGGTCTCTCATTCCGCAAGTTTAAGATTTTTGGTATATTTTTTTAACGCGCGGTCATATTGTGGTGGGGTTAACAGTAGTCTCCTGAAATACCCTAATAGTGAGTAGTAACAAGTCATAGGCCGGTGAGTGCATTTGTTTCGTTGTTGTGTACGTTGCGGAGTGATACTCCGCGTGCGACTTTGCTTGTGCGTTTTTTTTCTCAAAGTGATATTTCAGTACCGTTTTTATTCAAGGTAACTACAGTATTTTCCTTCTAAAATATTTTAAAATAGTATTTTCAAAATGTTTAGATGTGTTCCTGGGAAAAAGAACAAAGACATTTAGAGAAACTCATGGCAGAATGCTTGGCGGACGAACATATGCCAGCTACTGCTTATGAAGATGACGAAGACGAATCGGAAGAAGATATTGTAGTGATGGAAGAGATCGACAGCAATACTGAACAAGAAATTTCAGATGATGAAGATGACATTGTTGAAATTCCAATTCAGGAAGCAATATTCATTGGAAAAGATAATACAACCATATGGTCTAAACATCAAATACCCAGACGTGGACGAACTAGAAAACAAAATTTAATAAAACATCTTCCTGGTGTGAAGCCGCCAGTGAAAGACTTGAAGAAGGAATTGGAAATTTGGTCTTATTTTTTTTCCGATACAATTTTGAATGTAATCGTTGAATGTACAAATCAACATATACGAGAAAAACGTGAACATTATCAACGAGAAAGAGATGCCAAAGATACAGATTTATTGGAAATGAAGGCCTTGGTTGGTCTTATATATTTATGTGGAGTTTTAAAGTCAAGCCGATTGAATGTCGATGAATTGTGGGACAAAAATGGTACCGGAGTAGAACTATTTCGACTTACGATGTCTCAACAAAGGTTTCGTTTCATTTTGCAACATCTCAGGTTCGACGATTCAACCACTCGTGACGCACGCAGGAAATATGACAAGCTTGCTCCCATTCGACAGATATTTGATAATTTCGTCAACAAATGTAAAACTGCATACTCGCCATTTGAAAACGTAACCATTGACGAAAAACTGGAGGCGTTTCGCGGACGGTGTAGTTTCCGTCAATATATACCTAGCAAACCCGCTAGGTATGGCATAAAGGTGTTTGCATTAGCAGATTCAAAAACATTTTATACACTCAATTTAGAAATATATGTTGGTCGGCAACCGGAGGGCCCTTTCGCAGTAAGTAATTCGCCGAATGATATTGTTTCAAGACTTTGTGAGCCCATAAAAGGGTCTGGCCGAAATGTTACAGTCGATAACTGGTTTACCAGTATGACTCTCCTCGACAATTTGCTGGCGAATTACAATTTAACTCTTCTGGGTACAATAAGGAAAACAAAAGAGAACTTCCATTAGAATTTGCTCGTCCATCAAATCGTCCTCCTCAATCTAGCATGTTTGCTTTTAAAAAAATGCAACATTACTATCATATATTCCAAAGAAGAATAAAAATGTTTTATTGGTGTCAAGTGTGCATTTTGACGATAAAGTCAATGAAAACACAAATAAGCCAGAAATGATAATGGACTACAATGACACTAAAGGAGGGGTTGATTGTGTCGATAAATTGTGTGCAGCTTATGATGTCTCAAGAAACACTAGAAGATGGCCCATGGTTGTTTTTATTCGTTGTTGAATGTCGCAGGAATTAATTCTTTCATTATACATTCAACCAGTAATTTGAACTGGAATATTCGTCGTCGATTGTTTCTACGAAAATTATGTTTTCAATTGATTGAAGGTCATCTTCGTCGGCGTGTAAATCAGACAATTCCAAATATCATGAAAATTCGAATAAGGGGAATATTAGGATTAGAAGAGCTTCCACCTCATCCAGTTTCAGATAATGCTCGTGGTCGATGCGCTTATTGTGATCGAAAAAAACAGACCAACACGATTTTCGTGTGTAAAATGTCAAAAATTTGTATGCTTGGAGCATTCGTTGAATGTATGTACTGATTGCTCCGTCCTCGAAAATGAGAGCGAATGAAACTTTTTTTTTGCATTACTCATAGATTCTAAATTTTCTTTATTAAAAGTTAGGGTTCTTATTTTTTAATACAAATACATAATATCTTAAAGTTTTTTGTTTTTATTTCAAAAATGCATTCATTGTAACCAATTTCTCATAGCGGATTGACAGTCCGCGCGCGACCGTTCTTGTATTAAAATTAGACGCGACCTCCGAAAGGTTAAAATAAACTTTTAACTTTAGAATACCTGCATATTCTTGCAAGATGCAAGTATTATGTCTAATAGTTTACACACAGGTCTACAATACAAGTAAACAAACGGCTCATTTAATCTCAAATTCAATACGAACAAGTTTTATGCAAAAGTATTTCATTATGCTTGCTTCAATAGCTATATTAAAATATGAAAGCAACTGAACATTGATTAGAATTTTCGTAAAATTACAAAATACTAAGTACTTACTTTTTACAAACTTAAAGAATAATATTTACATTTGAAGGAAGGTTAGACATTCTACAGTTGCTCTCTCTTTCTAACTTCAACAAAATGCCGTAACGTATTGAGTATATAACAATCCGAAATTTTCATAGCAATTGTCGATCAACTAAAATTGTTTCTATAGTAAAATCCTATGTTGCGTTTTGCCAGAGACACACGGTATATAGGAATTAAGGTACTATCAAAATAAAAAAAATGTGAAACAGTATCGGTAAAAATCCAAAAAACTTTATTGTTGTATATTTCGATAATTTAACAATCATTCGTTAAATTATGAGCTTTAAAACGTTTCGACAAGAATTACCAAAAAAATATATGAGTAATACAGGAAGATTAATACATGCTGTAGCTCGAGAAAAAATTACACCAGTAGTGGTTTCCGAAAACGTTAAGTATAATAATGACGTGAATGAGACAGTTACGGTTATACCTGAAGTTGAGTCCATCTTGCTTATTTTAAATAGAAACTAGAATGTTTTGTCATTCGAGAATTCTGTGGTAAATGTTAGATAGAATCTGTGTATGCTATACCTAAAATTAATCATTGAAATATTTTCATATTTTAAAAATTTTATCTAAATACCGAGTTCTCAAAAAATGACGATATTTCCAGTATTAATAAAGTCGAAAATGTAACCAATAAACTAACAGGCTTTGCAAATTAATCCTTGACGTTAACTTAATACAGGGTGTTCTAAACTCAGAAGCCATTTACAAGTTGCTTATTTTAAATAGAACACCTATTGCCAAAAAAACATAGTAAAAAAACAATATGTATATATTGCAAGCAACAGGCCTACTTAATTTTAAATGGAAGGTGATCAGTGCTTTACAGTACCTACTCCCTGGTTAACAAGCAAAACATGTTGTCCCCAAGAATCACCACTTTGGTTTCCAGACCTGGTCATCAATACCCTCCCGGGTTTCACAAAACAAAATCACACGCTAATATTAATAGGGTACACAACAAATATTCTACATATTAATGTGGATGGGTTGAGTAAGGACAAATCAGGTTCTTGTCTAATCTTTGTTTCAGGAATAGGGTCGATATTTTACTTTTACAGGAAACACACTGTGGAGATGGGACAAGTATACTCAATACCGTACGAATAAATAAATTTAATTTATTGCAGTAACGCAATAATTACGCAAATACTAAATATTCTTAAAACGGTTACATTTAGGTATAGAGAATGCCAGTACCAAAAGTATTTTCATAAAAAATATATCAGAAGACATCATAAAATAGGGTGTTCTATTTAAAATAAGCAACTTATAAATGATTTTAAATAGCCATTTTGGCTTCTGAGTTTCAAACACCCTGTAAGAGTTATCGATTCAGTTACAGTTAAGTATTAATTTGCAAAGCATTATTGTCTACTGGTTACATTTTGAACATAGTAACTTTATTAATAATAGACATATCGTAATTTCTTGAGAACTCAGTATTTGATAAAATTTTAAAAATATAAAAATATTTCAAAAATGGTTAATTTTAGGTATAACATATGGTACGAGAATTCCAACTTTACCACAAAATTCTAAAATAAAATAAAAATACTAGTTTCTATTTAAATAAGCAAGATGAACTCAAAATTCGTTGTGTTACCCCCTGTATATAGACTTGTTACCCAATGAAACGTATATGCCGCTCACTTGCTATCGACTTCTTTAGGCAAAACCCTTTTGTGAATTTAAATTTCGTTCATTTTTGCTTTAACATAGATCAATACTTACCTTAACTTCAAATTAGTATCCCTCTATTTTTTTATTCTGCTTTATACAAGATAATGTGCATGGGATAGGAAAACCATTTAAACGGATTGGATATATCCCGTTAGTCCATTGTAAAAACAATAATTGGGATGTAACACTTTTATGAGCTTTAATAATAAACGGAACGGTCATGAAATTTATTGATTTTGAAAATAAATTAATCTAAAATATTCCAGTGTTTTAATCCCAGTTTATTGCTAGTAATCGTCGTGATAATAATAAATATTTGTATACCAAGGCCGCGAAATACAACTTTAGTAGTCCGAGAAGAAACCTATAGCCGAGGCCGCTTGCGGACGAGGCGATGTAACCTCGAGGACACTAAAGTATTTCGTCGTCGAGGTGTACACAAAATTTTGGTGCAACCGTTACAATGGACACTTTAAAATTCAAAATACTTCAATATCAAGGTAGATTCAATAAAAGCAAAATTTACGCACAAACGTAACGACGTATGTGCGTGCGCAGAAGGGAGACGCGCAAGCGCATAAGGGAATTTCATGATTTTAACGTTTACCGTATTTGTTTTTACGTTATATTTACACCACATTTTAAAATCTTTATTAATTTTTTTTGTATTTTCATATAGATTTCATCGGAATTAAGTACTCACAATATACGCAATAATATCTTGAATGTATGCACGATTGCTAGGTTACGTTTCGCAGCCGGGTAGGTGTCCGCGAAATAGAAACTTCTCGTACGGTTGCACAAAAAATATTTTTTTTCTTCAAACGTCGGTTAAATATGCCATTACATGGCTGGTCTGATAATGCTCAAGTGTTACTTCATTACCATGACTTCACTTAAGTACTTAAGCGCCGCCCATAGATATTAGCATCAATATAATCAGTAAATTCATTTTGTCAAAAAAGTATTATTTAGATATTTTAGTTACAATTTAACTACAAGTTGAATGTTATTATTATTACAAAGCAATCGGGATTTGCTGTATAAAAATTCCTTACGGTTTATTTGGCTGTTTTTCTTTCTTTTTCCTTGTGTTTGAAGAAAAAATAATATATTCCATGCCGAGCTTAAGTGGTTTTTTGTGCTCAGCACAAAAAGCGTCACTTAAGCTTCTGATAAAATAATATACTATTATAGTGCAATGCAGTACCATTTATAGAGACTTTGTCATCTACATTTTACTGTTTAGCTGAATATTTTTTTTTAAATACAGTCAATATCCCTAGCTAGATAAAATTAGGAATTCCGTTCGTGTGTCAATCTATACTAATATTTTCGAGTGTTCAGAATGGTCTAAAGAAGTTCAAATCAGTGCTCAAAATTTGATTTCATTTGTTTTATTTAGGAGTAGAACAAAGTAACCTATACTTGGTCTAGAAAAAAAATTAAATTCTTTCAACACCCGGTTTGCTGTACAGTAAAATTGACGGTCTAAAGAATGGTCAATTAATTATTTTGAATTTTGTACCAAACTAATTTTTTTCAACGCTAACTATATTTTTTACCGTTGAATGTAGAATTACATTTTGTAAATACAACTGTATTCAAATTCTCAAATTTTGCCTTCATTTTCAAAATGTCTATTATAGTGCTTTTATTCTAAAAGAAGAAGCCTTCCGTCTTGGGCAGAACAGTTCTTAATTCTGGCTTGGAATGATGTTACTACAATTTTGCTGTAACAACTTAGTAAGACATTCTTCACCGAACATAAAAAACAAACTTTTCTTTATATTCACCCGTCTACCGAATTTTCCATTCATATTCTTTTCTAGTTAGTTGATTATTGTGTCCTCTAATATGTATATGAAAATAGATGGAGAAAACTGCATAACGAATGAGAGATAATAAGAACAAAACTGAAAAAAAGTAGAGGTGAAAAAATTATACCAGAGTGGCAGAAAAGGAAGGGATACAATAGACAATATTTATATACTAAAACAGGGTATTAATAAGAAAATAGGGAAGAAAGGAGTAAAGTATACCCTATAAGTGAAGACATAATAGGGGCTGTAGAAGAGATATACAAAGAAACAAAATGTAGATTAAAAGTGAAGGGGAAGCTAGGGAAGGTGTTTGGACGGAGAAAGAGCTTAAACAAGGATATCCGCTAAGCCCATTGTTATTCTCTCTATGTTAAAAAGACGTAAAGGAGGAATTGCATAAATATCATATGAGGGGAATAAAAATTAAATAAACAAGCCTAATAACACTAACCTATGCAGATGATATAATGAAGAAGAGGGAATGAGAAAAGAAAGTGTACTAGGAGATGGTATAAAATGAATGAAAGAGGTAGACAAAAGAAGGAGATGGTTAGAGGAAAGGAAAAGAAGAATAATGACAGAGTAAATTATCATTTTGAATTACACTGTGAGTTTGATTTATTTAAGTTTCTTTTATTGTGTGGTCGAATTCATTTGTTAATTTTAAAGAACAAAAAAATTTTGATTGATTTAATAGGGGTTTTCACCCATACATTAATAAATAAATAAATAATACTACCAAATGCATTGACAATTTGCTGTTTGTTCAGTTTTGAACATACTCATAGAAAAAAAATATTTTGTCGAAACTTTGCAGGACATTTGACTGATGTACTTCTTGCAATCCAGCGATTTGATTATTTCCATTCGACCTTTAATTTTGGAAAATTAAAAATATAGACATATCTTTAGACCGTCCACTTACTCCATAGCAAATGGGTGTAAAAAATTACTCTTAAAATTTTTTTAAATAATAAATATGGTTAATTTTCGGCATTCAATTAATTTCTCATTAAAAATATTACCTTTATGTCGTCACACTTTTGAGACACCTTTTATTCCTAATATAGACTCATATGAATAGTTACGTTGGCACACGAATAAAATTCTTTATTAATCTGGAAACTATGGGACGCGCTATTAAATTACCCAATAATAACACATTCGCTAATAATTTCTTTTACTTTAAGAGTTAGGACTATTCGTTGGTGTGGGTGAATATGTAATTTCGCACCTTAAATAAAATATTTGTTTTTCATTATTGATGCAAGATGTGGCTGCTTTCACATTGTAAACTATATGTTAAAGATTTTTGTTGCTGCTTGCTTAATTGTAACCTCAGCATTGCGAATTATAATAATTTTTCTTTTATTTTCTTTTCTTTTTCCAGAAAAAGATATTGATTATTATCTGCCTCATAGTAGCAATCGTCATTTTGGTTATCATTTTAGGAGTTACCTTATAGGTTAACGATAGTAAGAATCAAATAATTGTACGCAATACCACGACTTATTGCATAATTGGATCCAAACTGTACACGTTTTAAGAAAAAGTGCTGCCAGATGTAGAAGCCAAATGATATATTTTATATTTAATTTTCAAATCAAGAAAATTATGCGCCTAAGTGTTAACATAATATCTTTATTACATTAATTTTTGAGGATGATTAAATCGTATGGTGGACGTTTTCTAAAAAACAATGTTACCATTTAGACGCATAACTAGGAATCTACTAAGCAATAAATTTACAGCTTAGCTCGATTTCGTTTGTATTTTTTTTTAATTGGCTTGTATGTAATTTACTGTTGAAAATATAAACTGTATGGGTAGGATTTATAGTTAAAAAATTGTATATATATAATGTACTATATTTAAATTAATCGCATACTTAATTAGCTTCGCTTATAAGAGATTATAACAAGTCCATTTTGGATCTTGATTCGAGCATTATTTGTCTATGTTCATATTTATTTTACATAATTTGAAACGGCACTTAAACTGGGTAGGGAGAACTAAATACTACTATTATGTAATTAAATATGAAAGCAACGGTGCAAATTTTGAAAAAAAAATTACCATTAAAATAATGCACTTGTGCGCTAATTCCAAAGCATCTGTATGTGATCTCGCCTAATACATAAATGTTGGGGTTTATTGCAGTCATTAAACTAAACGTCGCATTAATTTGTTGCAATACTCTTTGGACGATAATTTTGTGAAGGTCTGAATGGTTTAAATGTAAATATCTCCGTATTTTTTATTTATCATCCCGTTTGTTATATTTTCCATTCGGTCGAAGTTTTCTCCGAATGTCGAATTTTAAGTGATAACTTATACCTAATAATTGTATTTAAAAAAATTGAACGTTCGCGCATACGATTTGTTATATTTTTAATTGTATTTTTATTTATAAGTTATTAAATTATTATTTTTCTATTATTTTATTTAAACCTCAAGTTTTTCTTTTAATACAAGTGACAAATGGCATAAGAAGACGAGTTTATTTCGACCTGCTAGGTTAAAAACTTGTACTCTAACATTTTCTTTAATCTGCAGAAGAAGATTATGATCTTAATCTGCGTTTCCATTTTGATCGTCATACTTGTAAGCACAGTGGCAGGATATCTCGGCTTCTAATTTAGGTAATAAATTTATTTGATTAAAATTAAATGGCAGAATAAACTTTGATATTAGACGAAACTTATTCTGCTATGATGTGGATTGTGGTGTTGAAATATCGATCGGGTGTTAAGTAATGTTTTTTTGGCAGATATCAGAAGTGGTACACAACAAATGTTCGACAGGCAGTCTTTTGTGGTCGCTCAACTCAAATAGTTTACTTAATTGTTAAGGCAACATTCATAAATGTTAAGTTACAACCCCACGGCCTCGGGAATTCTTCTTTAATTTATGTAGTTCTAGTATAGTTGAATTTAGAAAAAAAATAAATAGCTTTATTTACATACTGTAGCAATAATGTTATGGAGTTGGGTTCCAAAATGTGTGATAAATAGTGTTACATTTTATTTAAATATTTATACTGTGTGTTACGTATTAATAATGTAGTGTATCTAAATTAGAGATGATTGCATTTATGTTTGTTTTCTCTTTGTTGTCCGACTGTTTGCTAAGTTTACTTACAAAATCGTATTATTGTAGCTGCGAGTCCAAGAAAATGTAATCAACTTACAGTTAGTAATTAATAGACAGAAGTAGTTGTATAGGCAATAATTAGGATCCGTTTTTTGATAGAGAGGTTGCACAATCAGTAGAATTTAAATAGACACGACTCGAACGATTTTGGATTGCTTGTTTGGATACCTAAGCAAACTATGTTTTTTTGCCACTTCTTTAAATTACTATAAAACAAACGAGTAAATATTGATTTGTGCCGACACCTCCCTGTCTTCCGCTTAATAAATCAGCATTCTTATGTATAAAGGCGACGATATAATTTGTTACTAATATGTTGAAAATTATATAGGCTTTCAAGGATCTCTTATAAAGTGAATATAAGTCTTTCGTCGTGAATGTATTTATGTATGTAGATAATTTTATACTGGACTCAAATATAGATAGTTCCAGTGAGTCGTCTGGATTAGTAAGTAGCATCGATAACTTTGAACTAACTTATACATGTCAATTCAATTGGAACTCTTATAAATTATAATATGTACCTAATTATACTTCTTGCATCTCTGAGTGTTGATGCGACAAAAGTGAGATTAACAGTTATAAAATAGTTAACTTTTTTAATTATAGAGATATTAAAAAGATGTAGATAACTAGATTGTTACGAATGGTGTTAAACATCTGTGGTTCAAATTATATGTCTATTTTCTTCTTAAAAGTCTCTGATAATAATTATTTGTTTTTATTATCGCACCTTTTCGATTATTTTCATACAAAAATTTAGACGCGTTTGTATGTAACACGAATTAAATGATAGCGTGACAATTTTTGTTTTAAACATTTTGTACAATAACGATTATAGGAGACTTATTTCAACTAATTTAATTTTAAAACGATACATAGTAGTCGATGTTGTATTTCCCCTAAAATATAACCCATGCTCTTATCTGACACTAACAGTAAATGTTGTTATTCATAATGCTAGACATAATTGTAATACTAACAGGAAGGTATTGTGCAATTGTAACTCTCAATATTTGCAAAACACTTGACCAATATTGAGCGTTGCTTAATATCCCTCACCCGTGTGTTGTGAAACCTTCTTAGCTAGTCGCACCCCTGTGTATGTGTTCGCTCCTTGTTACATGTAAAAAAAATTGAAGGTACACCGGCTCTGTAAGATCGCTCCTAACCAATATTACCCAATTTTTCTTGTACATATATTAGTAGTCTAATATTTCTCTTGTATCGTATGTACTATCGCATTAATATATTAGACAATAATGTAGAATATAAATTTTATTCGTTATAGATGTAAAAATTATTTGTCCTAAATATATTATGTAACGAAGGTAATCTTACAGAGTTGTGTCTATTGTATATTAGAGAAAAAATTCATTAATACAAATCTATATGATGTACATTCGGAAGTTTAAATATAAATATCTTCCAAAATTTTGTTGTAATTTTAGGCAATTTGTTTTTCCAATTAATAATTATATTTAAAAAATTATTTTTTTAACTAAATAAAACAGCGACTAAAGGTGGGTGCATGGAGCAATAAAATCCTTTTTCCAAATGTAATTAAAGTGAATAGAAAAACGAAGAGGTAAAATAATTGAATATTACAGGTTCACAATGTATTTCACATTATCGTCATCAACATAGAAAAATAAAACAATTTTATTCATACAAATTATATAGGAAAATGTTCACATATTTGGACATAAATCGGAATCTGTTTCATCCGAAACAATTTTAGCGTGATTGAGAAGTTTATAATCGTACTGACCGTCATTATATTTCCTTTCAGGACCTCGAAGAGCCCGTGTCTTGATAAAATCTATGACCAATGCCGGATCTACTATAGACATTTCCAACGAATATCCCCAAGCAACCAACGCAAACGGCTAAAAATTAAACAAAGATGATGAACACATTTTGGGTATTGCCAAGTTTACTCACATAATCTGTTGTTAACAACGTGTAAGGAGTGATGACGTGTCTGTACAAACACTTTTTAACTATTTTTTTTAACAGAACAAGTTCTTGCATGTTGGCACAAGGGTGATATAGTAACACGATGGCGCCGTGTTCCAGATTATGTAACCACCTTTGAATTGGGAGAAACATGTATTCCCCAAATTTTGCCCATAACGGTCGATGCGTTCCACTAGAATAAAATAATAGATCATCTGAAATGTTAGTATAGTAGAAGGTTTCATATATCTAATAAATTTCAATGGTGTACATGGTTTCGCAATAAGACAGTTACAGCATATTATAAAAGTAAAGCGTCATAAAATTATTATAGAAAAAGTTGTAGAAATATGGTTTTCAACAAGTTTCGTGTTATAGGTATTTTGTATAATTAATATAAATAAAAAAAAATGAAATTTGGAAAAGTACAAACTTAAAAAACACCTCTTTAATTAAGTACTTACTTATTCCAATTTATTTTTGAAAATATTAAGAAAACTAAAAGTAATAACGAAATTTTGTGAAAATTTTTCGTAGTTGGGAACTGGTGAAGCAAATTTTTTGTTGATTCGATTTATACTTGGAGCGTGAAAATTTCTTACCGGATACCATACGAACATAAATTATTTTTTAATTTTTCCTTTTAAAATTTTCGTGCCCTAAACAAAATTCACGGAAATAATTTAAGCTCTTGTGATATAAGTCAAAATTCAATTAACCTTTTTATCAAATGTCAACCAATGAGTCTCGTTTTTGCTAATTGTAAACCAATAGTAATAACTGTTTCGCAAAAAGTATGATTAGAACAAATTTGGATTGATTGAATTTCCTGCTCATCAATTCCACACTCGTGTTATGTGGACATTTTTCAAGTTGGAACCATATGGAAAACTTTTTTATTATTGGTTTTCTGAAAAAAGGTTATTTTTCGTTAAAAAGTTATGCATGGTACAAAACATAAAATGCAATCATCAGATAGCAATTATTGTTTTAAGCTATATACGTGGTTTGTCAAAAAATATGACTTGCTCAAGAGTAAAGTACCATTATTTTTTACAATACAGAAGAATGTTATATAGCCCAAAAAATATACACATTTGGGTAGAATAAAATTAAGGAATCGATAAAATTCTGAAATTAGTAGCTAAAAACGTATTGTAAATTTTTACAACTTTTAATTGTTTAAATTAAAACTCTTTTAAGTAAAAATATTTTCATACAAAAGTTGTAATTTAAGATCTTACCTACAACTTTTGTTTGAATATCTTTTCATATCTCAATTTGTAAAAAAAATACTTATATAAAATAAATATAACAAATAAAAATAAATTTTAAGAAAGTATTTTTTACTACGGCGCATGCGCAATGACTTACCGTTCACTTGATATTTCAATCATTCATTTTTTGATTAATAATATCAGATTTATTTTATTTATTCGTATGGTATATAGATAGAAATATAGAACTGACTATTGCATACGTATGTCAAATCACTTGCGACAACCAATGACTTTATTTTTAGTTTGTTTGAATTAATCTTAAATTTTAAATTGAGTGTTAGGTTAGGTGTGAAAGGAAACTAAAATATTATAATAATGTAACACGTATCGCCACCTATCGGCAACTTCGGGATGTTCATATGCAAATATAGAATCATCTGGGCGTTATGCATTCCGGGGAGATGATGTACTTCTGGTATTGGTAATTTAATTTGTGTGTATAAATGACACTAAAAGAATTACTTTTTAAATAAGGAAATCATAAATTACCCTAATTTTCTTATCGAAATTGAAAGTGCTCGCCTTAGAACATGAAATTATTTTTTCCACTACTAGCTGTGAAGTGGACAATTATTGCGTCTCTAGCCAACTGAGAAGTTGAATTTCTCTATTAGTGGTTAATAATTTTTTTTATTGTTGACCTAGGTTAATAATGGACAATTTCAAATTTTTTGAGAATCTAAGAATAGTTGCTTAACAAAAACGAGTGAAACATAATTTTGTATATCCAGGAGATTATCTCTAACGAATTTGCTGCTTAAAATTACCTAACACGATAAAATTATTTGAATAAAAAAATGCCATTAGTTTAAAATTCGCGCCCCCATCCCATAACCGCAAATACATATTTATTTATTTATTAAATATGATGGTAAAATCAGTTTTTTCAGGTTTCCCAAAGGAGAAGAATTTTAAGTAAATTACAAACATTTTGTTGTAGGTGTTTTGAATGGTTAACAGAATCTGGAAGGTCCGATCTGTTGCATAAAAATGTCGACTCTAAAAACTTAACGAGTATGTGGCGAACACTTGCCATTCCTAAATGAATTACAAGTGTCAATTTCTGAAACCCAATATTCAAATGATGCAAGGTATATTGGCGAAGCAATAAATGCCCGTTAACATCTCTAGCTATACCAAAACTACTCAAGCTTGCAGCTCAAATACTGTTAGGTAAAGAAAATTACGGAGGAACATTCTTAAATAGCAACGTGAAAAGAAAGCACTTCAATTGAAGTTAACATCTCCCAAAGATTACTTCCCGAAAGCAGAGCACAAATTGTGACAGCCGAAGTGGACTTAAAAAATAAACCACTAAGAAGCAGGAGATATACAGAGGAATACAAACAATTTTCACTAAAATTATATTTTACGAGTCCCAAAATGTTAATTTTAAAGTAGGTTTTAAATTTTTTGCCAGCTCAAACTGCTAGATCATGGTTAGAGTTATATATAAAAAGTCAAACAACCCTTGTGCTACATTTTTACAAATACGATATGCAAAGGTGATAAATTGAAGCTGATAGGTTACCAGCGCGTTACAAACTGGTTGCGAACTAATTGCGCCGTGTGTGAATGTTCATTGAAAACGTTGAAACGCATGGTTGGCAAAGGTTCTGAACATTTGCACACGGCACAATTAGTTGGTAACTAGTTTGAATCGTGTTTAAAACTAATTATTAAATTATTCAAGAAAAATGTATATATTTCAGTACTGAATGGTTAAAAAGATTTATAAGATTTTGTTGCTGTTTTTCAAAGCGAACCATTCTTTCTCATACTCTATTCTTGATGATAATGAGCGTCTGCTTTTTTTCAGTTTCTGGTAAATGGTTCTTTATCAGCTTGAACAATTGTTTTTGTTTTACTAGATTAATACAACAAATCCCAGGCAAGCACAATTATTTCTTATAAGCAAGAGAGCGTGTTCACACGTTTTTATCTCATTCACAACCCGTGTACTGTCTTTTGTAAATGTTTCGGCCGCGGTGCGCGACTTTTATCAAGGCAACTGAAGATGTGGATTTGAATTGAAATTTATTTGTGTTCTATCATTCACTGACTCGAATTCTTCAGCTGCCTTGATAAAGGTCTCGCACAGGAGCCGAAACGTTGAGGACAGACAATACAGGAGTTGTCAATGAGATAAAAACCTTGTGAACATGTCCCTCTTGAAAACTTAACCTACATTGGGGTTCTATAAAATATGTGAATTTAGATTTAACAAGTACCGGAAGTAAAACATGAAAAATGTGCTACAACATTTTGAGAAGTAGAAAAACAAAACACGTTTTTGTTTGCATGTGTTCATCATTTTTGAAGTGAGGTTTTTTTAACTTGTTTTGTGGTATTTATAATTCAAAAGAAAAATATAAACTATGAGAATTGTATGGGCCTGAACATTTGGGTCTGGATAAAAACGTCAGCTTTTTTGGCTAACTAAACCATACCTTAGAAACCTGTGCATCTAATATTGTATGGGCCCAAATCTAACGGTGAACTTTTTTGGGCCTCATGTCGCGGATCTGCACCATTCATAGCATTCTACACCTAAGACCTAAAAAACTGACATACACAATACAAGTTTCCCGACACATTATGTCACGGGCCCACAGACTATTAATAGACATACTTCTACACGAAATAGAATAAACATTATTTTAAAAGTATTGAAGGAAATTTCTATTTTTTTCTTTAATTCCCTTTTAGAAATCTATCTGTCTGTATCTTCTACAATTCAAATCAGAAATTCTGCTTTTTCCAGGCATATTATTCCTAATGAATAACTATTATCAAATCTACACCCTTATAAATCACTCCATTTCACCAAGGTGCTTCATTCAAAGTAATTATGAATTAACTACTTACAAAGTGGGTATTCGTAACCGGTAATTGATCGAAGTGTCCATGCATTTATGTGCTGCCTATAATAAAAAAATTAACTCAGATACTAGTACTCATAAAATCTTACTGAATATTGTCTAGGTATGGTGTAAGACATTTCAATAGGTTGTACATTCTTAGGATAATATAAATATTTGGATTCGAAACAAGTGTAATTGATGGGAGAATTATCCCAATCAATTGTTAGATTTGTCTACAAACATTTTCATTAAAACTAACAAAAAGTGATGTGGTTAATTCAGTACTTGCCATCATCACAATCTTTAGAAACAACCCCATTTGTGCAATATGATTATTGGATGGTTCATATTCTATTGATGGATTGGTATCTAATAAGACATCCGGCGAATGCGAAACCATTTCCCATTCCAATCATTCTCAGTATCTACAAAAATGAATATGAGAAATGATATAACTGTATGATAAGGAATTTAAGTACCTAATGCCGATGCTACATCATTTCGAACATTGCACAGAAACAAACTGAAGATACACCAACAGATGCTTCCAAGGTTGTACATTGTGCAGTAGAAGAGGACGTAGTAGATGTTACACTCGATGTTACATATCTTGGAATTTCCTAAAAAAACATAAAACTAACACGTAATTACTTTAATTGTGCTATTATTCTAACCTCTACAACATTTTTTATCAGTTGTTGTAACCTTGGATTGTGGGAACTCGTACTGTTGTTCTATACAGGGCGATTCATATTTTAAGTACTTTGTTATCAATACTTCCTCGAAAAGATGAAAAACTATTTATTTTGAACGTATTTACTTCAAACTAAACAAGCAGCCCAATAAATAAGGAAAACTTATAACATATTTACAGTGAATAATAGTTTTTTTGCTTCTGAGATTGCCGTTTTGAATCGCATTTTTCTTTATTTTTTATTAAAAGGATATTCATCTTGAAAATGAAGTGGGTGTGAAACGGTTGACACTCAAACGGTTGTACAATAGTATAGGAATGGTTTTCTGCTACTTTTATGAAATTTCTACTAACACTTGTATACTACACCATCTTGTTTCGTAATAAGTTATCCACTATAATATTAGTTATATATAATAAGTTATTGTGAAAGCAATCTCCAGTTTTGGGATACAATAATTGAATACGAAATTTTTAATTATTTCTTCCGATGCATATTTATATTGGTTTTATAAAATGCGTTTCTTGCAGTCCACTGGTTTTCTAAGTACTTCTGTGGAATAGGTTTATGTAAAACTTTTGAATGTAAGCCACCCTATTTTGATACTTTAGAATTGGTTTTGCTTCTAAAATTATTGCTATGCGAGACGTAAAGGGTTCCAATCACGAACTTCTTTACTAAGTAATCGTGGTTAGAGGTCGATTGTTTATGACACAGTTGGCAATAAATATTTCTCTTCCTCTTACATCTTAATTTGAATCAAATAGTGTCTTCCACAAGCGATCTTTAATACCTTCAATAAGTCATCAGCAACTATCAGTACTAAGATTTTGGATCTATTGGACTTGTTTTACTTAATTACTTACTCGAAGATGATTATTTTCTCCTTATTGTTATTAATAGTTGTGGAATGGACTCTTCAATGAGAAGGGGCATCAAAAAATCACTAAGGCGTTTTTATGGCGACGTTTCGTGCAACGAAGTGTACATTTCCTCAGGCCTCTGAATTATTGATCTGAAAACAATCACATTACAATTTAGGTAAACTTAATAATTTTTTGATTTCTAATACCCACACCAATATTCTTATGTCATTTATTTCACACTGCCTCCATAAGAGCAAATACAGATTCCAGAGCACAGAAGAACAATTTTTTTATGCGTGTAAAACGACAAAATTTAAAATTAATTTGAATCAATTATACCTATGTATATTAAACTTGTTTTATTAAGAATCGTAGAAAATGTATAGTGAGCAACACGTGCGTGAAGATTTTTTTCACACAAGCTTGGAGTTGAGGTAATAAAATCTTACACCAAACTGAACAAGTCGAAGTTCAATTATAAATGAATACTAGTTCCCTCAAAAATGTTTGCTTAAAAAGCTAAAAAGTGTGTGATATTACAAGTGTAGAGAGAAAGGTGCATGAGTTCTGGGGAAATATAATTATAACGAGCCAATAAGATACACGACGTCATAGTTCTTTATTAAGTGAATGTAGCATATAGACAACGCGAGGCGGTGCGTGAGGCACATAGTCGACAAAAATCTTGAATGATCATTCTAACTATAGAAACTACCCTTCTTTAGTGCAGGTTAAATCTACGCATTGTATTTGAATGTAAAATTGTTTGGTCTACTCTTCATCGTTACCAAATCATTGAAAGCTAATTCCATCCAAACAGTTGCAATTCATTAACTGTCTAAAATTTTTAACCATGTAAGAATTGAGGCTTCACGACCGAAGTCATTGTTAAAACAAAACGTGTTCCGGGATTGGACCGTGTCAAAATGGTAACCGTAGTTGCCAACGTTTTGCCACCTATCGTAATGGGCTTCACCCGGGCGACAAAGTTGAAACATACATATCAGAGTTTAAGGTAGACTACTAAAAGTCAGCTAATCAACCTGTCAACTAAAGCTAGATTCTAGGCTGATAGAAGTCTTACATAGAAGAGAAACATTATGGTTCGTTAACCTCGGGGCTGATTAGTTTGAAGTAGGAGAGGGGACGGGTTTAATGATAGGAGTCTACAAAGGTGAAAGTTCAAAACCGCGATTGCGAATAAAGTTGTTGGGATGATTGATGATTTCTATACTCTCCCTAATTTTTCTATTAAAAAATAAAGAAGATTTGGCAATCAAAGCAGAATTATCAAAATCTGTCTTGTGATCAGTATCAAAATGATGCTCAGCCCCGGCAGGCTTGGGAACCCTGTTATAACTTAACACAACGGTCATGTTCTAAAATGCATGTAATAAATCGACCACCTATGTACACTAAACCACACAAACAAGGAATATGATATACACCCTGAGAAGAAAGCGTTGGAAACGTATCCTTAGAGGAAGGTAAATTTGTTTCTGAACTGGTAGAAGAAATCTCTTTTAAACCTTGAGGGCGAGGATGGGAATGACATTTAATGAGTTTTCGGATAACTTGTTTACTACAACTATTTCCAACGAGAGTATTAGTTAGATGTCGCAGTTCCAAATTCAGATTGTCTGATTGACATATAGAAAATGCTTGAAATACTAAAGAGACTTTTTTTGGGAAGGATGTTGGTGGAAAAAGGCATGTAAGTACCTACCTACCTGTCAGTATGAGAAGGTCAGCAATACACCGAATGACCTAATTCGCCGTTGGGTTTTTGATAGTTAAGTCCAAGTTAAGTATGATTTTTCTTCCTAACGAACTAGATGTCAGCATGTTGTTTATTGAGATCGTCAAGAAACGTATCTAAAGAAATATGATGTGGGGCCATACGATGAATGTATCATCAACATATACCTAAAGCATTCTTCTGGTTTCAACGGAAATACATTCACAGGCTTTGATAAAAATGTGGGCGACAACAGAAGATAAAAGGGATCTATAGCAGCATCAAAAATCTGTTCGTAAAAGTCATTGCGGAATTAAAAATAAGTTGACAAAAGACACTTTTGTATGAGCGGTATCTATCCTACATCTTTACCATGTTGAAATAATATTTGGTCGATAATTGCGAGAGAATGTATGAGATGAATCTTTGTAAACAATGATGTAACAGAAAATCATTATGATTTACCTTCAAACTATCTACACATTGAATGAAAGGGTAAGGGTTCAAGGTATCTGAAGATGCTTTACCTGCAAATTCGTTAAATATTTTTGATAGAACTAACATGACAACTATAAGAAAATCTGTGCTACAAGGCGACAGTCAGGTATACTATAAACACTTAGGATTGCTCGATCGTGAAATATTTTCTCTTCGTAGTGGGAAACCGTGATGTCACTATCAGCCCAGGTTGAAAGTATTCACAACTAAAAAGTATTCATACAACTAAAACGCTTTATAAAATATTACAATGAAGTAATTATTAGGTTCTGGATTACAATTAATTGTAATTTACATTTAATTATAATTAATCGACCAACTAGGTGGTGCTATTGCATCAGTAATAAAATTTATAGTTTGTAACATAAATAAATGGGAGAATCGAAAACATTTTCAAAGTACCATTCCATGGTACTTTTAAAATTACACATTCGTTGAAAAAATCTGTATATTCTAATATTGATTACGTCGGGTATAGCTAGCTACATCTGCACATAAAATATTGTATAGCATAAAATATTTAGTCAGTAGCTACATTATAAAAATAGTATATTATGCAACAAGTTTTATAAACAGAACTTTAGACATGAAATTTATTTAGGGTCGAGCGAAGCGTAGCGGAGCGAGTATCTAAAAAACGAGTGTCTAAAGATATTTATAAAACGAATTGCATGCTATACTTTTCCTACGACCAACACAAAATACTTCAGTGCAACAACACAATAACAATACAAAATCCTGAGGTAACTATAGATTAAGAGTGTCATTAGAAAAATTTCACAATTAAAACTAACCTTAAATAACTAACAAGTGACATAATTAATTTGAAGCCAAGTTCAACCTGTGACTAAAATTCGTTCTTGCCAACTTCGTGTCGTGACTAAAACCATTCTAAAACGCTAAAAGTTTGGCTAAAAGGTTACTTAGCATCGTGTCAACATATTATACAATTAAATGCGTTTTAAAGGTGGGAGTAGATAAAATTAACTAATTAATGATTTTTCCCATTTCTCACCAATTTTTCTTTGATTATCATCTGACTCTGTACTAGAACATATTTTACATTTGTTTTTCTATTACTATCAAGAATTCGTTTTAAGTTTAAATAAATAATGCGGATAATTGTCCTTAATTTAGAGCGTAGCTTAATCATTTCAAAAAACACATTTTCACGCTTTTTAATTTTTAAAGCGATTTTCTTAATAAGTTTTTCTTTGAGTACTGCATTAGTCCCATGATAAAATTTAAAGCATCGGTTCCACTTCTTAATTTAAAAAAAAAACGTGCAGACGGCTGTATAAGACCATCCACAATGGTAAATTATAGACCTTATCCGTTCTTTATGGACATTAACTGATACATTCGTCTTAATAAAGTTGTGATAAACTGTTTCATTGTTTTTTGGAAATAAATAAGACTGTTCTTACAGCCAAATATGGCATAATGAGTTCCCGGCATTTTACAAATTACAACGTCAACAAAAAATCAAACCAACTGACATCGAATGCACGAAGACATGCAGGCAATTGAAACGGTACGGCTGACAATGACGTCACACGAGGGAGTAGTTTTATCTCGAGGTGAACAACGTTGATGGTATCGGGACCGAGCAATCGTAGTGTTTATATTATAGTATCCTTGGACGACACCATCTAGCGTTAAAAGACTATTTAAAGAATTAGGAAATACTAAAAAGTATAAAAGTAAGTGATGTGGTAGAACAAGTAGAACAAAATTAAAATGGAGCTGAAACAGTTCAAGATAAGAGTTGGAAGGTCCAGAGTGGGCGTCTGTGTAAAGGAAAAGGTGAAAGAGGGAAGTCTCAAATGAGCATCAAAAGGTACGAAGGAATGACGTAGAGAGGAGTTGCACAAAATGACTGGCAGAATATTACTTTTTAAACTTGCTAACCAATAGATATAATCTGAGGTGTATAGCATGGAATCAGAACTCATTATTGTGCTTCCTCTTTCTGAACTTACAACACCTCCAGTAAGTTAAGTTCCCTGAGGAATATCAGGATCGACCTTTGATTGAAAGGAGTAATTTCCTCCAGTTTGAGAAAATGTTTCCTGAAACAATTCCACCTTTTGGAAAGCATTCACATTCCGTTAGAAGATGAATTGGGGTTTCTTATGACAAACCTTCTGTCGAGTTAGTTTGTCACATCAATCTTGGCAAGATGTCCGCCAAGTCTGGCCTCATGCACCATAAATCACTAAAAAGATTTTGTTAGAAATGTTATTGACTGTGTGTATAAAGTATGAATTTTTAATGAATTACCCTGTACAATTCTTGCAAACTCTCAATTAACTAGACCTTAAATATTACTTTATATCCTCTCTGTAGGGCAATAAATACTACCGCTCCAAATTTGAATAAGTATAGAATTTCTGATTGTGGATATCGTAAAACAAATCCGGTAAACGCTAACATCACTTGTCTTCCTTTTGCGCATACGTCTTTCTGCTCATGGGTAATAGCGTATGTGCATTCGCAAAAGAGGGACACGTAATCTTAGAGTTTACCGTATTTGTTTTTACGATATTCAAAAACTCCCCAATCAAACAATAATTTTCCTTCATTTTCATAACTATCCGTACAAAGCATACACCTTTGAAAATGGGTAGTGATGCTTCGAGAAAAAACTGTACTGTTTTTAGTTTTTCTTAGTTGCAAATAACGTGTTTTGTTAACTAGAAGTATTAAAAATGTCAGATATGGAGAATTAAAATTGTCGATTTCTTATATTTCGTATCTAAAAACTCGATGAAGAACAACGTACTTTCAATGGCAGTAATCCGAGCAGAAACAGAAAGGACATAATCAATGCTAAAGATCGTTCAATTACATATACATACCATTAGAGTACCTACGTCCCAAACTCGTAATATTTATAAGTACACACCTGCTAGTCGAAAAATTCATTTAAGTTGGCAGTGAATTGTATTCGTTTTATTATAAAATTTTATATATTTCTTTGCAACGAACAAATACTTTTAAGTTAATTTTAAATCTATACATTAGAAGGATCAGTAAACTCATAGGTCATATCACTTCGAAAATTAAAATTATTGAATAATAACGTATTTTTATTAGCAGTAATCTGAGTAGAAAGGACATATTCCATGCCAAACATGGTTCGATTGGTATATACATACCATTTGTTAATTATTTTAAACGTCAAAAATAATCATAACAAACATCCGTATCAGAGTACATTCTACAACTCTAAATATTTAAGTACAGACCTGCTAACCGAAAAATTTATTTAAGTTGGCAGTGAAATCAACCTAATTCCGCCGGTCGGTTCGTATTCGTTTTATTACAATTTTTATATATTTTTTTACAACGGTATCGTTTTACAAACGTTTGAAGTATCAGCAAACCCATAGGTCATATCAATTCGAAAAATAAAATGATTGTGACATCATAAACGTATATCCACAGTTCGCAAATTAATTGCAGCAAATTAGGTATGCTTTTTCTAAATAATTTTACCGTTTTTTCTAAAATGTTAGTGACCCGATGACTAGTTTCATGCAAAAACCTACTTTATTTGTTTTTGAAATTATTTCCTGCATTTTGTCACCATCATGTTTGGATAGCATTAAGCTCCACATTTTAAAAATGTTCAATTTAATTTCATGGCACATAGACATTTTTCTGATAATTTTTGTTGCTATTTAACAATGTTTTGGCAATTGGTGTACAACCTCAATTACGCAAAGAAAAAAGTATAGGATGACTATGCTGTAAGGTATAATTTTTTATGTGCATGTTGTTCATGGCTTCTATAAATGATTGTCTCATAGGGTGAGCGTTGGAAAATTTCAAAAAATGCTAATTTGCCGGTTAAATCTATAGTAAATTATTATTATTATTATTATTACAATATAAGTAGGAAGGCGGCAATGCCGATAAGCCTACTGGTATAGTTCACACAATATATGACTGCACAGAATGCAAAAATAAAACAAATTAGGAACGAAAAAATAACTTGACTACATAATTGCACTGTAATTTATAGCATAATACACGATAATAAAATAAAAAAAATTATGTACTGCTATGAAATTAAAATAGATGTTTATCAAGAACATTCTTAAATATGTTTAAATTTTCACTACATACTATTGATGAGGGTAAAGAATTCCACAAGAAATGAACTCGGTTTGAGAAAAACTTTTTCCTAGGTAATTTATTTGATTTTTCTCAACTTAATTTATAGGGATGACCACGAAGATGCACAGTTTCACTAAGTCTAAAAATGTCTAGAGGTGTGCTGTAATAGTCGCTCATTATTTTGAAGGTTTAGATTAAATTACGCGCATATAATGTTTCTTCATAAGGAAGGAAGAATTGCTTTAGGAATTTTTGTTATTTTTCTTTGTACTTTTTCTAGAAGCTCGATATCTTTGGCATAATATGGTGACCACACAGGAGACGCATATTCTAACAATGGTCGAATATAAGATTTATAAATAATTAACAGTATACTTGTGGGCTTACATCTTTAAAAGCACATCTTACCAAGTAAACAACGGAGTTTGCTTTTTTCACTATTGAGTTAATATGGTATTCTCATTTTAAGTTGCTTGTCATTGTTACACCCAAATCTTGCTGTTTTTCGACAGATGTTAATTTAATACCATTTATTGTATAACTGACTTTTGGATTATTGCGCCCAATATGTAGCACTACACGTCTATCAGAATTTAATGTTAACAACCACTGTGATGACCATTCTTCTAAAGTTTGTAAGTCAGCGTGTAATACATGTGCATTAGTGAGTGGAAAGTTAAAAAGTTCAGTATCGTCAGCAAAGAATGAAGCAGAAGATTGGATACATCTTGCTAAATCACTTTTATACAGGGTGTCCAGAAACTCTCCTGACAAACAGCAGAACATAAAGATGTTATTTTAATGGAAGTTGATGAAAATCCAGAAATTAGCGTTCGAAGACTATCTGCCATGTACCCCACAATTTCAAAATCTTCCGTAGGAAATATCTTACAGAAAGAAAATTTATATTCTTTTCATTTTACAAAGGTGCAAGACTGTAGAAGGAGATTTTTGTGAAATTCACTAGATGGTTACAAAATCAGAAAAATCAAGATGAAGATTTTTTCAGGTACATTTTGTTTGGTGACGAAGCTACATTCACAAAAAATGGAATTTTTAATGTACATAATGCACATTATTATTCGTACATTGGTGACAATCCCCACGTTGTTCAAGAATTTAAGCATCAGCATAGGTTTAGCATAAAAGTCTGGATAGGAGTAGGACGATTATCTACTTGGACCTGTGCAATTACCTGCTTGTTTAAATGGTGCTGATTATTTACATTTCCTGCAAAATATTTTACCTGATTTGTTAGATGAGGTGGGTTTAAATATTCGGCAAAACTACAAGACGGCTGTCCGGCCCACTTTAGCAGGAATGTACGGGACTTTCTAGATAATAACTACAAAGACCATTGGATTGGAAGAGGAGGTCCAGTTGCTTGGCCAGCAAGGTCGCCGGATTTGAATCCTTGTGATTATTGTGTTTGGGGATGCATAAAAACATTTGTTTATTCCGTTCCGATACAAAATCGTGCACAGCTCTGGCGAAGAATACAAGATGCTTGCAACGAATTTAGAAATAACTTTGGATTTTTTGCAAGAATTGGCGTTCTCTAAGCAAAAGGCTAAATTTATGCATAGAGACTAATGGTCATCACATCGAGCACCTTTTGTAACTATCTACCTTTGATACTTTTTTGTTACTTTTGGTCCATTGTAATAAATACTTTGTTTTTAAAAATTTTTAACTCAAACTTTTAAACTTTAATGACGAAAAACGTAAAATTTTCAAATCCATTTTTCTAGAAATCGGTGTATCCTAATGACTTAAAGTAAGAGTACCTTTTAGTACTAGAATACCTGAAAATTTAATAATATTGTGTCACAAATGCTTAAAAGTTAAAGACAAAAAAGTTATGCGTTAATATAACCGTTGACCTACCCAAAACGGACGCCTATGACCGGTACTGGAAATTCGCAATTGATGGAATCGATTCATCTCTGAAGGCTAAACAAGCATACCAGTTTTTGCTTTTCTAAGTAGAAGCGTTCTGAGGTATTTAAAAAAACTATTTACAAGGCGCCATCTTCAAAGAGCTCTAGCTCCCTTAGGAAGCATTTTCGGACTAGGTGGATTGGATTAAATTGTCTTAAAATTATCTGAGGAATCTCCGGTCTTTGTTTGTCAGGAGAGTTTCTGGACACCCTGTATAGAGAACAACTAACAAGGGCCCTAGGACTGAACCTTGGGGAACACTACTAACTACTGAAAATTTTGACGAAAGTGATCCATCGACTCTAGTTCTAAATTACCTATTTTGTATAAAACTGCCAATCCATTTCAGCAATTTGCCTCTCATTCCATAGTGTTCTAATTTATAGAGAAGTGTTTGTGTAGGAATTCGGTCAAAAGCTTTTTTGTAATCTAGATATATAACATCTATTGTTACTCCTAAGTCAATGGTGGACGTCCATTTATCAAGATTATCTAGCAAGTTTGTTATAACAGAACGTTTTGAAACAAAACCATGTTGATTTGGGGGTAAAATGTGGTAAGTTTTTTGGTTAATATTTTTTCCATACATTTACCTAAAACAGACGTCAAACTTGTAGGTCTCTAGTTTTTAGAAAATAATTTGTCGCCTTTTTTGTATATTGGTACAACTGTGGCGCATTTCCATAACTGTGGTACTTCTGATTGTTGAAGAGATTGATTCATCAAAATTGTTAGTGGAGCTGTTAATGATAAACTGCACATCTTATAAAACTGAGGAGATAGTTCATTATGAGCAGAACTGAAGTTGGAATGTAATGCAAGTAATTCCATTTGAACTTTTTCTTCCGTAACTCCTACACTGAAGATAATATTTTGGATGCGAGTTGATGGAAGTAAGAATGGAAAGTTTAAGGCTTCTTGCACATAAGAGGATGAAATTGTTTGGCTAGCATATCAGCAACAATTTGGGAATTACGTTATATAGTTCCGTCAGTTGTGTTTCTTAATGTTATAAACCTCGTACGTGTATTTAGAATTTTTTCTAACACTAGTTACTAGTTGCTATTTTTGATTTGTATTTAGTTCTGGTCAACTCTAGTTATCCATGGTTTATCGTTTTTGTTTTTAAATACTTGTTAGGCACGTACATAGAAATAGCTGTATTTATAACATTAAATAAATTGCTTGTGGTGTCGTTTGCGTTTGAGGTTACAATAGAGTTATTTGCCAAAATAAACTTATTTATTTCATTGTAATTGGCTTTGAAAAAGGTTTTAGTTTGTTTTTTACAGTCGGATTTTTTAGGCGGCATTGTGAATTGAGACCGTGCAAATAGTACAGTGTGATCACTACCACCAATTGGCGGAAAATCTTGCAATTGAGAAAGTATTCCTTCATCACTAACTAGAATTAAATCTGACAATGATGGAATATCGCTATTTCTGTATCTTGTTGGAAATTGTATTAATTGCTTTAAATTTGAATTCAAATACATGTCCATGAAAAGACGCGTGGAATTACCAGGCACAGATGAACTTATGGTAATGTCATAATCTGTCAGTTATTTTATCTTTACGTTTTAATTATTATCCCTGGTTCTAATTGTGTGTTGTTCGTCGTTTATCGTTAATTTTGTTCATTTGATGAGACAGTCATTTATAGAAACCCTGTATATGCCTATGTATGGTATGGTATAAAGCACAGTGTATTGTAGAAACTTTGTGCAAATACTTTACACAGCATGTACTTTAAGGTTAAGAAAACTACCAATAAACCTAATCATGCCAACTTCTAATGAAGTGTTAAGCAAAACAACTTCGTAAAAGTTACATTTTCTACAACTGTTATTTGAAGGTTTTTGTTCTAAAAGGGATGGTAGTTATAAATATTCGTTTCCTATTTTTATTCCGTTTACTGCTCTTTTTTTGTTTTAGATGTTTTAATAAACGATACCTTTGTAAAAAAAATAATCATTGAATGCTGTGAAACAAGGTATAATCGGTTTGTAACAACCCCATCATTTTTTAGACTATCGTCTAAATTTCGGACTAAAACGACGTTATTCTCGCATTTTAATTTTCTTTTTTTTTTGCATTGCGTTAATAATCGGTTACAGTGCGGTGCCGTGCTTCCTATTTTTAAATATTTGCGGTCGTGGACCTTTAACTAAAGTTTAATTATGCAGAATAAAACCATCGAGTCGTGCCAATACCAAATTTAATTATAATAAACCTAAATGTAAATGATTTTGTGTTTCTTGACAAGTTTCGACTGTATGATCAAACAGTTATCTTCAGAAGAAGCCTTACGACTAGTGAAAGTGTGAAGATTAGCACTTATTTTATATAATAAACATTTTGAAAAAATTTTAAGAATCTAAAGTTAAGTAGACATTACAAAAACAAATTCACAAATTTATTACTTACTTTATTACTATTTAAGTTTTCACACGCATTCCGCGTTGTGAATTTGTTTTTGTAATGTCTACTTAACTTTAGATTCTTAAAATTTTTTCATAATGTTTTTTTATATAAAATAAGTGCCAATATTCACACTTTTCACTAGTCGTATGGCTTCTTCTGAAGATGACTGTTTGATCATACAGTCGAAACTTGTCAAGAAACACAAAATCATTTACATTTAGGTTTATTATAATTAAATTTGGTATTGGCACGACTCGATGGTTTTATTCGGCATAATTAATCAATTAACCAATACTTTATATAAACATGGATCCGTTCTTCCCATCAAAAATTTAACTAAAGTGTAATGTGCGTGTGCAAGGTTTGTTGCTAGATGGAAATGGGACCGATGAAGGAACTCTGAAACAAATTTGGAAGTACGTATTCATCTTACTATTTATATTGCATAGTTTAAATTATTTGTCAATGTATAACGAGTGTTCAAATAAAAAACTAGGGTGGACAAGCCGTGGAATTAAATTGATTTAAGTATTTTCACTGTGTACACAAAAGTACAGGACGTGGTGGCTTGGGACTTTGCATGAATATCTATATATATACAGGGTGTCCCAGAACTAATAGGACATATTTTAATATAAGATTCCTTAGACGAAAACAATGAGATTTTTTTATATTAACCATACTTGAAAACTGGATATTTACTAAGATACAGGGTGTCAAAGTGAAAAATGAATTTTAGTTTTTTCTTATTTAATTGAAAAGTACTTGAGATATTTTGACAAAATTTTGCATAGTGGGGTTTTTTGGTGTTGCAAATTGAAATTTGACCATCATTTTACTGTACTCGTAAGATGGCGCCACAAATGCTTCCAAAACTTTATTTAAACACATATTTTTTTTTGTTATTCATTTTAGGGCTACTTTTTCTTAAAATTATGATTTTACAATTATCTGTGCATAAAAAAGTCATACTTGTTTGAAGTCTGTAAATGTAGCCATTTTCGAGATATTTGGGGTTAAAATGTTAAGTGCATCAGTTTTTCTCAAATTTATCCAGGCGACTTTGACAAAAACAATTTAATATTAACTGTTTTGACATTTTAAATGATTACATGCGCGATATGGGTTGCATTTACAGACAAGAAAATATTTTAAAATTTAACGAACACAAATATTTTGTTTATTGAGAAAAACTTACAAATGCTAAGTAATTTTTTTTGTTTATCCTAGTAAACTACTCCAAAAAATAAATATTGTTAAATGATGCCTGGATAAATTTGAGAAAAACTGACAATATTGTTAAATGAATTTCAAATGCATTTAACATTTTAGTCCCAAATATCTCGAAAATGGCTACATTTACAGACTTCAAACAAGTATGAATTTTTTATGCACAGATAATTGTAGAATCATAATTTTAAGAAAAAATAGCCCTATAATTAAACACAAAAAATATGTGTGTTTAAATAAAATTTTAGAAGCATTTGTGGCGCCATCTTACGAGTACACCAAAAAACCCCATTATGCAAAATTTTGTCAAAATATCTCAAGTACTTTTCAATTAAATAAGAAAAAACTAAAATTAATTTTTCTTTTTGACACCCTGTATATATATATATATATATAAATGAATGTGTGTTTGTCCTCGAACTCCTTCTAACCGTTAGTCCGATTCGAATGAAATTTTACACATTTCTTCAGGTAGATCCAGAATAGGTCACAAACGTTTGATATTCGCGATTGCCCTGCGGTTTCCGCGGAAATCGCGAAAAACCGCGAAATATACCACTTTTTAGCCGTTTTTCGTGGCACAGTGGGTGTGCATGTTTCTGAGGAGGTCGAAATGTATGGAGCGAAGGTAGCCAAAAGATGTATATTTCCAACAAAAACTTTTTGTTTGAATGGTACTGTTAATGGATAATGGATAGCTACCACAACATCCACAAAAAGTTATCGTCTGAGATGGGATTGTAAACAATAAGTCCAGACCAAGGATTTTCTTAAGGTTGAAAAAAACATGTTACTTGAACAGTTTTCTTGTGAATTTAGTTCAATTTATTACCTACAACGTTTTGACAACAATTTTTATCTTTTATATAGAGCCTTGGGTAAGACAAAAATTGTTGTCGAAACGTTGGCAGGTAGTAAATTAAAATAAATTACAAGAAAAACTGCGCAGTAGCTTGTTTTTCTTTAACAATAGAATATTAGGACTAATTTTTTAAGAAAATCTTACTGGTGCAGTTATAGAATTGTACTCAAATGAAGAAGGTGCAGATTTACCAGCAAATTACATGATGGCGCTCTACCGCATTTTGTTAGTGTAGTTTGTAAGGTTACTTAAAATCAAAAGTGTATGTGACAAACCACAAAATGAAGAAATGGTGCTACAAAATCAAATCAGAACCAAAATTCGTTTAATAACTCAACATACGCTGTATAATTTTTTAGGAGAATTTGGGCACAGGTTTGGGTGTTGCTAAGAAGAAAATGGTTGGGAGTTTAAGCATTTAATTTGATTATTTTTATAGTTCGTCTTTCGTTCTTAAGTGTTTGGTCCGACTGTCTAGAAGGTTGTCATATTTTTGTACTACTATGTTTACATTTTAATATTGTAATCACATCGTAAGTCAAGTTCTTCTTATCACTTTTTTCTCTACTACTTTTAATCATACATCGCATTTGCATTTTTATCTTTTAACCATATTTTTTGTGGGAAACATAATTTAGTCTCAGTCGTAGTAAAAAGAATGAATAAATTCATTTTGGAGTTTGATAACCGAAACTAGTTACCATGTTAGGTAGATTGGTGCAAAATCTTAGTCGCGGTACTATGAATCTGAGATATAACAGTTCAAGTACCAAATGAAGACCACTGGACGACAATTTATTGCTTTGGTAATGAACGACACTTTGATGAAGTTACGTTCGTAATGTATTGTCAAATAATAAATATTGTCAGTTGGAGTACCTATATGTGTGTGTACCAATTAAAATAATGCTAATGATACGAAGGACTCGTAACTACAAACGGTACCGAATGTGCTTCAAATAATAATATAGTTTCTATTGTTGGTGATTTCAATGACACAGGCCGAAGTAAACTGGAAACACACGTTAAGAAAAATATGAAGCCACGAGAGCTCAGCTCTACACCTACTATGTTTTGCGGTTAGAAATGTCTTCATTGCTGGAAACGCCATCTTTGGTCATACACCAGATAACCTGGGAGAGGTGCTCAGGGTGTTAGTTACCTCGTAATATACCATTTACTATATAATGAAAAGTCTATTTTTAAGTCTATATTCAGTTTCCACAAGACGCAAAACTGATAATATTTCTTTACAATTCTCGGGAAAACATTTAACCTGCACTTACTTTCTGCTTATTTTTACCGAGCACACATTTTCGAAAGCGTAGAAACTAGTGGTTATTGTTACTCATGAAATAGAATAATCAACACTGCAAATCTTACTGCCAAAGGTCATCCAACAAGTGCTGGGTTTTCTATGTAGACTTCAACCATAATTTCTTTTATTTGATGCTGATTTGAACTTTTTGTTTTCATGGCTTTTTCTTTCTCGTACTTTCACTGCCAATGCAAGCTTGAGAAAACAAGGCACAAACCACATCCTTATATCCCGCCACATACCAAGGCCCTGCAGGACGAAGGCAATGACTAGAGAAACGGTTGCTTTAGGTGACACCACTAACTACTCTTTAAGCGGAAAAAAGCAAAATTGGCAAAACAGGAAGTGAACATGAGAAATAAAACCAAACTCTGCCTGCGATGATTGATCTTAATCAATCTGAAAAAAAAAAATTACAAAATGAAGAAGGTTTAGAAACCGATGACAGAGATTGGAGATCTTGGACAGCAAAAGACTGTCCAATGCTAAGACCCAAAATTTAAGGAGCTCTTAAACAACAACAGAAATGAATGTTTTTAAACCTTCTCAACGGATTTACACCAGGTAAAGATAATGATAATGAAGAGAAAGGTCATGCTTTTGCAGAGCATCTCTCGAAGTGTTTTAAATAAACCATCAAATGAATTGTTGCAAATATTTGCAACTTCTTATCAACTCAGATCACAAAGACTTAAGAAAATCTTGCAACCCAATATTTCTACAATCCTTAAGAACAATGAAGGTATCCTATACTCTCACCTCGGATATAGTAGAATATACATCCCACTCTAGAATAAGTTTTATATTTGTAGGACTCAACTTTCGTCTGTCACTCATATTCTCATTTGCATACTTTTTGTTTTTGGATTTGTGATATAAATCGAGTAGAACTCTGGAAATGTGAACTAATCGAGGGCGAACTATATTTTATCGTTGAAGTATTATTAACTATAAGTATTTACTATCCTATAGAAATAAACGTAATTACTATACTACAATTTTCAAATTTACATTTTTTTTAATTTTAAATTTGGTTTTCTAACTAAAATTTCGGAATACCGAGGTTCTACTGCAGCTATCAAAAACTAAAATTGTTAATCTGGGTAAAAATTATTTTAACAAAATTTTCTTTTTTAGCACAGTTTGCAGAGGTTCCAAATAACAAGTAAGTGTTTTTTGTGAGTGTATTTTGAATTTTATTCTTTTGTTATGGACCTTAATGTCTGATTTAACTTACTACAATAGTTATTTAGTCTCAAAGCTATAAAAAAAACTTAATCCTCGTGTATTGACAGACTATTGTTTTAAATGAAATACCAAAATCGTATGCTGTCACGAGCATGTCTAAAGGTCGTTCCACATCAATCAAACGTTGTTCAAACTTTGGGTTTAACTTGTTTCCGTTAAATAAATTTGATAGTGTCAAACACCATCGTTTGTTTTTGACCAATATTTGATCATTGAAAAGCAATGACAAAATAAAAAACCAGGCAGAACCAACCAATCAAATTAATTTGACAAAAGTGAAACTTGGTCATTTTCAAACTTATTTGATCAAATAAATTTGACTGAAGCAAGAATTTGACGTTTGATTTGAACAATGATAGATTTGAAACGCGTTTTAGATACTGAAAGTTATAACCCCAATATAACCTCATTGTAATCCCATAACCATAGCAATAATTGTCAGAAATTAAAATCTCCTCGACCCATAAAGTAATCTCCTGGTCCATAAGTACAGTAACTTACGGAGCTATAGACAAGTTTGATTTTCCATTACAACTGCGTTTTTATTTCCATTGTGTTGAGTCAAACTAGGTACTACGTAAAAATTGTTTGGAACAATTGTAGGTATATCCAGATTTATTGCAAATATTTACAGTTTTGCATTGCATTGTCTAGTCATATGAAGTGCACCCATTAGAACTGTTTTTGGTGAAAAAAGTGTAAACGTAGGTAAGTATTATTTTTAATTAATCATCTTACAACTCGTAAATATGAAACTCTATTATGGTAGTTTGCAGAATCACCTGATCTATGTTAAATTTTTTATTGCAATATAATAAAAAAAGCAACCTTTACAAATGTTATACAAATACATACCAGGTACCTATTTTACCAAAAAAACCTGCTACAAAAAATCAAACATGTATCAAGTGTCGACAAAGTTCCCATGGTTATTAAAAGAAATTTTCGCAAAGGAAGGTATAAAAGTGAAAGAAATGAAAAGATATTTACATGGTTCGTAATACCTGTTAAAGTTATAAAATGTACCTGATTTAGGGAATGAGCAGGAGTATCTAAAATGTTGCCATTTTCGATCGAAAGCATTTTAGATGCATTTATTTCATTGTCACATTTCCATTACCTTTTGTTGAAATTACAAAAGTTTCGTATTATATGTATTATTTTTGCGATTATCCTGTTAATGTTTGCATGTCTTTTAAAAATTTAGAACTTCTGGCGCAGTACGTTTTAAATTTTAAAATAAATTCAAACAATGCCGCTTGTTAAGCTGATAGACTTATTACCATGTGCGTTACAAAAATTAACCCAATTTTCATGAAAACAAAGTATATTGACAATTGTCTTAGGAAATGTTGGTAATTTTTGCTTTGAAAGCAAAGGTGAATCAAGAAGTATGAATAATGCAAGTAAACGCCGAAATAAAATGATGTTACCGCGCTCTTCTTTAGTTTCACGCCTATCGAAACATAACGACCTAACCTTTTACAAACTGCAGCTGGATCTTTTGGAGAAAAAAATTCCTTTTGAGTAACTATTGTGCATTGACACATAAGGGATGTTATGTAGTGGCTTTGGCTATCGTCTGTTCGCCGGTTAGTGATTTATGACTTTCGAACCAAAAATCCGAGGGTCAGCACTTGTCCGATTTTCGTTTCGCATTACTTCTAACAATGACATAAAACAGCTTGAAATTTGTCTCTTCCTTTTCTTTCTGTCATTATACTAATAGTAGAAGTTGCTAATGATTTTCGATAAACACATTTCTGAAGAATTTTAATGTAGTATTTGTATTATTTAAATGTGTGAATGTTTGGGGAATTTGGTGTTTTGTGTTCTTACAAATTGATTATAAATAAAAGTAATAAGTGAGAAGAAGATATGATCTAATTTGTTTTTATTTTGGAACAATTGATGTGAATTGCACGAAAATTTTGCTCTAACACTGTTTTCTTTAAATTGACATCAATACAATTAATTATATATAAATCTTTTTCAGGCAACATTTGATAACTATCCACAGTTTGCACAAATAGCTTTAAACGTACCCACTTTTTGAATTTTGATGAGGAACAAATAGAAAATTTTAATTTAGTTTTTTCAGGTATCCTCAATGCTACATATTCATTTAAAAAAGATTAAATATTTGTTTTTATATGAACCATCATTATAATTGATATTTTTTGGAAGTGAATGGACTTTTTTCTCATCTCTAGGTAATAGTGTTTCATTTGCATCTGCTCACTTGAAAATTTTCTATGTACATAAGTATTCTAGATTTTAAAATATTGAGTTTCTACGATTAATTTTTGGACATACTTGTTTCGATTCAAATCCTTATCTTAGTCATAAGAAAAAATTAACATTGACTTGGGTCATATGGAACTTTGCGTTCTGATAAATGCTAGTGATCAGAATGGAATACATTTATCAAATATTTTGGTCGTGCAGACAGATAGAATTCAGTAAACGAACAAAGTTCGTCTAAATGTATCTTTGATTAAGAAGCCTTTGGTTGGATTTGATAGACCAAAGTGGAACAAAAAATATTAAATCTTAAAACAGTTATATAGCCGTTTGATTTGATACGTAGTCATTAAAATCAATTTATTTCTTCCTTCATTAATTAACTGTCAAATATTTACTGAAATGAAAGCTTATACCTTTTGAACTCACAAACAGTTAGAAACAAAGGCACAAATTAAAACATTTATTAGGCCTGTCGAATTAAGTTTTTGTTCTAAAGTTTTGTGTACCAAATGTTTCTGCACATCATGATCAGGCATGTGAATATTGTGAAAGTGCAAAATATTGTCCAAACTTGAATTAAGAAAATTGTATCTTATGACTCACTTACTGCCAAAACGTGAAGTTTAAACATAATTTATACGAACTTTTGCATTTTATGCTATTAAGGAATTTAAAATACGTTTCTTTAACTTTTTTTTTAAAGGGGCAACCAAACACAAAACTTTAACCTGCGATTTTAGCAACGTTTCGTGTGCTTGTTGTGTGTACTTCCTCAAGCCAATTTCACTTTGTTTTTGTGGCCTGAGGCTTGAGGAAGTGCTCCCATCGAGCACGACACGTCACCAAAATCGCACGTTAAAGTTTTGTGTTTGATTGCCCCTTCTAAAAGAAGGTTAAAGAAACGTATTCTGATTTAAAGAAGAAGGAACTATACCTGTACCGGAGATTAAAGATAAAAATCTTTAGAAAATAATCAAAATACAAAATTCATAATTTTAGACAAAATTCTACAGGAACAAAAGTCCAAATTTACAGATTATACTTGGGTATAAGGTAAGCGCAATTATAAGTACGCAATATCCATAACGTATTTTGGAATTTTTTTAAAAATTTGCAAACCAAAATTATTTTGAAGATAATGTCTAATTATAAATTTTTTTGAAAAATGATGGGCTATAGTTGTTTTTATATGTTACAAATATAAAGAAAGAACACAAGTTAATGGATCTTTTTATTAACAAATACAATAATATACTTTAACATTTGTTTTATTGATATCTTCGGTTTGAAAAAAGATAGGAAGTTGCGGTTTACGCCGACTGTTTAGGAATTTTGTCCTCTATTTAACTGTGTAAAAAGATACATAGAGTGCTATTTAAAAATCTTATGATAATGCGCAATAATTGTTGTAATGTCAAACAGCGCCCTCTAGCTATGACGTCAAAATTTATTCGGACTATCTTTATACTGCATATTATTAAGTAAGAAGAGCTCTTTTAAACGATACTTAGTTTGTTCAATTCCGTTAACTTATACCGGACTTATTTGCATTTAAATAAAAACATGTTTGACGTTCCCCCACCACTACATTTTCTAAGACAGAGTAAAATACCCTAAACAAAAAAAATCAGAAATTTTGCAGTCTTTACTACGGCACTATTAAAAATATATTTATATTTGCATATTTTTGGAGAAAGGACCAATTTTATGATCGGTCATAACAGTTTCGTCCCCTAGCGGCCATCTTACAAACTTGAAAATAATTTCCCGCGATTTCACGTAGTAGATTTACTTATTAAATTTTTTTTTTCAATATTGTCAGATTTATAATTCCTGAGATATAGCCGGCGTCCATTCTTAGTTGGCCACCCGGTACATGTTTTGCATATTTGTTGAAACTACGTTTTTCTGCATCTGTCAGCAGAAGCAGTAACTGATTGGCTATTCGAATTTTGACAGTAGGTATTATTCCTGTAGTCGCTAGTCGTTTTTATGCTTCCACGTTTGATCCAGCAAGTTTATAAAATAATCATTTTTACAATAAGCGTTTTGATTGTAAAGAAACAGTATTGGAGCTTTTCTCAAATATATCATAGATTTCTTTTCTTCTTTCGCATAACGGCAATAATGATGAATATCTCATTATATCTTGTGCCAGTTGTTGGCACTTTATCCTGTTATTGTGTTTATGTGATCATACGAACTGTTTTGTGGATGTTCAGTTGATGTACTCTAGCTTTCAGTTTATGAATTTCCACACGTGATGTGGTTTTGTAGTGTAGTTCCGAATTATCTATCGCCATAAATATGGGGATGTCGTCCACATTCGAACCTGCACGTAAACAGGTGTTTCTGTTTTTGTCTTTTACACCAAAATACTCAGTATTTTAGGCTTGTAAGTTATACTCATTTTTTTGTATAATTTACTATATAGATAAGTATTTTTGTAGGGATTGCGGATTGTCCTTGATGAAACCCACATCATCAGCAAAATGCTGGTTTAGAGATTTTTATCATTCTTTGAGAACTTTAAGTGAGTGACATTTTTTGGACAATTCAAAACCCGCGTACAAGTACAAAACGACGTGAAAAAATTCTTTAGGTAGTAGCTATAGAATGGAAGCCATTTGTAATCCTGTTCAAAGCGCTCTTTTCTGATGTGGGCGTCCTACTTCATTTTTTTTTGTCCGCGTTAAGTGCCTTTTTTCATAGTATTTCTTATCAACAGTGTTAGATACTACTTGTAGAAGGTCATTTTAACAAAATTCAATTGGTAAGATTGTAATTTGTTTTCTAACCTACTAAATTCATGTTACACAATTTATTTTGTACCAAGAAGTCCGAGAGGGTATTGTCGTTGCGGTTTTTTTGGTATTTACCAAATTTTTACCATATCATTGTTCTTCTTGGATTCAGGAGCGTTGAATTGTATTGGAGTTCTATACTTCTAGAAAAGTCATTATAGAAGCTTTCTGGGTCTTCATTTCTCTTGGGCTGTTACACGAGCGTATGGTGATTGCATGTTTACAACTCTGTAGGTTATACATGAATATATTAAATTCCGAATTTCTTCTATTTCTTTATTTTAATGAAGAAATAAATATTTCTCGACCGTAGTTTTTTATATTCATTTCTTGTTGTTTCACATGTGAGTAAAATATTCTATTGAATCTTCCCCAGTTCATAATATTTTTTCGGTTGACAGTGTTCTTGTATCGTTGATAACCTGATTTCTTTCAATGATTTGAACACCCTCTTCTTCCTTCTCTACACTTGCTCTCTTATTCTGAAATATTGAAGTCACTCTGGGACTGAGAGCCGATATATGTGAGTTCTATGGTAATAAAACTCCCTCGTGAGTGAGAAATTTTAGCCACCGAAAGAAGGCCACATCCAGTGGTTCCAGTAACTCCATGGGAGGCGTTTGAGGGTAAGCCAATAAATTTCATATTAATCTTCTTACACATAAGCCTTTTGATTTTTTGAATAATCAGGGGTGAGACGTCTACGTGTCTCTCGGCTTGTACAGTGGTGGTTTCAGTTTGAGATGAATTTTTCTTACCTCTCGAACAGATTCACTAAAAGAGGAAGTTGATTGCTTGATTACTGAAACATTTACGGGTTTATTTATTTAATTTTATTTAATCGTATGGTACATTTTAAATATTGTATTGTGATGTAAGTGTTATGTATGGTGCCCCAGAAGATCAGTATAAACCTGTACAGTGTGGTGACGAAACCGTGTGCAATTGTGGATTGGTTCGTCTTGGCAAGGCATTTACTTCAAGGTTTAGGAAAACCACTAAAACCTAAACATGCCAACTCTTACCCATTCTAGTATTCACAATGTAATAATATTAATTAAGTGTGTAATGTGATTGTGTTTTGTGAAATTGTGTTGTACATTTTTCCTAATTATACGAGAGGGTCTTGATGACCAGGTCCGGAAACCAAAGTGGTGATTCTCAGGAACAACATGTTTTTCTTGTTGACCATGGAGTACTGTATGGTACTGATCACTTTTCATATTTTATATTTGCACCAAATACCCTTAAAAAAAACACACACGAAAAAAAAAACTCTAAAGAAAATTGACGTACGTTTTGACGTTTAATTAATATGGTGTTCAATTTCATTCTGGGGTGTTATTTTTTAATATGCGGGCCAATCTACCTGTTTTTCAAAATATTTTTTGATCACATCCCGAATTCTAGTTTGGTTAGTGAAAAACCCCACTCCGCAAACGTTCCAAGCGCTTTTGGATCATGGCTTCTTTCTCGTGGCTGAGGACGGTTGCCCAACTGGCCTTGTATTCTTTTCAAGAAACCTTCGGTGTATGTTTTAATCCAATAGACTTCTTCTCCTCGTTTCTTGGACTTACCTAGTCAAACTGCTTCTACCGCTTCTATACTTGCTTTTTAAGTCTCTATAACTTGAGAACCCGAGGTTCTGTCATATGTTCTTACCATTTTAATTTATCTTAACCTAAGACAAAAGAAAAGCTTGGCTGTATCCATCCAAGAAAGTAGTACAAATAATAAAACTGATCGCGACGCACAAAGTTTTGAAGTAGCCCGGTGATGGCAAAGTAGCCCCGTTTTTTACGGTACCTTCGTTCACATTTTGTCAGATTTGTAGTAGACTTAAAGTTGTGCCAAAGTATCAGATGCATGATGATAAAGGTATTTTGAAGAATTTTTAGCACTTCAGCTGTGACTTTATAGTAATGTTGCCCTTATACCATGTTTTGTCGTAGTTCCACAAATTCTATATTTTGTTGCACAAAGTATTGTATTATTGGTACACCATTGTTATTATGTTAAATAAAATATTTTAAAAATTTATTTATTTATTTATTTAATCGTATGGTACATTTTAAATATTGTATTGTGATGTAAGTGTTATGTATGGTGCCCCAGAAGATCAGTATAAACCTGTACAGTGTGGTGACAAAACCGTGTGCAATTGTGGATTGGCAAAGCATTTGCTTCAAGGTTTAGGAAAATCACTAAAACCTAAACATGCCAAACATTATAGAAGGTACATAAGAACATAAAACATAACAGCACAGCCATTGCATGACGACACATAAAAATAGATAAGAGAAAATGAAATTTTCGTCATTTTGAGAAACAAAGAAACTGACTAAAAATTTTAAAAAATTGCAGTGTATCTTTTTGTAGTAAAACTGTTGAATATGTTTTGACTCATGCGTAGTTTTTGATCAAATGAGTAAAATTTTAGGAATTTTTGATTTTTTTTTGTTTTTGCAAATACCCAAAATATACTTACGTAGCACTAAAAAAAATGTAGGAACTAAAATTTTTCCTTCAATTTTATACTCCAAGTGAAAAATTGGCTAAAAATACCACAACATTCTAACATTCTACAAAAAAATGTAGGGAGCTCATTACACTCATGCATTCGTGTCTCCGTTATAATATTTTTGGAATTACTTTTTTTCTACTGGACTCGATTGACGAACCGCTGTAAAATTTGCTGTACACATGTCTGAAAGTATACCTTGAAATACCGATTAAATATTGATGATATAAGTACCTACTTGACGTCACACCCGAAATACCTGCACATGTGGTTTGAACCCGAGGGCTATAGGTTTTAGTTGCCTACATGTGACAATCATGTTAAGAGTCCATCATCACTGATAGGAATTCAAACTGATTTCATGGGTGTCGATATATACCTATTTATTTAAATAAAAGATTGTTGTATAAACACAAAAGAGATGTGAATGGAAAGAGGAAAGTTTATTGTAGAGCCCTAATAGCTAATAATAGGTATTTTAAAATTTTTGCTTTTTTAAGTTTTTGGTAAAATTTGTCTGAAGTTGGTTAATATTCATTTCATTTCAAGAATATATTACAAGAAATGCTAACGAAAATACAACATTTTAATACACGAGAGGCAAGAAGCAATGATTTTTTTTACTTCACTAAAATTATTTGTTATGCAAATTTTATGTATAGGTATTTCTGAACGCATGCGGAGCATAAAAGTTTGCATTATATACCTACTACAGTGCACCGATTAGAAATTATCCGACAGTGATGGACCCTTAAGATTCGGAATTAAACAAAATTGTTTTCGCAAATTATATCTGATTGGTTTAGTGCAGTCAGAAAGGTCATTATATAAACATTTACTAGATAATGAATTTCTAAACGCAAATTCCAATATATCAAAGGACATAATTTTTCTTCGGTTCTTTAATCAATTACTTACATATAATTGCAGTAGTAGGAAAATTACACGTTGCGCCATCAGTGACTTTAATTTCAGTAATAATAATATAAAAGAATTACATTAATTATAAGAATTTAGTATAAGCAAAAAAATCAGAAAGATTTTTAATAATGGTGATTATAGTGCGCAAGCTAAAAGCGCAGCTCCGCCCTTGAACTTCAAGATCTTCATCTGATCACAGCCTCTGAAGACCAAACACGCAATATTAGTTATTAGTGCGTCGTTAGTGTGTTAAGAGTGATGGCTTCAACTGGATTACAATACGACACGAACTGTGCGCAAACTCAGGCGAGTACTCAATTTTTTTTAAAATTTCTAATTACTGACAACTTTTTGTCTTTCAGATTTCATCACTAAGTTTATTGGAGGCAAGTTGTTCGCGGATGCTGCAGCACCCTGTGTATGCAACACAAATACCTTATAATGTGAATACGTGCACTTACATCACAAACGAAGGTGCCGCACCGTCCTTACCTTACAGCGATTATTACAATTCTTATTGGTATAAGCAATCGCCGACACCCGGAGAAGTGCCTTCGAGCGATTTTCAGCAATCTTTCTTGCACCATCAGCAGCAACCGCAGTATTCGTGGTCCACAACTACCCTATCACATTATAATTCCGGTTATTCGAAAGCGAGACGTTGCATTAAATGCCAGTGTCCAAATTGCACTAGCGAAAATAACGATTTTAAGAAAGTGCAGACAAAAAAGGTTCATATATGTCACTACCCCGGCTGTGATAAGTTTTACGGTAAAACCTCGCACCTTCAAGCGCATTTAAGGTGGCATACGGGCGAAAGGCCTTTTGTGTGTAATTGGCTATTTTGTGGGAAAAGATTTACACGGTCAGATGAATTACAACGTCATCTCAGAACTCATACAGGTGAAAAACGTTTTGTCTGTACGGTGTGTAGCAAGAGATTCATGCGTTCCGACCACTTGGCGAAACACGTGAAAACTCACAAAGACGGTAAAATTAGTACTAAAGCTAAAGGTAAAACAGATTTACGCAGTAATAACATAATTTGGAATTCTTGTAGTGTTTACGGTGAATACGCAACACCGAACAATAATGACTTTTGTAGACCTTAAAACATTTTTGTGTATTATTTGTTTTGTAATAAATTGTATGTAACGATTTCTGGGTTTTTTGAGTTTAAGCCGGTAGCTGCATCCATCTGGCGCAAAATATCGCAGTTAAGGGATTTCTGAAATTCCTTTAGAGGGCAGCACAATAAAACAATTAAGGGTGTTATTAACTGGGCGGGCTTTATGGATGCATGGCCGCTTTCATAGAGGAGGGCAGCAAAGCAAAATAAAAACAAAAAACCAAAATTATAGTGTAATATTATTTACGTATGCGGTGGGGTTACAGAGAGGGGATTAGCAAGGTGGTGCTTGATGAATTAAAGTCAGTTTGAATCAAATCACATGAATACCTACAAGTATTGATGAATTGTGTTTGTATATTATTTTGATTCTTTTTTTTTGTTGCAAAAAGCAGCGTGTGTGTGTGGTGAATTAGTGTACGAGTGCTTGTGTGAAAGGGATGTTTTCGAATAAGCGGCGGTTAAGACTGCCAAACTGGAGGAACGGTCAGATAGGGATAAGGGGCATGGATCCCCTGACATATCTGTAAGTTGAACCGCAACCGGTATAATTAATCATCCTGAACATCTTTCTTGATTTTTATATTTATTATTCTTTTGTTTATTGTTAATTAAAAACTGACCATCGACGATTATAAATACGATAAACCTGTAACGATTGCACCTTAAAAGTGCCAAATTGAAACCGCGCATTTACTTTACAAAATATTACCCACCTATACATAGTTTTGAGGTAATTAATCAAAGCGATTAAATTGGCGGGAAATAACGCTTCGGTTAATTTCACGGTCGTTTTTTTCTCAAGTTTGTTTAAGAAATCTTGCTCTTCACCTTTGCTTCCGAGCGTAAATTTTTTGTGGGCGCCGAATTTATCCGTCGGCAGTTGGTCGTAATTAAGTTGGCATCACTGTTACGAAATATCGCGTCAGTTAATAAACACAAAATGTCGACCCCACGCATGAAGGTAACTTTTACTTTAAAATTGGAAATTAGGCGACAAATCATTTTCAAGGGGGTATCGTTATAATAGACAATAATACATTGTCATGTGCATTTGTGTTATTGAATGAGTGTGGTCGACACTCGGATACATATCTCATTAATCCTGTAAACATGATTGAAAGTGCCACGACTAATTGACAATGGACTGGTGCTGTGGAAACCCCACCGAGCTATGCCACGCTATGATAAACCTTACGATACGGGGCGTGCATATTCAACCGAGACAATGAATTTCTTTTGCTTATTAATCAATTACTTTTAAAATTAAGATTTACACTATTTTAACTACCGACAGCTACCGTTTCAAACAACTAAATTTCTATTTGAATTAAGTTATTTAGACAAATTACTTTTTATCGATGTTTAAAAGCAAAATATCCTCGCGGTTACCTTCCTGCCCACGCAATCCATTTTATCAATTTTAATGACAAATACTGTTTCGCTGAATAGAATGGATAAATATCCTAAGAAAATTGAGCTCTCTTTATAGTAGGAAATTGTTCATAAATTAAAAAATAAATAAATAAAAAATAGAATAGATCTTTTTAATTTCTTCCAATCATTTTAAATACAGATTTATAGTGTTTTATGATTTTATAGAATAAATTTGGTTTATTTACCAAAGTTAGTCACTAATCCATAAAAAGGTCTAGTCATTAACAAAATATGCTTTACTGAATGATATTGTAAAATTATTAGTTTTCAACTACAGATAAAAGTGAATTACCTTCAACTACAAAACGTATTGTTACAAAACATATTTTTCGATCAAAATACGTTAACGAGAAATGTAGGTAATCGAATATTAAGTTAATGTATTTATTTAAATAGATACCTACCTAATTGCTTCATAGAAATGTTTGTTCATTGTAAGCGACGGAAACATTCTTTGTAGGTATGAATTTCAAAAAACAGATTTTTAAAAATTTTTTCTTTACTTTTTTGAGAAATTTCTTGCAGCAGATTTATAGCAAAATAGTTTACATCCAAATTTTTTCCTTCATATTAAATCATTACGTAAAAGTAGGTACATACCTGCAGTATATAAATGTGATGCAATACCTATACAATATACTGAAGAAAGGTCGTCTAGCGAAGAAAGATTTTAATATGTTGTTCTGGACTTACTTTTTCTAGTGTATACCTACCTCCGTAGTAAATACCTACTATCCGGTTGTAATCTACTTTAAAGCTTTCAAATGAACACAAATTCAATTTTAACTAAAAAAACATAACAATTTACCTATAATTCAATATTTAGTGATTGGATGTTAAAATGCAAAACATAAATTTTATTGATATTGTATACATCGAAAATTTTAATAAATCATGAATCATTTCCTTTTTAGATAACTGAATTTGATTCAAATGTACAATTACTTTGCTCTATCAAGTAAATGTCGAATAACCCAGAAATTTGTCATAAAATTTTTACAATTTCTTGATGAAGGATAGTGAATTCTTAACATATGTGCAACTTACATCGGAAGATTAGTTTAAAGGAACGTAAACAAAAATTTTTGTTCCACTGACGTCTACTCTTTTTAATTTTTAACATAGGATTTGCATTTAAATGGGACTAGTTTTTGCTTATTTGTCAAGAAATTATTTATTTCCTTGAAAAACCGAAGATTACATTTCTGTTACCGTGCAATTCAATAGAAATATACAGGGTGTATATGGTGTCAAAGTGGCGATTTATTTCATTTAAAAAAACTAATATGGCGTCAATTTCCGGAATATCTAAAAGTCTCACTATTTTAAAATATTTTAGTTAGACTTAAAGTAGTCGATTATATAGCCATTTACCTAATTTCATACTGATGAAATTTCAGGAAGTCGATAACATTCTAACTGACTACGGGCTACGTGAATTATCCTGTATAATTTTATTAATAAAAATAGGATCCATTATTTTAAATATTGGGTATTTATATATATATAAACTATTTATTCTTTGAGCAATCAATATTATATTTATTTATTATTTATTTTACTAGTTTCAACTCAAAAAATTATCGTGAGTCATCTTCAAAATTATTTTACAAACGTTAAATATGACAATTGGTTTACATGGAAATTTAGAAAAACATAATTTGGTTTGTAATAAAAGGTTTTTTAATAATATAAACTAGGCATGTAAAATGTTTGAATCTGGAGTTAATTAAATATATTAAGGGGATAAAAATTCTGTTTGATAATTTAATGTAAGATCGTCAAAATTTGTTTGATCATTGATTATTAAATTTGGATTTGTTCAAACAATTCCTTTTTTCACAAAAACTATCAGCGTTCTACTTTCTTTTCAACCGTTTATTCAACATACCTCTATCAGAAACAAATAAAAAAAATAATTAGACACAATTTTTCATATTGCTCATTTAAACCAATTTCCATTGAAAATTATTTTAAACATTTTTAATAAATTTAATTATGTACATAATTTAAAAATCTAACAACATTAATTCCAATTAATGAAAAACCAAAAAATAAATACATTTCAATTCCTTTTATTCCTGAATTTATTAACATAATTAAAGATCTGAATAAATTAACTGATTATAAATTTGTCTTCAAAGCTCCTACCAATTTAGCTAACATTTTTTCACAAAAATTAAATATAAATAATAGTCTTGAATCAAGCGGCATATACCAACTACTATGCTCTTGTAACAAAATATATATTGGTAAAACTAAAAGAAATTTTACAATTCGATTAAAAGAACATCTAAGATATCTTAAACAACCAGAAAAATATTCTTATAATTTAGATGCAATTAAATCAACTTTCGCTAAACACATTATCCAAAACAAACATAAACATTTAAATCATTCACTCATACATCCTTTTAAAATAACTAATTATAATAGACAAATTTTAGATAAATTAGAAATAATATACATTAAAACAACAAATCCAAATTTAATAATCAATGATCAAACAAATTTTGACGATCTTACATTAAATTATCAAACAGAATTTTTATCCCTTAATATATTTAATTAACTCCAGATTCAAACATTTTACATACCTAGTTTATATTATTAAAAAAACCTTTTATTACAAACCAAATTATGTTTTTCTAAATTTCCATGTAAACCAATTGTCATATTTAACGTTTGTAAAATAATTTTGACAACTTCTGAAGATGACTCACGATAATTTTTTGAGTTGAAACTAGTAAAATAAATAATAAATAAATATAATATTGGATTGCTCAAAGAATAAATAGTCTGTATAATTTTGTTCATATTACTCTCAATAGCCTCGATTTACATTTATTAGTTAGTTGTGGTAGAAATAGTTTTAATTTTAGAAAGAAAAGTATGAGTGGCCTATTTTAGAGCATATGGGATCAAATGTCAAATTACACATTTGACAACGTTTTGTTCACAGTTTTGACACATTTTTCCTTGGTTAAACAAAAATACACGCTTAGTTTGTTAGTTGTGTTGCCTAAGCAATATCTATATGTTGCTTATACCAACCATCTAGTAAATGTTTCGCACAATCCATTAAATCCCTTAACCTTAATACCTTGACTCATCTACGTTCACCGTTATTAAATAAATTAACCACAAAAATTTGTCGTATTGCTGTCATCATACTTCTATATCATCTGTCATTTTTTAGTTGTCTATCAATACATATAGATGGCTCTACCGCCGATTTAATCCGAGTTGTTTAGTTGCTTGTTACTGTCATTAATATCGCGTCGTAGTTGACTTGGAGAATGTTTTTCGAAGTTACTGTAATTTCTGTGACAATGAATGTGTATACGTCAGTTGCACAAATAACAAGAAGAACATGATTAAATCGGGTATATGCGTTGCGTATCTTCCCAAATTTTTCAATCAATCAGGTGTATAAACATAGACATGCCTAGATCGGAATTCTGAAGCAGTTAACATTAACAATGTTACTTCTAACAGAATTGTAGAAAAGGCAAAAAAAAACAAAATCCATCAATTGTGATGTTGATAGCTGTGATTCATAAATATGGCATAGGTACGTGATCTAATTTTAAAGACACTGATACACTGTGTTAAGGGGTAAATTTAATGAAAAAATGTACAGAAGTTTAATGAATTTAAAAATATACAATATTTTGATTTTGATGATTTTAAAGAAAAGTAAGTCAAGAAAGTATATAGGTCGATTTGTAAAGTAACATAATTTTCTTCAACTTTTAATAAATCTTGCACACCACATAAAATAAATTTCATCACTCAATTAAAATAAAACCATTAAATTGAAAACAAGATTTCTGTCGTTAGAATTTACCACATTCAATAGATTAACAAACAAAATAATGTATTTTGTAAAAATCTATAACAACCGCTGTTTAATGTTTACGTTTCAAGAGTGATACTACTAGACTACCTCAATCGTTAAATTGAAGTACCTAAACAAATTTTACTGCAATAAGTAAAGGCTCTCGTTTCTCAAATCTTAATTCATCAAATCGTAGCGATGAGTTGTACACAAGCTAATTTGAAAAGTACTATATATGCATTTTGTTTGTACAAAATTAGTATAAAATTGTGAAAAACAAAAAAATATATACATCGTAAGTCCTATATTATTTATTAATTATGTTTAGGAGTCCTCAATTAACTTGAGTCTTGTAGCATGAGTGAGTGTAGGAATTTGAGGCCTAGTCCTTTATTCCACCGACGTTTCGCCCACTATGTGAAAGGTTTTTTATCTAAATTTTTAAATTGACCACATTTATGTTGTTTGTCCAACCAAAGTTTGTGTTATATAATTTATTTAATTATTTATCTTTTAATTATTCAAACTGTGACAAGTGTAATATTAGTTTGATTTACACAGAATAGGCGAAACGTCGGAGAAATAAATAACTGCTAGAAGTCTCAATTAAATTGAGAACTCCTAAAAATAATCAATAAGAAAAATAATTACAATCATGAACGTTACATAGAATGCGGTGACTACATACATGGGTACTCTGTAATTTTGTTTAAAAAGGGTAAAATATTAACATCTTTAAATCTAACTAAACTCTTTTGATATAATTATGAGTTAGACTTTCAAAATTCTTACAATCCCATTTTTTAATTGTACTTAATTTTTTATTAAGCGTTATCGTACTTAAACATTTTCCTAAATACATATAAAGGGTGTCCTTGTAACGCAACGTTTATTTTAACTAGATTAATAATAATAATAAGCTGGAAATTTAAAAATTACTGATTTACAATTTTTCATTTTTACATTAAGCAATGTTTTAGAACAGCTGGTTTTTTTTTGATGACAAATGAGTAACGATTACATGGCCTCAATATTAAGAGGAGGAATAATCGTCCCATCAAAATGAGTGACAAACAAGATGGCATTGATCATCAATATCAAAAGTATATTGATTATCTCAAAAAAATTTTATTCAAATGAGCCCTACGCTGCATATTTTGAAATCAAATCGAAATGCAATCGGCAAATCGAAATATGTGTAAATCATAACTGCTCTCTTTGTCGTATATGATCCTTAATAATATAAACAGTTTAAGATACTTTTTGGTTAAAGTTATACCTAAGTACTAATTTCTATTCGATTTTTAGTTACAGAATAATGATATTTATGAATTATAATAATTTAACTATTTCACTTCAACCAAGATATAGCTTCACCGAGGCTATCGTAACCCTGGAAAATATACTGGGTGTCTTACCGGAAATCGCCATAAGACGTATACGAAAAATCATACATGGAAAAAATTTGAAAATTTGAAGAATGACTAAAACCAATAGGGCCAACTCAACTAAAATATTTTTAGTCTTCTAACATTTCCGGTTGTACCGGAAATCGACATCAACTTTGTTATTTTAAATAGAACACCCTATATATTATTGCATTTTCGGATTCTACTTCAAATTTTAGGGACACTTTGTATAGCATTCCCTGTAGCTAGGAGTTATAGATTTCGAGATATTAATTTTTTAATAAAATTTTTACAGATGCAAAAGTTCACGGAAACACCCTGCATATGAAGAAGAAATTTTATTGACTAAAATCAATGTGCATTCTCTATAAAACATTTTTAGACATTTCTTTGACAATATCTTATATTATAATATAAGAATATAACCATGAAAGATAAAAATTTCCTCCTAGATTTCTTTAATTGATTTGTTCTTCGTTGAGGAGGGGCACCGAGAAACCACCATGTCGTTTTTTAGGCAACGTTTCGTGCAGCAGAATGTGCACTTCTTCAAGCCTCTGTTTATTAAAAAAGGAATACATGTGTATAACTTACTTTGAAATCTATTCCATTTTTAATAAACAGAGGCCTGAAGCGGTACACATTCTGCTGCACGAAACGTTGCCTAAAAAACGACTTAGTGGTTTTTTGGTGCCCCTCCTCAACAAAAAACAAATCAATTAAAGAAATATAATCTATATTATTTAATAATAATAATAGTTTTAATAGTTAGGTTGAGAGTGCTAAAACTCTTTCAATAATAAATACAGCAACAAAGTTAAATTTTTTGTGTCATAATCTCTAAACAAAGTACTTTTATTTATTTATTTAATATTCTTATAAACAAAATACACCACTTTTTTTAAATAAGTATTCAATTTTTAAATCTCGATCAAATGATTTGAAAAGAAAGAAATTTGTAAACAAATTATAAAAATCCAAATTTGAGACCCTAATTTGAAATTTTGTTGAGTACTGCTTTAAAATTGTAGGCGAGATGATTATCAGTGACACTTCTTTATTTTTAATCTTTGATGTAATTTTTTCGTTCAAAGTTCTAAGTAAACAAAACAATACGTTTGTAGTTTAGACAGTGTACCTATTAATAAAATCACTGATGGAATTTTTTTTAAATTACTACTTTTTTTTTGACGATTTTTGTCCCTTTCTCTCTACATGTGCTCATTAGCAATTAATTTTTTAATGTGTTTTCATTTTTTAAAAACTTATTATGCTTGAAGGGGTTACGAAAACTTTGGTGAACCTAATAAAAATTTAATTTTTTCATCGTTATTAATATAAAAAGCATGCATCTAATGACAAAATTTTTTATTAGTTATAATGAGGAGATTGGAAGGATAGTCAGCGTTCGTTTAAGTTAAGCTGTTACGTCGGTCTATCTTTGTAGTAAATTTTCCGTAATTAAAATGATTATTTCGCAATTTAAAACTGTAGAAAAACGAATTTAACCTCCGAACACGTTTTCTAATCAAACTAAGTTCAAGGTGGATCTAATTATCGATAATAATCAAAGAGATGATCAATAAAAACTTGAGGCGTACGTGTTTGAAATCTTATAAAACTTAAGATGGGGCATAAACAGTTCCTGCTTTCAAATGCGATACCCGTACTTAAGTAGAAGTAAATTAAACCTCTCCGCAATTTTGAACAACCGTTAACTGCTCCTACCCTGATCCTCATTTAGATAAAAATATCCAGTATAGCGTGTAAACTAGTCGGCGAAAATTTTTATTATGTTTATTTTGTTCGGATAATGCAACTGACGCTACGGAAACTAATTTTCAACAATATCGAGATCTACTTTTTTTATTATTATTATTATCATTATCATCATTGTTATTATGATTGGAGGTAGAGTTCGTTGTTGCTGGTTCTAAATGAGGAGGGGGTTATAAATTATTCTGTAGCTTCTTTAATTAAGAAGTGTGGTCGTATAGTCATAATAATAAACATCCCATACATTAATATCCCCATTTGAAGAAGGTTTACAATTTATTGGTTTTATTCTTAACGTTTATGGTATATGGTTGCGCGTTTTGTATTTTTTATAATTTATATCGTCACGCCATACTAAAAATATATTTATACAAAGTATGTATGTATAAGCATAAACCACGTATAAACACTTAAAGTACCAATTCCATTGATGTTGGTGATAGTTTAAGATTTGATGAAACTTGTTAATTTTTTTTTTATTCATAACGATGTTACGTTCATATACTTGCAATAATAATTTTTCTATTAGACTACTGAAATTTATTAAAGCGCTGTAGGTATATCTTGTACAATATAATGAAATTACATTGATGGTTTTTAATGTCTAAATAAATTTTATTTAATGCAGGTTTGACACCACAACAGAAAAATTAAAAAATAAATTAATACTTTAAAAAACAATACAGTAACACATTATGGCTTTAGTTTTTTTGATTTGTGATCACTCAGGAATGTCTCAGCGTTACATACGGGTGCGGCATTAGTGTGAGGAAGCCCGATATATCTATTATTATAAGAAATATCAAAAAAATCTATATAGATAAAATTTAGGTATACTTAAACTACATGTTTTAAAATTATTTACAATTATATAGTGTTTATATTATGTTTTTTTTCTTAAATGGAACACTCTATATATTATTATGAATTTGAAATGCGTTGATTTTATTAATTACGCCAATATAAGGGTTTAATATGTTATACAGAGTACTTTAAGAAATAATGCCATTTATAACCTAAAAATGAGGTTTATTCAACACCCGGTATCTCTTAAATTAAACGAAAGAAAAAATATTTTCTACCTTTAACAATTTTCTAATCTCGTCTAGTTTCTTTTCAAAACGTTAAGTTTTTGATAAACCTTAATTTTGAATACAGTGTGGTACATAATTCCGTGACATCATTTTCATATTTTTTGTAAATAGAACACCCTGTAATTTATATCATTATAAGAAAGTTTATTAATGGCACTTTTAATTTTATACAGCATTCCTTATTCTTAAATTTAATAATTACCAGATATTTCTGTTTTAAATTTTACTTTGATATTCTTTAAAAACATTCATTAAAAACACAAAATATTTGAGGTTGACTATGACCTTGACATTTAGGTTATAAAGATACTTAATATTAATTTTTCAACAAGTAAAATGCTTGGGGTGGCGTTTTGGGAAATTATGTCATAGGACCACCTTTTCGAAGATCATGTAATAATGTAGATATTTATTTATATTTTTGGAGAACGTATGCCACAATTATTAGAAGAAATACTTATGAATATTTATGCGAAAAATGTGGATTTTAATGACGGCTCTCTAGTACATATTAAATTTAGAATAAAGAATGCTGTATAAAATTAAAAGTGCCATTAATAAACTTTCTTATAATGATACAAATTACAGGGTGTCCTATTTAAAAAAAAAAGAAAATTATGTCACGTAGCTATGGTAAGCGGAATTTAAATTTATAATAATATACAAGGTGTTCCGTTGAAAAGAGTAAAATTTACAAGTAATGAAACATACTGTATAATTGTGAATAATTTTAAAACATCTAGCTTAAGTATACCTAAAATTTATCTAAATACAATTTTTTGATTTTTTATAATAACAGATATAGCCAACTTGCGCACCTTATACAGGCTGTCCGTTTTTCTGAGTGTCACTATGGGGGATCTCACTTATCTTAAAAGATACGAAGTCGGTTAAACTGGGGCAGTATTTTTATGCTAAATTACAATCTGAAAAGAAATTTAAAATATCTCCAATAATTTTAAAAATATCGAAAAAAAACAAAAATTTTGATTTTTTGTTTTTAATTTTTACCGATAAACTAATCAGATTAAACATTTCTAATCAAGGCATTATTCAGACACTTTTTTTATAGAAACTTCGAATATTACATTGTAAAAGTGATCTCATTCGAATTCTCCATGAAAAAGTGTCTGAATATGATGTCTAGAAAATGTCTAATCTGATTAGTTTATTGGAAAAAATTAAAAACAAAAATCAGAAATTTACGTTTTTTTTGATATTTTAAATTTCTTTTTAGATTGTAATTTAGCATAAAAATGCGCAACTTTCTACTAATATCTCTTAAGATAAGCGAGATCCCCATAGTGACACTCGAAAAACGGACAGCCTGTATATATTCGACCGACAATGCTCTACCCCAGAGAGGTCTCTAAATTGGTGAATTTTGATATAGGGACATAAACCCTTTAACGGCTTAGTTGCTGAGATACAGAGTGTTGAAAGTTTAAAATAAAAGTTAAACATTTGCAATAAATCAAAAATGTCTTTAAAAATTTTTTTTCAAATTTTGTGACCAATATGCTCTTCAAAAAGTCATATTTTGGCATAAACTAACAAAAATTTAACAAGTGGCGCGTTATAAGGGTTAGTGAAACTTTTACCTTCTTATTTTTTACGCCACTGGAGCAAATATATGTTTTTATTTTTCAAATTCTCTATTCATTTTTGTCAATTAAGTAAAAACATTTTATGATGCTAAAATGAACAGTCTTGAAGATATTGGCTTCTAAAAAAAGTCTGCAAGTACGACATATTCCAAATTATTATGTGTCTCGTCGGCATTTTGCTAAACAATTTGCTTCAATCCATACTATTAATTTAATTTTGAAAAAAGGTTAAACGTAAATTGTTCAAGAAGTAATATAAACTATTGTAAAGGTTTTTGATTTATTGCAAAATTTAATTTTTATTTTAAACATTCAACACCCTGTATCTCAGCAACTAAACTGTTTAAGGGTTCATGTTTCTATATCAAAATTCATCGAGTATAGGAGACCTGTCTAGGATGTAGCGTTGTCGGTCGAATATAGCAACACCCTGTATACCCACATTATTTAAAAAAATCGCTATAGGATTAAAGCATTTACCTACAGAAATAAGTTTATTACATTATATTATAATACAACCTATGTATCTTAAAACAATACATTAACAGCGGTAATAATTTTCAACAATTGAACAGGAAAGGACGTTGCATCGTGGCTAATTTATTGCGGCCGTTTCATCACCGTCCTAGTTCATTGCCGTCCTAAGTTCATTATTTACTTTAAATTGTACTTATCGAACAATACACTGCAACTGCTTATAGAAGTTTGCTACTTGTATTCACCTATGAAATTCAATAATAAAAGACAATTTATTTTGTATTATCAAATCTTTGATGAGAGACAATTGACTGTAATTGAATCTCACACTACAAATAAAAAGTAAAAATACTATAATCGCACATTTAAAACTTAGGGGCTAAATTTAGTAAATATTTAATTGTGTCGCTATTGTTAACTACGCACAGGTACGATGTCACCCGAAATTTTTTTCAACTGTAAGGTTTAATTTATGGTGGTTGTACAAACTTTAAGGTGTGGTTGCCAGCCATAGGATCGATCGTCAGCCTGGCGATATTTTCAAAGGAAGTTGAAACCCAGCTATCAAATTTCTTATTGCGTTTCCTACGGTGCATGAGAGAGGCAAATCAAAAACAATGCCAATATTATTTCTGAAAATATTTAGTCACGACAAACCGGTTAACAATGAAATGGTCGGTGATGAATGGTCCGACAATGAATCGGCCACGATGAAACGTCATAGAGTGAGAATTGAAGCTATAGTAAATTTAATAATGGTTCTTTAGAATTGATGCTACGTTTTCGGAAAGATTTCTTTAAAAAAATTACAACTCTGCTGGTTTAATTAACCATATTGATCGTTACAAGCAATTATTATTGTTGTTGTTGATACTTTAATCCTTTAGGAACTTCTAAAATATATGGACTGTATAACATAGATGATGTAAAAACTAAAACAAAGTGAAAATATATAAATCAATATATGATCTTGACTAGGAAGACCTTCCATCACAGATTGTTTGTGCACTGAACATTTGGTGAATCGCAACGCAACCATTAGTATGTGTGTGCTTCTAAACTGGATGGAGTTTGGGTCTTTGGCCATTGAAAAAGTGGTAAGGAAATCTATCAAATGACCAATGCAGATGGGTGATGGTTGCTTTGTTTGTGCAGATCGGATATTAGGTACTTCCAGAAGCTCAATCGTATTCTATGGTTTGTTGGTGAATGGTAGTGATTAATAAGTAGCTCCGGTCAGATTCTCAAATTGGATTAATGATGTTAGAGTAAAATAAATATAGGAAAACACCAATCTTCACAAAATACGTGACGTGAAGGTGTAAAGCCCAATTTAAAAATATACTCTTATAATAAAATATAAGTTTAGTTTATGTTACATCGTGTTTACTGCAAGAACAGGCAGTAAATAGTCTAAAAAACATACTTTTGTAGAATGGTATATCCCAAAACAAAGAGCTTTTAAACAAAAATATCAGCTGGAAACTTATGTTTTTAGGGCACACAGTAGTAATATCTGTGTCATTTTCTAAACATTACTGCATCTTTATCTAGTTAAAAATACGTTTCTACGCTGGTGTCTTAAGGTTTTGATCGCACTCTAATGAAATGAGAGAAAGAGGAAATCAAAGGGAGAAAGTTTAGGATATTTCTTATTCTACCAAGAAATTATGAATACTTTTTTAACTTTTTTCTCAAAAAACGCAAATTAACGTGTACTTTATTTCACCTTATGAGTGTGTGGGTTTTTTATATGGAAACGATAGATATAATAGACGACTCAATTTGAGCAGCATTGATAGAAACTGGCAAAGCGTGCACGAAGACAAAGTTTCTATAGGAGACTGCACCTTGTAAGGTTTAGTTTAAAACAAATGATGTTACAAATGTGTAACATCATAATTTATGGTGTAAGTACTTTTAAATAAACTTGGAATGGTACAATTCTTTTTGCTGAGCAAGTTTCAGTTCACCAGTAGAAAGAAAACCTAAACAGCTGTTGAGACGTTTGCTGTAAGGTATGCTTGAAGGTACATGTAGTAATTACCAAATCAAATTTTGTTATGAGCAACCAAAACGAGTTTAATTGTCTTTGTTTATAGAAGCTGAATCAATAGTTTGAGTTCTACAAACCAAGTGTCAAAATCGCTATTTTTTAGAAGTGTAGACCAGTGGTGATAAATAAGGTACGTCTAATTGAGAACTATCTAATTTTTTTATGTCAATCTTGGTTAGTAATTCCATCAGTTGTAAAACAGTAACTTTAGCAACTCTCATTTTCCAAAAATCTGAAGGTCAAATGATAAGAAAACAAGGAGTTTTTGATTTAAAATAAACATGTAATTTTTAATTTGTGTGATTTAATAAGTTACGATCGCATGGAAGTGATGCAACACAGAGTAACATGCCTACATGAGACGAAATATTGAAATTTAGATTTTATAATTGAATCCTGGATTAGAATTTGAAAAGCAAACATACAATTTTGCAAACATCTTTAAGAGCTGCAAAAAGTACGAGGATTATTTTTATTTCAAGGTCCGATTGGTCGCTAAATGAAAATCATAGTGAGGAATCAAGAAAAACTTATATGGAACAATGTGATACAACATTAAGGTATAAGTAAAATCTGTGTCTAACGACATCTCGTGTAACATGGACATGTATGAATAGTATAAAACTAAGAAATGCCAACAGTTAACTGTAACGACTGTGAGTGTTAAAGTGCATATCGTTGCGTGTATGCTACTGTACAAGAAATTCTTGGCTTTATCGACACACGTGTGTTTCGAGCATCTAAAGTTATCGCTTTGATAACGATATGCACTTTAACACTCACAGTCGTTACAGTTAACTGTTGGCATTTCTTAGTTTGAGGGAGCTAAGCCAATGCTGTATGGTGAGTATCAAAAACTTTCTATTCAAAACGCTGCAGGAGGATCGTTGTTACAACTGCAGTATGCGGCTGCGCAATGTCATGAAGAAGGAAAACATTCATCTTCTCTCGTTCTGAATTGCTATTTGAAGGCGTTAAATGTGTAGCAAAAAATCCATTCCACGTGGTTTTCGACAGGAATATGTCCCATGTTGGTCAACTGAAACAAACAGATTGTACAAATCATATCTCGAAAACCCAAATAAAGAAAATGGGAATGCTGTACTGTCATTTCTGAATAATGGAAGAAAAGAGAAATGGAATTCATTAATGGAAAATATGAATTTCGTACATTAAAGTTGTAAAAGCTGGGCACTTTTAAATAAATTAAGTTCTACAAATCAATCTTCTAAAACAAATACAAACATTTCTCCAAATTCTATTGCTTCTCGGTTGATTAACGTTTCAAACTCAGTAAAAGTGGACAAATCGACTATCACAAAGATGAAAAGTGTCTACAAAAGAAAAGAAAATCTACACCTATCTCAGAAGATATACCCAGACTTTTTACTGTAGAAGAGCTAAAACATGCATTAAAAAGACCAAATGAAAAGAAAGCTGCTGGGTTTGATGGAATACATCCTGAATTTCTGAAAATTTGGGAAATTATTTTTTGAAGTGGCTACTTATGTTTCTTAATGATATCTATAATACAGGTAAGTTACCAACAGATTTAAAGAAATGTAAAGTCGTTCCAACTTTAAACAAAAACAAATGTCCTACAGACCCAACTTCTTATCGTCCAATAAGTTTGTTAAGTGTAATTTATAAGGTTTTGGAAAGATTGATTTTTTAAAGAATTAATCCGTTAATAGAAGAGAAATTACCAATTGAACAAGCACGATTTTGATCCGGTAGAAGTTGTTGTGATGAAGTATTGGCATTAACAACACATATCGAAGCTGGATTTCAGAAAAACTTAAAACTGGAGTTGCCTTTTAGATTTAACTGCTGCATACGATACCGTGTGGAAAGAAGGTTTACTTTTTTAAATTGTTTAACGTCATTCCATGTTCCAAAATTATTTCTTTTATTGAAAATATGTTGTCTAATCGGAAGTTTAGAGTTTTTGTTGGAAATAAAAGCAGTAAATTTAGATTTTTAAATAATGGTCTTCCACAGAGATCGGTTCTTGCACCTATTCTTTTTAATGTATATTATTTCTGATCTTTCTTCTTTACAATGTTGAAAATTCGTCTACGCCGATGATATGGCAATTTCATTTCAACATTCAGATTTTTTCGAAATTGAAAATAAATTATCTGATGATTTGCGTATTATGGAAAATTGTTTCAAAAAATGGCGATTATGCCAGAGGTTTCTTGTTTTCATTTAAGTAATAGAAAAAAAGTAGAAAACTTAATGTTGTCTTTAATAATACAAAGTTAAACCATAATTTTAACCCAGTTTATCTGGGAGTAACTTTAGATACGTTTTTAATTTACAAAGATCATTTAGAAAAAGTCAAACAAAAAATGAAAACAAGAAATAATGTCATTCAAAAATTAGCTGGAACAACTTGGGGAGCAGATGCAAAGACACTTCGTACAGCTGCATTGGAATTAGTTTATTCTACAGCAGAATATTGTGCTCCTGTCTGGTTGAATAGTTATCATACAAAAAAAATAGATGCCAGTTGAATTGCACTATGCGTATAATTAGTGGGACCATTAAATCTACTCCTCTCGATTGGATTCCTGTTCTTTGTAATATTACTCCATCGAACATTCGACGAAAAGCTGCGTTAAAACGAGAATGGGATAAATGCCAACTTAACAAAAATTTGCCAATTTGGAACTACGTTGACAACCCTCCTGCTAAAAGACTTAAATCTCGAAGTTCTATATGGTTGCAAGACTACTTAAGTACGGCTTTTCTGAAGTTGAAGAGTGGAAAAAATTATGGTCTGGAGTTGATGTTTTCAATAAACATCTCATTGATGATCCAATAATAAAAAAAGAAAAATTTGGTCAAAAGTAAATCAGATAAGAACAGGTCATTCAAAATGCAACTCTATGTTGTTCAAATGGGGTGCGATTTCTAATCCAAATTGTGACTGTGAAACGAACCAGAGACCGTTACACATATTGTAGAGGATTGTCAATTAACGAAGTTTAAAGGACGGTTTCCAAACATTCATAATTTAACGGATGAAGCAATATTATGGCTTACGAATCTGAAGGACATCTGAAGTTTAGCAATGTTTTGCATTCTTGTCTTGATTATCTGTTTTTCCATTATTTTGTTTTGCTATTTCTTTAACCTACTATTTTTTTCGTCATTGTCATGACTGGCGCTTGGACCGGTCCATTATATGTCGTCATGCAATGGCTGTGCTGTTATTTTTTATGTTCTTATTTACTTTCTATAATGTTCACACACTTAATTAATATTTTTACATGTGAATACTAGGGTGGGTAAGGGTTGACATGTTTAGGTTTAGTGGTTTTCCTAAACCTTGAAGTAAATGCTTTGCCAAGACGAACCAATCCACTATTGCACACGGTTTCGTCACCACACTATACAGGTTTATACTGATCTTCTGGGGCACCATACATAACACTTACATCACAATACAATATTTGTATAATGTACCATACGAATAAATAAATTTGAAGGCGTTGAAAAGTCACGCAAGAGAACGGCTTTTTGGTCTCAAACCACATTTAGCGAGAGACTCTATTTTTATAAGCATGTTTATGTGCTCCCTACGTACTCAGAAATGACAACCGCGAATTGACGCGCAAAAACCTAGCGGATTTTCCCCGAAGCTTCCTTTAGCGACCAATCGGACGTTGACAAAAAAAGTTCTCGTAGTTATTGTATACTAGCATCGGTTTATTAGTAATTTTGTTCTCAAATAACTAATTAGACCGTTAGGAGATAAAAAGGTTTTGTCAGAGTTATGTAAACTCCATGCCTGCAAAGGCCTAATTAGTTACTGGGGAACAATCCTAATCAAACAATCTAGTTCATAAACGAGATCAACCACCACGAATTATTAGTAAAGTTAATGTCCGTAGTAAACAGTACATTCAGATGATGACTCGGAAGTTTAGGGTTGGCTTAGGGTGTTTAAAGGTTAGGACATTTACAAAGTATGAAGAGGACGAAGAACTCGTTACCAAACACTAGTTGGATTTAGTTCCCTTGTGATTATGAAGATATTTCTCTTTATTAAACTTGGTTTCCGTTTTCTTTCTGTCTAAGATGAAACGTCTCAGTTAACAAAAGTTATAAATTTACCCCAACCAGAACAATATTCAAAAACAGCAATAATACTTACAATGATTGAGTGAAGTGTACAATAATTATCGTTCTGTGTTAAGTGGCTATTTATTATATTGGTAGAATTGTAATTGTAGATCGCACAAAAGTTCCCTGATTGGTACTAGGTACGAGGAATCGAAAATTACATACATAAACGCAAGAACTACTAGAATAATTTACACATTTTGATTGCAGGTGCAGTTATGTAAAATTATCCAAGTAACATTTTAACTTCCGAGGCCGCAAGACAACCTATCATTTGCTACTATCTTTTATAACTCTCCTTGTTTTACCAATAGACATTTTTTACGCGATTCCTTATTTAAATTAAACGCACGTATTTTAATTAAAACGTTTTTAAATTCTTCTATTGCCGATGTTAATTGCTTAAGTTAGACCGTAATATGGGTACAAGGATAGCGATTTTAATGCGTGATCAAAGTCGGGTGTAAGTTGAAGTAATTGTTTCTTCGAATGTGCATGTTGTTTGTTCGTTCGCATCTATCGTGTTTAAAATATCACGTGAAAGTACTTTGAGTAAAAATTTTTCTATTTTTTAACGATCGTTAAAAACTGGCGGTTCCTTATTATAGCAAAACTAATCTGGCGTTGCTGTAGGGAATTAAAAAAAAATGGTATCAAATGTTTGAAAAATCTATAAAAACTTATGAAGACAAAATTTTTGTAGTAAAGAAAGTCGGATGTTGCTGAGCATCAAATTTCAAAACAATAACATAAAAACCAGAAAAATTTTAATAAAATTCATGTAAAAGTAAAAATTTTCGACGTAATTTTAAAGTAAGTTCGCACATTTCTTGGTAAATTATAAATTCATGTTTACGTATTTAATTTTTCTTAAAGTTTTTCCTTAATAAAATTGAATATTCTTAATCACGCCATACGTATTTTAAAGCATAATTTGAGAATAATTTATTCGTTCTACTTGAGTTGTAGAGGGTAAATTGATAAACGTTTTACTTCCTACTCGTGGTAAGTTAAACACGCAAATTTGTGGCTCCATAATAACCGACACGTTAACAACATATACCGTGCGAGTTGAAAATGTGGAACTGCTGAAATATAATCAAATTTTATATCGTTTTAGCTTACTTTAATTTATATAAAATTTATTCGTTATAATGAGTACAATTGCGGAAGTCGTTTCGATGTTTTGATTTGCTTGTTGAGGTTTAAAGAAAGATTTTTTTTTAAATTTTACTTATAAATAGAAATACCACAAATGTCTATTAAAAGAAGTGTGAAACAATTTCAATGTTGCACTCTAGGTAAGCGAGAGGGCGCTGGTGTTTCAACAATTATAGTTTATATATGACTTTAAAAAAAGTATGTTTGGATGTTCAAGTATTGATCTAAAATGCTTTTTTAGTTGCTAGGTAGAAATTAAAAGATAATATGCCAACAGTTTTAGAACAAATGAATAGTTGTAAGCTTTTTGTTTTAGAAAAATTCAATGATATGCTGAAATGAACTAAACAAATGTCTACATTCTAGATGAGACCTCTTGCCATTCTTAGTTATACTATTTAGGTGTTTCTCATAAACGAGATGTCGTTAAGACACATACTTCAATTATTGTAGATGAGTCAACTTATAATTATGTTGTGGGTGGTAAGGCCGGTTGGAGGTAGAAAAGCACCTAGTAAACGTCTGTGACAGTACAATACTATAATAGTATATAACTACTAATGGTACTAGTTTGCATTATACCTTAATTTTTTTATAGAACCATAAGTAGTTTGCTCTTAGGGGGCTGAACTCGGAAATGGTAAATCCTAGAGGTTTCAAGAAAAAATCCTTATAAATAAAGAGGATAAGAGAAATGTTTCAAAATTATTTTAAAGTTCGTAAATTAATCACTAGGGTGCGTAACTGTGCTATGAAGAAACACAAAGTTGATGCTATCTCGGAAAGTTGGACGATGAACCATAGCTTTGAAACCATCATTTGATAGATTGTGTATCTGTCATAATAAGGAAGGGAAAAGCCAATGCATTTTTCGATGTTTACATTTTAATATCTAGTAAACCATTCAACGTATTTGAATATTTTTGATCTCGTTTGGAAAGATACCTCAATTGAACTAGTTACGTAGCGAGAAAAACAAATTACTGTAATGTTTTAAAACCAGTTTTAAAGCGTTTTAAATGCCAATGTGATATCGGAACATAAGATGTGGAGGGAAGTAAGAGATGGAAGGATAAGGTATGGATAGGAGGACAGGAGGTGGATATGCAAGGAGGAGGTGGAAAGCAGAATAAGAAAGGGAGAGAATAAAAATAAGAGAGGAAATTGCGAAAGGGACAGAATAGTAGCGAGGTTTAGATGTGGGAATGAGGAGACTGAAAATAGGTACTGGTTGGAGGATGATAGAAGGAAGTCCAAGCTGTGTGGGAAAGGGTGGGAAAACTTGGAACACTTAAATCGGAAATGTGAGGAGTTAAAGGAAGAGGGGAGAAAGAGGGAGATTTTAAAAGAGTGGGAGGGGAAGGAGTGAGAGGAATGGAGGAGGTGATAAAAGCAGAGAAAGAATAATAGGATTAGAAGAGAAAGGGAGAGGAAAGGAAGTAGTTATGTTACAATTTAAAGTTAGTTAGAAAGGAATAGATTGTATATAGTTTTTGTAAATTGTAGAATAGTATTATATATACTGAATGTAAAACCATTAATTAAATACATACAAATAGATACATAAGATATAAGAATTAAATTAAGAAACACAAAATGTTAAAAGTTTAGCCACAAATACCTCATAAATGTTCAAAATGTCTTTCATTATTTTTGATGCATTTATTTAATCTAATTTTCGTAAGCAAAAATCGCTGCTTGAATTTTATCCCTGGACAAGCTTCTAGTGACATTTTGTATGGCTTCCATGTTAGTAAATGGCATTATTTCCAAAAAATAATAAATAGTATAAGCCACGAAAACTACCAGAAGTCACTTTTAACACTAGTCAATTTATATTAATAAAACATAAAATGCCTTTTGAAAAAGACCAAAATATTCAAATGGTTTAGGAAATATTCAAATGTAAACATCGAAAAAATGCATTGGGTTTTTCCTTATCTTGACAGATAGAGAGAGGTATGAAAAAATGTATAAATTTTTTTTAAAGCTCTCGTTTTTCAAGTGAAACCAACAACCATCAGGGAAAATGTGATTGAAAGGATACAAAATAGCATTAGAAGCTTACTAGGGCTAAAATTAAAGCAGCGACTTTTGCTACCAAAATTAGATTAAATAAATTCATCATTTGTGGCTAAACTTCTAACACTTTTTATGTTTCTTAATTTAACTTACTTTTCGTGTTCACTATTATTTAGCCAGTTTTATAACGGCTAAGAAATCGCTTCAGATAATGCTATTTATTTTATGTTTTAAATTAAAAAAAATTTATTAAAACAACATTAAATGCCTTTTCAAACTAGACAAAAATATTCAAATAGGTTGAATGGTTTAGAAGAAATTAAAATGTAAACATCGAAAAATGCATTAGCGTTTCTCTCCGTTATTGTGAGCAAAGCAAAATTATACCGTAACACACAAGTTATCAAATAATGTTTTCAAATGTGTGATATAATGTGCCTTTACCTTTACACTTTTGACAAATTAGGTACGAATAGTAATTATTGTTTTCAATCAAAATTAAAATAAATCCTACCATACAACATTTTTAAATCCAAGTAGGTCCTTGCCCAAAAAAATGTATGAAAAATTGACAGGTGGCTCTGGCATATGAAGAGGTGTAATATTTTAAGATATTTGAGCCAAAATAAACTCCATAAGTTGAGAAAGAAAACTACTGCCATTATTAGAAACGCGGTTCCTAAGCTGCAGCTCCCCGACCGAAACATAACAATAAATGCGTAACTATTTTTTATTTTGAGTAGAACAATGAAATGTATTTTTATAATCCTCTGACTTTATAAACTAATATGCATTGGTAAATATTACGTGACTGTAGGTATGTACAGGGTTATTCATTATATTTTGACTCCCACCTAGAGCTCTTATTATAAGTTATAGAAATAAACTTTAAATACAAAAAATAAAAAATTGACTTCACAACATTGTAAAAATTATTTGAGTTATAATTTTGTAAATAGAACACCCTGTATATTATTATCTCAAATGAAAGATCTGATTTCAATATATATAATTTGTTGGCATTTGATTCAGCCACTTTTAAGATATTTGAATTTATAACTTATTTTCCTTGAGATCAAGTTGCTTGAAAACGTCGACGTTTGTAATAACGTAACCCTAGCAACAAAACAATGTTAGTTACACATAAGTTAGTCTTCAATAGAAAATTAAAACAGTATTGCAGAAATTAATTTACTTCTATCAAATGGGTTATTCGGAGGAAGAAAAAAATTGAAATAATAAGGACAAGGTTATTATATTCAAATATCAGTGTTGCAATAGGTAGACATGAATATCATCAAATATACCCAGGCAGAAGGATCCCTATTTGATTAAAATAACATTATTTGACTTTTTTCTTCCTCAGAATAACCCATTTGATAGAGGTTTTAAATAATTTTAGAAATATATTAATTCCTACAATACGGTTTAATTTTCAATTGATGACTAACTTATGTGTAACTAACATTGTTTCGTTGCTAGGGTTACGTTTATTGCAAACGTCGACGTTTTCAAGGCAACTTGATTTCCGAAAAAAATAAGATATAAATTCAAATATCTTAAAAGTGGCTGAATCAAATGCCAACAAATTATATATAACTAAGAAAAATGCCAACAGATAACTGTAACGATATGTGTGTGTTAAAGTGCATAGCGCTATCTAAGCGATAGCTTTAATACTTATTACACACGTTGTCGATAAAGCCAAGTATAACTTGTACAGAAGCATACACGCACAAAAGAACACCTGATGCAGCATTTCGCTCTTATTATGAGCTCATCAGAGGTTTATACTTACGTGCGCTATACGACTGTACAAGACGGCGGTTGGTCTTTTAAGCTCTCGTGGAGCAATGAACATAAGTAAAATGTGTGTCTTGCGACATCTCGTGTAAACATTGACACGTGTGAATAGTATAAACTAAGAAAAATGCCAACAGATAACTGTAACGATATGTGTGTGTTAAAGTGCATAGCGCTATCTAAGCGATAGCTTTAATGCTTATCACACACGTTGTCGATAAAGCCAAGTATAACTTGTACAGAAGCATACACGCACGAAAGAACACCTGATGCAGCATTTCGTTCTTATTATGAGCTCATCAGAGGTGTATACTTGCGTGCGGTATACGACTGTACAAGACGGCGGTTGGTCTTTTAAGCTCTCGTGGAGAAATGAACATAAGTAAAATGTGTGCAATAAGCATTAAAGCTATCGCTTACATAGCGCTACGCACTTTAACATACACATGTCGTTACAGTTATCTGTTGGCATTTCTCTTAGTTTATACTATTCACACGTGTCAATGTTTACACGAGATGTCGCAAGACACACATTTTAAATTATATATATTTGAAATCAAAACAAAGATATCTTTCATTTGAGATAATAATATACAGGGTGTTCTATTTAAAAAAATATTACTCAAATAATTTTTACAATGTTGTCAAGTCGATTTTTTATTTCCTCTATTACCAAAAAATACTACGTGAAAAAATCTAAAACTTTTGTATTTAAAGTTTATTTCTATAACTAATAAGGGCTGTAGATGGGAGTCAAAATAAATAAATAACCCTTACCTACTTTATTTTTACCAAATTTGGATGAACATTTAACTTGATGATTCTTTTGGTAAGTACGTAGTTAAATAATTTTTGTGTGTTGTGTCACCAAAATACAGATATTAAAATATCAGTAACAAACATCAATTACTTTATATAAGCTTCTAATTACACGAGAAGTTTTTATTGTTAGTATTGTGTGTATAATTTGTGTACATTTATCCGATTGAAACAATTTCCTGGAATGACGATTAGATGTTTTTTTTAATGACTATTATTTCATTATTGGTAGTGTAATATCCCGTGCTTACTTCATATTTTGATTTAAGTTTATTTTATGTAAGTCCGTACGTATACACGGTATTTTAAAAAAAACTGAACCTAATTTTATGAAACTTGACTTTTAATGTTATTTATAATACCGAAGATTTTATTGCATTTTAACACAATTTTCTTTTTCATCTTTTTCTAGCAAAAAATTTAAACACGTTTATAACAATCAATGCGATGTGGAGTTCAGCACGAAAGGCTTTAATGTATTTAAATTTAATATAAATACTTCAGCGATAAAAAATGTTTTCGAATTTAATATCCTGTTGTACAAAAATAAACTTAAAAATTAAATATTCTAAAATTGAAAGAATTTATTAAACTTGTCTAGAAAATGTGGTAAGTATTAAGATGAGAAACATAAATTTAAAATTGTGCAACCCCTTTCAATACTTAATCCAAACATTAATTATTCAACGATGTTTTGGGTTATTGGGAAGAATATCAGAATGTTTTTCATAACATATGCCTACCCTCAACTAAACAAATTATCTTTGAAATAAACGACAAATATTAAATACGTTAAAAACAGACAAACCTGTCAGAGAAACTAAAGAAGGAAATCAAATAAGACAGACAATGGAATCTATTTCAACCGAGCTCAATATATTTTTTTTCAACAATTTTCTGTATCCAGTCTATAATTACAAACTCCCCGATTCGAAACTATAATTTGATCGAGGGCGACTGATGGGACTCGCCTTTAATATTCGCTCAAATTACTCTATTGGTCTTCTGACAATTTTGTAAAAGTTAAATTTCCTTTAATCAAATCTAAGCAAACGTACGTTTCGTTTCAAATTAAATCACATCCGAAAATTTGTTTATACAAAAACAACCGGTTACGTGAAATAGATTTCAAAATGTTTTAAATCACGGAAGGCAACTAAATAACAGTAATTAATCTTTGTTTGAAATGTTAAATACGGTTGGATAACCAATAAATGCGGCGAAGAAATGCGAAACAACTGCTACTGCCACACAATCTTGATGGTTATCGTACACCTACTGGTAAAATTTAAAAGTTTTTCTTTTGTGAAGACGAAAAATTGCATTCACATAAGCAACGTATGGAAATTTCTGCATGAAAATCGAAATTTTATGTGACTGGTGAAGCATGAGAGAAACTGCTGACAGTATGTGATTGTCGAAGTGTTCCGAATCATTGATCTTTAACTATTGCTTCTAGCGTTTAGTAGATCCTGCTGACCCGGAAGTTAACCCCTGAATACTAAAAAGTGGAAACTGCGAAAATGTGCATTCGAATAAAAAATACATTTGGCTTATTTGGAAGATGATGTAAACAAATTTCCTATTCTTGTTGCAATGACTGTTCGAGAACACTTCCTAATTAATGTCAATTATTTTCAATATATTTGAACATAGAAATAGAATCTCTAACATTCTTAAAGTTGTTGCATTCTGAAGACACTAAATAATAAAAAATATCAATATTGGTTTTTTTCAAGTTTTTGACAAATGTTATTCATTTATTAGAGTTGTACACTGAAGCCAACAAAATTCGAGATACCCTTACTAATTTAAGCTTGAGTTTTTAGGATTTTCCAAATTTTATCAACAACGATAAAGTTTTACATAATTTACTTTTCTTTACAACGCTAATACTTGCCTTTGTAAAAGTGTTCAAGTAGAACACTTAATCTCTGCTTGTGCAGGAGCGTCTATTTATTATTAAATATAAGGTAGATTACGCGGACCAGCTTTGTACTATATAGTTGTACTATAAATACTTTATTTTAAAGCAGTAACGATGTCTTGAATTTTGTTAGATGCAGTGTACAGTTGCTTCATTTTGAAGTAAGCAAATTCAATGCGCCCATCTCATTTAAAGTTTTAGTAAATACCTATATTAATTGATAGTATTTATATACTATTATTGTTATTACAAATTGTATAATAGTGAACTTACACTCAAGTTCTCTTTGCTCCTGAAGAGTCCCAAAAGGACAAAACGAGTGATTTTCGGTGCTTCTTTGTTATTGTACAATCTCTTGCCGACTTACAACGACAACGAACAACACTTTGTTGACTATAATAATAATCGAAGAATCGACTTATGTACCTGTGTTACGATAGCACGAGTCGACACTAGGTGTCACAACACTTATTAGTTGTATTATTATTATCATCGAAATTTCACATGAGATTCCTTATGGGATGAAATATAAAGAGATTATCAAGGGCACACCGAACACCTAGGGTAATCCTTTGGCGGTTTCATGAACTCTGGACCTTTCGGATGATGGGGGCGGTTTTCAACAAGATTGTCATTTGAAAACTCAAGAGATGATGCTTCCCTGGGATCTCTCTTATGGCTGCACACATGTTGTGGGAGATGAGCTCTTTGACCCGATGACCACCGATATGACATTGGTCTTTATGTTCCACATCCTCTCGATTTTAATTTGGAAGTCTTTTTATTTGAACTTTTTCTGTGCCTTTTTTCGTACTATATTGTAGTCGGATGGAATGGCGACGTCGATTAAAAGGCATTGTTTCTGGTTTTTTTTATTTTTAAGACAAGATCTGGTTTATTTGTCTTTATCGATCGGCCAGTTTGAATTCGAGTCTCCTACAGTATGGTAATTTTGCTATTGTTCACAACTGCATCTGGTTTATGCTCGTACCATCTGTCTGTTACCTTAATGCCATAGTGTTAACAAACGCTCCAGTGTAGGTAGGTTGTGACTGCGTCGCGTCAATGTAGATACCCTTTTACGAGTTAAAATTTCCACTAAGAATTTTCAAGACTTTGTTCGTGGAATCTTTATGCCGAATACAACTCGATGAACTTGCAAGTAATTCTCTCTTTAAATCACTCGTGTTTAATAAAACAATCACTAGAACATAACAGTTACTATATGAAGAACGATGTAATGATGGTCCTACAATAGGGCAGCATAGAATTTACCAAGGTTCAGATGGTTTCGCTCTTTGTATGATCAGCATAAACTCGCGACCAGTAATAACGTAGCAAAACGTGAGATGTCGTTCTCGAAACACCGCAGGTAGATCGTAAAAATCTTTAATTATTATCTATCGTTATATAAAACGTCTATACCAACTAGTCACCACGTCTAACTTCGGAAACCGTATTAGGAATAGGAATATTCAGTATAGAACAGTGGCGGCTTGTCTATATAGTCATTTGGTCAATGACCTCCCAAAAATTTTGACAATATATAAAAAAATATTCATTATTACGTGTTTTATTAAAATAGGTAATTAAGTCGCAAGTACAATAACTTAAAATTTATCGGCCGTCGTTCGTAATTCATCCTCTTTAACCTTGGGCTGGCGGTGCGAATTGTCCTCATTGAATTAGATCTACCCGGAAAAACTTAAAAAACGTGCAGCGCCCGAATAAACGCGAACGTCCGAAACAATAATCAACTTTGGGTCATGAGCCGGATCCCGCAGTTTACGTTGACTTCGTATAGGGTGTACAATTACGCTCGATTTTTGATTCGATTTTTGCGTGTTTTAAATCAATTTAAGAATTTATATTGATATGTTTTACTGTTGTTGTGTTGTTTTGTAAAAATACTATTTTTGATTTGCGTGTGCATGCGCTATAATAGAAAATGTCGGTAGTGCAGAAAATTAAACAATTAAAAAGTTCTAACAAACTTAATTTTACAAAATTAGTTGAGTTCAAGGCAAATGGTCGTCCTTTGCCAGAACGAAGTTTACGACAAACTAGCAAAGACAAAAATAAAGATGTTCATCGAAACTTTCGCAAGGTAATGTACGATTTAGCTGACTGGATATGTGGTTGTGAAGTATTAAATGTATTTTACTGTTTTGTTTGTTTATTATTTTCTAAAGACTCGTCAGACTCGCTATAGTGCAAATCCGGTGTCAGAGATTTAAAACATTTAAAAGAGGAAGTAAAAAACATGCTTCGTCTGCAGAACACATGAAATGCTCGGTAAATTTTGCAACCGTAGGAAATGTTGATATTCGTACACAGCTAGACAATGCTTACAGAAAATCCCTTAGATATTTTAATGAGAATGTTTCGAAAAATCGCTATATTTTGAACAAAATTGTAGATTGTATAAAATTTTGCGGTGCATTTGAGTTATTTATATTTTTTAAGTATGCCTATTTTTAAATTAATTTTTGACCTCCCAGTATGATTGACCACGAGCCGCCACTGACTATAGAAGACACTTTATCAGTCTCTACCAGTAATTAGTTTTTATTGAGTACGTACGCCAGATATTTCAATTCGGGAAAACCGAAAAAGCATTTGTCCTTTTTAAAGTTAGTCCAGTAGTAAATAATCGATCAAGAACTGTACGCAAATCTCGTAAATGGCTGTCAAAAGTAGCTGTAGCGATAATATTGTCCAAATACCTGAAACAATATGATTTAAAATCAGCACCAATTACTCTATCAATTATTATTAATTGGAGGAGTTCACTTTAGGAAACTTTTAAAAACCTTTTTTTTCTTGAATAATGTACATTACTATTTGATATAACTATGTACACAATATACTTGAACGTGCAACACACAGTAAAACAGAAGCTTTTATTTAAAGTTGAGAATCTTTTTAAAATTCCAACAATATTGGGTTTCTCAGATACTGAGCCTTCAATGAAGGAAATCATAATGTGCTACTATCCTCAGGTTTTCTGATTCCAGATTTTTGTTCAACATCAATTAAAACTGATGCGATTTTACAAACGTCAATAATTACAATTAACTTTATCCTTGTCTATTTACATTTTGTCTAGGAACGTGTTAGAACACCTAATAGCAAATGTTAAAGAACCCAAAAGAAATTCTATTTTGGTTATAGCAACGTTTCACCCCTTACAGTGGGTGCTTGTTTTAGACAGTGCCAGATTAACGGAGTTGCACAATAAAGCGGGAGCATAAATTTAACTTTTTCATATGCGGAATTAAATAGTTTTTTATTTTCCACGAGTCACTTGACAGTTATAACTCCGTCCTTGCACCTCACCCTCTATTACGGCTACTTCAAACCAAAGGTGCACGTTACTTGTCTATAGGTACCTATACAGGATTCTCCAAACTCTCGAGTTAAAATTGGATATATTTTGATATAAGGAACCTATGGCCGGAAAATCATAGTAATAGTCAGAAATGAACTGTAAACAAACAAATGTCACCGTGACAACTAAACATGATAGCTAGCGCCAGGAAGCTGTTTCGTTGTTGTGCTAGCTAGCTAGCGCCTCCAGTCGTCGTTATCATGAACACGTGTCTCATGAAAATTGAAGTAGCTCACACCAACTATGGATTTCCGACTATTTGAAATTTACGTTTTTTTGTAATAAATCATGAATTATGCGTTTCCGACTATAGGTTCCTTATATCAAAATGTTAAGTTTGGTGTCAATTAGAATATATCCAATTGTGACCTGAAAGGTTATAGATACCCTGTATTTAGTCTGAGGTAATTAACACTATAATATAAAACGAATGTGTTGAGACCACGAGCTTAGAAAAATTACATAACTTAGTTACCAACAAAAACTTATTCGAAAACTGAAAGTGAAAACCGACTGAGATTTTATATTTCCGTCAACAAAATGTTAAGATTTATCCCAATTTATCATATTTATCATATCAGTTTTCCGTTAAGTATCTTAAAAAATGTAACCCATCACCCAGAACGACTGGACGAACATTCAAATTGGTACTCCTTTAAATAATCAAAATATTGGAGTGTCTTCATCTTAAATACGACACATTGTATATAAAAACGCCAAATACCAAGTTGTGTTTATATACGAATGTATTTTATGAATAAATACAACTTGTTTAAAGCACCACCGAGATAAAAAAGATGTGTGAGAAAAAAGTAACACTGTGCTAAACTTTATGATTAATCATTAATCATTTAATTGATCTAATTTTCTTACAAAAACTAATTTTACATAATGTTCTTTAAGTGGGTAGGAAATTTTCAAAATTCTTCTCTCTTATATAAAGTTCCCGTTTTGTCTACATTATTATGCATAATTGAACAAATTAACATTTTTTTCCGACTATTACTGTAAGTAAAATATTACCACAACGTTCTTCAGAGAAGAAGTAAAACTACACGACACAAATACCCCACGGCACGTGCATCCCCACCCACACATAAGAATTATCGATGACGATCTTAGGAATTTTTTAATGTGGTCATTATAATACATCCTGCACAATAAGTTTCAAAACCTGATACACAGTTTTTTTTTTTTACTTTCTATATACTTTGTTTTAAGCATAAAATAATGATAAATATAAAAAGAATGAAGGAATTCTATTCACTTACAACTTTACGCATTCATTTTTTAAACGTTTAAAAAATTTTAATACGAAAAGGCAAAACACATTTAAAAAACCTCGAGGTTGTTTTCTATATGTTCTTTGTGATATTATCACACCATTTTAGCAAAGAAGATAAAAGTTTCAGATTTTGCAATATGACGTAATAAAAATTATTGCTTTCTAGATCATTTCTATATTCATACTTACTGAAATATTAAAATTAAAATAAAATTAATAGTTTGACGGCCTAGGCCTGTTTTTTTATTGTTTGTTAGTATTATTGAATTACTTGTCGACTCCAAAAAGTTACTTTTGTTATTATAGTTATTGTTGTCAAATTAAAAAAAGAAACCTAACCTTAATGTAGATTAAAACTAAACAATTTTTGGTACAAAAATCTTGTATATAACATACTCAGAAACCAGGTTTCACGCTTGTGATACAACTAATTGTTACAGTGTTACAATACTAACGAAAATTGGTATAGGTATACATTTGATCAAGTTTCTAATTCCAAATAAAATTGAAATCCGAAATTTTGTTTTAAATGAATTTAAAGTGACTAATTGTTTTAGCAATAAACTTTTAAATGATTTGGCAATAACTTCGATTATAGTAATTACTCGTTCTTATGGCACAGTTGTTAGTGAAATTTCCAATTTTTGTTTTAATTTAAGGTCCTTTTATTAATTTCTAATTTATTTTGCAATAAGTAGTTAATTACTTTTAGGTGTTTGTTTAACATAATACCTAATTCATGTCATGTTTCTTCACTATGTACATACAGTACAGGTTCCTACATAAAAATTATTAAAATTTCATGTATTAATAAATTATTTTTTAAAATAAAAATTTGTAATAAAGAATTCGATAAAACTTTAAATTGGGACAACTTAATAAATCGAACAGTACCTAATACGAAGATTTATGGGTATTAATTTAATACTTTTTTTCTCTGTCGTTTTCATAAGTAAAGGCGTAGTTAAATAATAAATCTATAGAAGAACCTCCAATGTGGATAAGTAACAATTAAATAACCAATTAATATTTTCCCACAGACTTTGTAGCTCGAACCACCTTTTTAATAACAGAGGTCGGTTAAGACAAAGTCTTTCTATTTATTTAGATTGCATTACAGTTAATTCTAGCTTTTCTAATTAAGGGTGGGTCGAAGGTGAATTTAATATTTAGCTGGTAGAAACTTGACGGCCCGGCGCCTCTTAGCTACTGATTTACCTTAACCAATCGATTTAACAGTCCAATTTTTAAAACGACTAGTGTACCGCGTTTGTTGCATATTATTATCTAATAGATATGTTAGAGAAAATTTTAAAAGGAATATGGTGCAATTGCTTTCCTAAGTAATAATTAACATTAGCACACGCTAATTTTAGTGGACTGTATCAACATTTATTTAACGTTTGATTTTTGGGAATACCAAAATTTGGGGCGTTATAAAATAACATATTTGTATAAAATTATAACATTGAATTTAACGTTTTAATTTTTAGAAAGAAAATAGTATAGTAATATGAATTAATTAGTAAATCAATTAACATTAATCAATTAGTGATTATTTGATAAAAATTATAATGTATTGCTTCTATTTATCAGAAATATCAATTTAAAATTATTAATAGATAGGTACGTCTGTTAAGTATGAAAAGGAAAATAATTAACGGGAAATTTAATAATAAATAAACAGTAAATTAAGAATGTGTAATTTGAGAATATTTTAAAAAATATACCTATATGTAGGCACTATTTGAATAACTTAGTATGTATACCGAAAGAAAAAAACATTACATAGAATAGATCAGCTACTGCTTAGACTGAAGAGTTGAAAGAAGTGCGATAAGCTTTTTTCGTGTATTTTCAGCAAATAACACCTGTTGTGACACGTGCTTGTCAAAATTAATGAGCTTCACACAAGACCTAGCGGTTTTAATAAAAAGCTTGTTTGTTTGAGAGTATGGGTGATGTGACACACCCTCTAATGTGTATTACTAGGGGTACTTGTGGGCGTTTACACACCTGGATGTCATTTTCGGAACAGTTATTGCTCAACACTTTCAAAACGATATTCAATCAAATTAACGTTAGTGCTGGTAGATTTAGTTTTAAATATAGTTTGTGTAACTGGGGCATATGTCTTCCACCAAATACTTTATGTCGAACTACGCCCTTCATTATCGACTTCCAAGGGTGTTCTGCAGTCAATGGTCACATTTAAGAAAAACCTAGTCTTACTCTCTTATTAGTCACGAATGAACAGCTTTGTTGAATGTGGTGTCTTAACTAAAGCAATCAACATCAACAACGATCATTTATCAAACTGGGGTGGTCACATTTTTCGCAATGCAATATTTATTCTAAGCCTAAATGCTTGCAAATAATGTGATGAATATTAAAAGTACCTAAACTTGTTTCTCCGCAGTGTCTCTGTTTTCATACAAGTACATAAAACCTCAAGCATTAATAAGAACTTAGCTTATATTTAGCAATTCGTTCTTCGCGTAAATGAGGGATGCGTGTATCTAAGGGTGCGGTGATATGGCGTACACCCCGCAAAAGAACTGGAGTGTAGGCGTGTCGCAGCAAATAAATCAGAAACCACAGCACGAGAGCACTCTTCTTTCTCTTAGTTCCCTTTTCTCTTGCCCTATGACCGAATCTCGGCACTAAACTCTCGATTGCATGAACGCATGAATAAAATTTAGTGCGTCTGCAATCTGGCTAAATATACTTTTAGGTCTATTTAATTTGGAAAAGAACTCCCGTTACTGTTGCTCTTGCATACTATATTCCTTACTATAATGCGTTTTGATTTCTTTTTTAAACATATGCTCTATTTAAATTGACTCAGGTGAATTGAGAAAACAACGTTTGAAGTTGGTTCATCAAATTGTACACAGCTTGAGCTTTGTATCAAAGTGTCAAGTGATTAGCCTTCAAATACGACAAACAAATGATAAATTAACAACTAGGTTGAAATCAATATACGTGTGTCCCATGGAAAAGTTGACTATGTTGAATTAAAATTAACGTATATATTTTTTTCTGGCACAATTCGAACACAATATAACAATATATTACGTTGAATACATAAAATAAAACAAATTGATGTAATAATATGAATATTCAAAGCGTATTTTACTAAAAAATCAGTAAAATAAGTTATTCTTTGGAAAATATTATTTATTAACAAATATATTTTTATTTATAAGGCGGCTTTCGTGGATAATTGGTTAATTTGTTATTGCCTAGTAATATTTTTGTGCTTTCTAACGATTCCAATTGCAGTATTTTTTTTTATTAACTTTATAATCATTATAGTAATACAATTGTGACTTTAACATTTTGAAAAAGGCTTAAACTCATTTTATAAAAATTATATTAATAACATCGATTAAAATTTTATTAATTAAAAAAATAAGACAATCGGGATCGAACCCGGATTTTTACGCGTAAATCATTATAAAATTTTTTTTATTGAAATACGCTTTAAACAGTTACATTACCACATAGATGTGTTCTCATTTATTTTCCTAATAAAATATATGTTGAAATATTGTGCTCAAATTGTGCTAGAAAAAGATATGCATTAATTTTGAATTTAACATTCCGTGGGACACATGGTATATATCACTTAATATCTACAGACGAAAAAAAAAAATTCATCTACATTGTGTGCAGAATTTGTTGTAATTATGTGAACTAAAATTTTGCATGCATGGGTACAAGAGAATTTGTGTTTATAACAGGTTGTTTAAAATGATTAAATGTAATTACAAGACAAGGTAATAGAGACAATAAACAAATTAAAGTTGCAACTGAAATAGTTATTTACCTAACGAGTTCGGGAAGATAAATTTCCCGCGTGAGCACTTTGTTTGCCGCACGATCGTAGGGAGTGCGGCATTAGTGCGAATGCGGGAAATTTCTTCTCGAAAAAGTTAGGTGTATTATTTTTTGTAACGAATAACTGTAGTAATAATTCATTAATCAATAAATTCACAGCTGCTTAGTTTTTTGTGTTTACAAGAATTTTGAGTTGGTAGCATTGAAATTTGAAAATGCAATTTTAGAAAAAATCATCCAAAATAGGATACGTAACAATATTCGGAACATTCCCGAAAAATCTGTTTCCGCACATGTTACGTAAACAACTATTATTTCTAATAACTATCCAAATATTTTGAAATATCAAATCTATGCATATACGTAAATAAAATTAAAATAACTGGCAATTTGGTAACAATTCAATTCCCGCATTATTTTCGTTTGCATTCACGTAACCCGTCGTTTAGAATGTTATCGACTTCCTGAAATTCTATCAATATGTAATTTGGTATTTGACCATGGTTAAGTAATCCAAGTCTAACTAAAATATTTTCCAAATGGCGGCACTTTCGGATATACAGGAAATCGACGTTATCTTTGTTTTTTTTAAATAACCGTATGTACCTTAATTCCACTTTAAATTTTATAATCAGCAACATTATATTGTCAAGACATTCCTAGTTTTTGACATATGCGTCAATTTTTGGTATATCAGGAAGTGTTTGACTTGGTGTAGTCGATTATGGTCAAACACAAAATTTTATATTGTTTGAATTTCAGGAAGCCGATAACTTTCTAACCGCTACGCGAATCACTCTGTATAGTTTACAGTTTATATATAGGGGTTTCCATTCTCCAACCTTCCCTTCGTCCATGTGCATAAGTTATCAACATATAAATGACGGTTCTAGGACAAGTTGCCGCGGCCAGCAAACCGAAGTACAACGTACAAGATGGCGCAAGGACAACTTAGCTCTAAAACGATTTATACAACCACTGACAAACTTGAAATAAACAAACGAAAGTTTAAGGTAACCACTAATAATCAGTAATCAACTTGACAACCCAGCGAGATTCTAGACTGAAAAAAGTCTGAGTAATAGGTGGTGAAACGTTGGCAACTACAGTTACTATTTTAGCAAGGTTCAATTCCGGAAGACGTTTTATTTTAACCCCTTGGTAGCCTAAGTTCTTACAGTTTTCACATTGTCTAATAGTGGCTATTAATTATGCGATCAGCAGAATAAATATTTATTAAATCTGCTTTATATTGAACACAAGGTTTTTCAATTATCATCATCCTTATGTTTGGATTTTTCCCTTTTCTTATTGACCTAACGCGTTCACGTTGGTGTTCATTTTTATTTTACTTAGTAAAATTTTATTCTTAACAAGGGTGTTTGTTAAAATTACGAATTATTTTGGAGTCTATTAGTTGGCTTACTTTTTCTTGGTGAAGTTTTGGAGTTGGACTTAGGACTTTCGTTAAAAATACATTAGACTTAGAGGTGAAAAGACTACGAAAGCAATAGGCTCAACACTATATTCAAGTACTTTATACAGGGTTTTTATAAATGATTATCTCATCAAGTTTAAAAAAATTAACGATAAACGACGAACAACACACAATTACAACTAAGGATAATAATTGCAACGGAACAATGAAATAACTAACAGACAATGACATTAGCATAAATTAATTCACTATCAATTTAAACTGCAAATTATCCAACGCTCACCTGATGAGACAATCATTTATAGAAACTCTGTACTTTCAACTTGTGACATAATTTATGTTGCCTGATTGCAACAATCCCTATACTCAAGTATGTCTTCAGCATCATTTAATATAATGATTCTTGCTTTTGGATGTGGTTCAATTGCAACAATCTTAATCTGAAGTGCGTTAACAGATATGTGTGGCACTGATTAGGGTCAGTGGTCTGACTAATCTTCTTCTCTAAAAATGTTTTCCTTTACAGGTCAGGTTCCGCTTGTAGCAAAAATAATACCGTATTGCAAGCCATGTACGAGAAATAGTTATCCATAAGATTCCTAAATTTATGATGATGCTTTGATATATGAAAGATAATAATTTAGAAAATAATTGAATGTTCTCGAAGGAAGTTCTAGAAACGCAGCAAATATTCTAATTTATTCTCCTTAAGACTGTTTTGTACCAAAATGGCAGTCGGGCCTTGGCACTGATATAATGGGTCGGGGCGATAACGGCAATCCTGTCTATTTCGACAAAGTCCCTGTTGGTAAAAGAAACAGTCTACAGTCCTGCTTTGTCCATAAAAGTTGATAACTGCAGACCAACACATTAATCCCTGTTCCTCTGAAAACAACTTCTAACATGTTTCGGATAATCCTCCAGTCCAGACGATCTAAATCACAACCGAGCTTAGGCATTGCTATTTTCTTGATGTTATTGATCTCGGTGTCCTTCTTGAAATCTCATAGAGTATTCCGCAGGTTCTCATAGGTAGGTTTCTGGTATGACAGTTCCTTTGAAACTAAGTAGTAGATGAAGCGTCTTCCTTCAAGTAGCTTCAGAGTTCGATCCACAACAGGTTGTTGTCCACGAAGCTCATCTTCTCATCTAAACAAAAAAAAACGCAATTCTTCTTTACATGCGCAGATCTCGAGCCACACAATGCGCAAGGGAGTACTCTTCCGGTATATCAAAGAGATCTTGTTGAATCTCAGTCGTGACTCCGAATCTTCCTTGGTCGTACCTCCGTATTTTGTCATAAATTCATGGAAGTCTTCTTCACATCCTTGGTTTCGTGTCTTACTCGTTATTATTCTTGTCCGAATGAGATTGGTGGTCGCATTGTTGTTACCAGCGTATGGAGTTAGCCAATCGCAATGTACTACTTTCGGTTTTTTCCTCAGTGGTTTTTGGATACGGTAAATGATGTCATTAAGTCTGGCCATAATTTTGTGCGGACCTCCCCATTCGAGTTGCAACTTTCGGCACAACCCGCGATTTGTTTAGGAATTGTATAACTATTCTAAATCGTTTGTTGGATCCACTTAATGGGCTTGAACGTTGTACCACACCTCCATCCGATCACTCGTAATTTGGATGATCTTTCGGATAATTGTAATATTAGTCCCAATCCTTCTGATGCTTGTCGACAATCTTGGCCAAGTATTTACTCATCGTTCGATTGATCCGCTCTATCTTGCCGTCTGATTGGGGGTGAAGAGGCGTAGTTCTAGTCTTACAAGCCATGTACGAGAAATTGTTACCTATAAGTTTTACGTAATAAAATTATACTTTTTGTCTTACTTGTTTATATTTTTCTTAAAACACAGTGATGTCATGTAATTTACACCTATAAAACATATACCTTGGGTTCGCACACAAAATAATAGTATAATTGCTCTGAGGAAGTGCTCACAATAAAGAGCACGTAACGTAGTCCATATCTTAGACGCGGAATTTAGTGTTTGATTTTGCCTCTCCTATAAGAAGCCATAGTAAAGCTTTTGATGGTCTTACATGCTTCTTAAAATTTTGAAGAAAATGGAAACCCTTTTCCTGAATCGATCCAAAAGATCCATCTCAAATAAAATTTTTTTGAAACCTTTCTCACAATAACATAACAACAGGTAGTATTGTACCCCGAACCAAAGCTAGTGTCACAAGAGTTCCCCTCTTATGGCCGGAATACACGAGACTAGTTTTTGAATCCAGAATAACAAGCTAGCAAACTTGGGCGTTTGTGTAAGAATTGAGGCTTCTAAGGCCGGAGTCATTATTGAAACAACAACGTCTTCCGGGATTGGACCGTGTCGAAAAGGTAACCGTAGTTGCAAACGTAATGGGTTTCATCGGATCGAGAAACTTGTAACAAACAAAAAAAGTTCAAGGTAGACAACTAAAAGTCGGGTAATCAATTTGTGACCAATCCAGATTCTAGACTAAAAGAAGTCTAAAGAAGACGAAGTCAGACTTCTTTTAGAAAACAGAGTTTCGGGTGTGCTCATAATTTTTGAGTTTTTGTACCAGAATCTAAATCAACATAATAAACTGTAGAGCAATGCCCATTTAACTAAAATTGTATCTTTACTAATAACAAAGGTAGCCACAGAATCATAATGAATTTGGAACACACTGTATATATTAAATTGAATTAAACTGTCAGATTGACAATTTAAATATTAATGAAGACCGTGATGATTGATTAAAAAATACTTAGTAAAAAAGCCACCTGTGTATTTGCCGCTGCCAAAGACACAACTCCACATATGCGATTTTTTATGTATGAGTTAAATTGTCACATAAAAATTTGTCTTATTTATCCGATAGTAAACTACAATTGTTGTATAAAAAATTTGCATATGGGTGAGCAAACATGGTCTAACGATACAGCGTAATAAAGTTTTTGGTTTTTCACATAACACATTTTTGGGCAAGCGATAAACAAACAAATACCATATTTTTTGTGTAATTTGCAAGTGGAGGTGCCAACTTCACATACCTGGAACTATGTTGGAAAGATGACGTTACATAATTTACATTTATTTCTAAACGACATCGACATCTACACAGGAATCTTGAGAAATAGTACATTTTACTATAGGAGATGAAAGTTCCGTTTTTTTTCGTGAGAGAATTTGTTCCCACGATAGCCAGTCATCAATATCTCAAACGAAAAAAAGACATTCATCACGAATAAGAAATACTATTTTTTTCTACCAAATGAAAATAAAATAATAGAAACAAAAAAGTGGTAGATGATTTGTAACTCCAATATTCAATATAGATCTTTTGGACGGATGCGATTTTGAAAATTTAACAAACCTACGATGTAAAGACAAAAATGTTTAACGACAATGTAAGGGTTTTTATCAGTTTTACCAATTTTAGTGACTTAAACTGCTACATATCAAATATCAAAGTATCTTGTAGCATTCGTTAAATTTAAATTTTCAAAAGCCTTGCGTATATTTGGGTAACCCAAAAATTTGGACACTGCGTAGTATCTCGAGAAATTCATATAGCTCACTGAAAATTGCAAAAATGTGATTCTCACAAACTTAATCAAAAATTCAATTACGGTAGGGTAATCCATATTGTAAGAAAATATTAATTAAACGGAAAATATTTACAAGTTATGTTTTCGTGATAGTGTTCTAAAATTGTATGATTACTGTAGTACGTACAGATAGGCGATAGATAGATCGAGCGAAACCCATTAATTAATTTATTTTTATTTTTAAAGGTCTAGACTGTAGCTGATTTTTGAAATAGACTTTGATAATCTTTACTCAATAATCTTATTCGTCGAAATAAACGCTTTCAAAAGAAGAATTTCATATGTTTTAATCGTTTCACAAAAAATAAATATAAAAAGTTCTAGGTAGAAAAATGAGTATCTACTTTTTGCACCTATAATTTGTACGTCAATTATGAATAAAAAAACTGATTTTTTTATATTATACAACGTATGGTTAGCACCCACATGTTGGATAAACTGGGTTTTAAAATAAAAGTTCATAAAATAAATTTTATGACCCTCATCGCCTATTATACATCGTGAAACATGCGTCTGAATTCTCTCCGTTGCTAAATTATGTATTCCAACTTCTGCCAGACTGCACAAATAAAAAAAAACTAAAAAGTGTTTAAAAGGTAGATCCACAAGAAGATTATTATGAATATGAGAAAATTTTCATTTTAAGGTTAATTTGTCACGAGGTTTATACCAAAAACTTTTAAATTGAAAAGCGGAAGCAATATTTGAACTTGGTATAATATTTTATCAGAAGTATCGCAATTACTGATGTGCGTGTGGAAACTAAGTGGTAAAAGAACCAACAGTAATTATAACAATTAAAGAACACCTGGTTATTTTCGTATTTCTTAAAAGATACAACTTTAGTAGTTGTGTGCTCGACATTTAAACTATGGGCGTTTCGGTACAAGTTTAATAGCGGTTTATAAAAGGTAAATTGTGTATTTTTATGTTTGTAATAATTGTAATTTTACCGATTGTTAAGTGTCATAATTTCGTGTTTAGAAATAAAATCACTTTTTTCTTCTGCTATTACAAGAATAACTTTATACAACAAAATCAACTCACCATAACAGCAATCAAATTCATTAGCCAAAACAAATTTGACTCATTTAACGATGATCACTGAAAGTATTAAGAAAAGCTCTTTTGATAATAAGAAAGTTTAATTTATCTTCACCCACTTTGAGTGTTGGTACACGCATGTAAAGTAATCAATAATCTGATCCAACGCCCAGCTATCAATAACTCTCTGTGTAATACGCCCACCAAGGTTTCATTTGTCTTTTGATATCAAGCTCCATTGTGTTTCTGTTTATTAAAAAATGTTCCCCTCGATTTAATGTTTGCGTGTTTTATCTGTCTGTACAATGAAATTCATTCTTGCTCTTAAATTCAGCTCCGAGCTGAATTAATTGCTGCCAGACATCTAAACAATCGAAGAAAAAATACAAAACCCCCATTAATTTACAATTTCCGCAAAAAAATAAAGTAACGGGATGACAGAACAAATCAATTTATGAGCTGTTTCACTACTAATGAACACAAAATTCGTGATAACATCTAATCAAGAACATAATAATAATAATCAATCGGAATTTGTATACAGTTTACAAGTGTTTATATCAAAAAATTATTAGTCAAATGATTGATGGATCGACCTGGAGAGAAACCAGAGAAGCTTTCTTGATCACAGTAATTTTCCCATCACTTGAACTGTTTAGACTGCACAGAGTGACGGTGCTATCTCGATAATATGCAAGAGGAGTTATTATCGTTATTTATTGATGTAGCGCATTTCTCAATTCTCTGCCGACTTACTTTTTTTTCTCGAAAAAAGTAGAATTTTGTCTTTGGATTTAATATTTTAGGACACACGCGAGAGTCTAAAGAACCGTTTCTAGGTAGACACGTATAACTACATTTATGGTAAAAATAGTTTCCGTTCTAAATTTTTGTCCTATATATTTTTTTTTTGTGTGTGAAGAAAAGTGCCCTGAAGGTTTCAAGGAAAGAATATTTTAACTTATTTCATTATCCACAAATATTAGCACTTATTTACTCATTTACATTCATTTCTAGGTAACTATTATTTCATTTGCAATCCCTTTTGAACAACGGACAAATTTAATATTAATTATTGTCTACTTGAATAATGTAAATATTTACATACATTTGTATTAAAAAATAGTAATTAGGTACAATACTTTCCAAATTAGATTATTAATCCAAGATTTTTTCGGGAGTAGTTGATTGAGGTAAAATATTGTTCAAATCTATTAAGAATTGTCATCGTAAATGACACAGTCATATATAGGGTGAATCATCACCAACGGGACGGAGATTTATAGCAAAACAGTAAAAGCTGTTCAGTAGCTTGCAAGTTGATAAACTTTACATTTCAAAATTATTTCGAAATATACAGAATGTCCCAAAAAAGTGTGGCTCATCAAAGTTATGTTTTTCTTATGGAACATCTTGTATTTTATTGCGTTTTTCGATTGTCTGTAAAAATAAGGTATACTTTTTATAAAGGTTCCCTCTAATCCTAATTCTGAGTTACTTTGACTTTTCTTAAAATATGGAGTATTAAAAAAATTCAATATCTTTTCTAGTCCAACAAATAAAAAAATTTACTCTTACGTCTATTAGATGAATTTATTCCATGATGAAATATTAAACATCTTTTTACAGGGTGTTCAGAATTTACAGGTAAATTATTAGATTATTCAATATGTTCTTATTTTAAATGGAACACCCTGTACATTATTAATTCATAACGTTAACAAAAAAATCCTCTTTTGAATGGTATAAGGGTGTCCTATGCCTAAGTGTTACAGTTTTTGCTCAATTTACAATTTTCTTTAAATTAATGGTGACGAGAGATTTTAAAACAAAAAGTGCATACGTAATCTGATCAGTTAATGTTATTTTATGACATTACAGTCTGCTAATAATTGTCTAAAGTCCATAAACAATAATTTAAACGGTGATCATAATCGTTTTCTGTCAAATGCTGATGTAGGAATGTGATACAGATGATAGTGGTTTTTCTTAACCATTCTTCTCACATCAAAGGAAAGGAACACCAACTGCAGCGTCTATTTAACCAACAGAAAAACACCAAAAACTGCACCAAAAACTTGATACGGACACGTGTTTCAACAGCGAAGCTGTTATCATCAGCGATAGCTCGAAATTGTGAAAATCCAAAAATTGGAGTATCGAGCCATCATCAAGTACCTGTATTTAAAAGGGTTAAGAGATAAGCAGATTTACGAAGATATGCTTAATACCCTTGGTGATCAATGTCATTCGTATGCGACCGTCAAAAATTGGAATGCAAGCTTCAAAAGAGGTAAATTTTCCATTGAAGATGATGACCGATCGGGAAGGCCAGTTTCTGTGTCAGTCCCCGAAAATATCGATGCAGTTCATGACATGATTTTATCAGATCGTCGAAATGGGCTAAAACGGATATCTGAAGCACTGAATATTTCATACGAACGCGTTAATCATATGGTTCACGTCAATTTGGACATGAGAAAAATTGCTGCAAAATGGATCCCCAAATGTTTGAATGTTGACCAAAAACGTGCAAGGGTAGAAGCATCGCGTTCGATCTGTGCTCGATTTGAAAATGATTTAGACTTCTTAAACCAAATTGTTACTATGGATGAGACTTGGGTACATTTCTACGATCCAGAAACAAAGCAACAATCGATGGAATGGCGACACTCTGGTTTTCCAAGACCTAAGAAGTTTCGTGTCCAAAAATCTGCTGGAAAAGTTCTTGTTTCAGTTTTTGGGATTGCCATGGAGTAATCATGATTGATTTTTGGATAAGGGTAGAACAATAACTGGAGATTACTATTCGACATTACTGATCATTCTACGGGAAAATATTAAAGAGAAAAGACGCGGAAAGCTATCCAAAGGTGTTTTGTTTTTGCAGGACAACGCCCCTGCACACAAATCTCATGTTGCCATGCAAAAAATTCGTAATTTAGGGTTTGAATTACTAGAACACCCCTTTTATTTACCCGATTTGGCTCCGTCCGACTATCACCTCTTTCCTCAACTGAAAAAAAGTTTAAAAAGTTGTACATTTTCTTCCAACAAGGAGGTAATAGAAGCTGTGGTGGTCTGGTTTGCAAAGCAAGAAGTAACATTTTTTTGAAAGGTCTAGAGACGTTGCAGGATTGCTGTAATAAATGTATCCAATTAAGAGGAGAATATGTTGAGTAATAAAATATTTTGACATTGAAATTTTGTTTGGTTCTATAGTAGGCTAAGAATTTTTCAATACATCCTCGTATAAGTGTTGAGCTTAAAAGTTTGCGAAACAATTATATTATTTAACTCAAGTGAAATATATTATTTTTCTTCAAGCGTTTATGGCTAGTTTTCATGTGTTATTTTAAAATTTTTTAGATTCTCGAGTGTTATGGTGACGTTTTATTCTTGACGAATCACGTTGGTACTTTACTGTTACATTTATAATATGACATAACCGAGGTACCAACCTGTAAATAGTTGTGAAAACAAAAGGACTGTTGCTTTTTTATGTTTAGACAGTAAAAAGCGTTTTTAGCGTCTGTCAGTAGTTCAATAATATGCCGTTTTATAGTCGCTTGAAGAAAAAAGTCTTTTTAGCGTATGCCAGTAGTTCGATAATATGCCGTTTTAATGTCGCTTGAAGAAAAAATATTTTAATACAATGGATAAAAAAAAATTTATTCAATGTTGGTTTTCAAAAGATGCTTAAAATGTCTACCATTTTCGCAAATACAAAGATTTATATTACGAAGGAAATTAAAATTAACTATTTCGCTTAATCTTGTTCAATTTGACTGTGAATGTTTAATTTTCGGTGTCATTGGGTTACACTTGCCCCAATGGTATGGGGCAACTGTTACCCATGCCACTTTTTGATACTCATAACAGAAGAGAGTTTACTGGAGTTTATGGAAATAACTAGTTCTGTTGTATGCTGCAAAACAAATTTATTACAGGAACCAAAATAACCATCTAAAATACATTATATCAGGAGTCAAATAATATGTTAAATTTGAATTTTCCTCTCTTATCTGTTGTGGGCGTAGGTAAATACATACATCTCCCATTCGTTGACAATACTTCTGTCTTTAACATGAGGCCAGTGAAATGTCGATGTTTTTCCAATTCTTCTACAAAATTTTACTTTTTAACGTGGGTTTTTCTCGGTGAACTTACTTACATACAATTTCTTCTGTTTGAATTTCACTACAATCCAATCACCCACATTTATTTTTGACAGATCTAGTTCGCCCACGTTTACTCTGGACGCTGCTGATGGTGGATTTTCATCTACGTTTACTCTAGATGTTGATAGTGCTGGCGGATCTTTGTCTATATTTGTAATATTTACTTCTACTATGGTGGTAGTTGCAGATGCTACAGCTGTGATTGCTTCATCAGTTACTATAGTAATACCATCGTTTATAATTCTCATGGGTATTACAGTGTTACAATATGGATATATCCCTGCTTTCTGAAATCCATGTTTAATGATTACTGATTTTTCCAAATTTTGGATATGTTACCGGCAAAAATAGTGGTTTTAGGAATGTTATAGGTCTTTGATGCTCGTATAACGGTTCTTAACATTTATAATGAAACACAAAAATTGTTTGACTGGAAACTGGACGGCCGTCTGTTGGTATGTAAATACAATATCTTAAAAAACACTTGTTCAATTTTTATGAAACTTGGCATGTAGGTGATATTTGTAATACTAGAGATGTCATTAGTTTTTTGGCGTAATTTTCCCATTCTTAAATATATTTACGAAACCTTTTAAGTTTACAATTTTTTTCTTGAAATAAAAATTGTTTGTAATTTAATTTCTACACAAGTTCTGTTTAAACTACAAGTATTTTTAAATCCTACAAATAATTACTGAGATATGACAATTACGTGAGACTAATTGATTGAACAATATCTCCAAGAATATTGATTATACAAAACGTTATCGAAGAAAGGTTGTTGGAAATTTTATATTCTATAACTTTTATTTAAACTATTTTTTTTACAACGCGTTGTTACAACAGTTAGTTATATTTACCATTACGGTGTATTTCAATTTTGCTACTAACGTTTTCTAAGTGGCGCATACTTTTTTACGTCCTTTGACGTTTATTTTATTTTTTTGACATGTTTTATGTCGCTACACACTTTCTATAAGCTGTTTTAGGTTTGTTAATATCGGGACAACTACGCAAAACACTTGTTTTTAATTATTTACAATTTGCTGCAAATATGTGGTTTCTAATCTAAAATTCACTTTTAAAAAACTCAAAAACAGTCATACAACTATTCTGTATGATTGGCATAATAATGTTTTCAATATTATACAGTGACGATTGGCAATTTTTTTCCAATCGCCAAAATAGTATACGATTTTAAAAATATAATAGTACCTAGCAGATAGTAGTAAAGTATCTTTTCTGGGAAATCTTTAAAACATCCATTTTCATAGGGAGGAGAGGAGAGGTGAGCATTTGATATTATATTTAATATTACTGTTTTCAAATTTTTTGTCGAAGAAGGTTCCATTCCTTTACCAAATTTCATATACAAACATTGATTAACCATTGTAACAACAACGTTTTTAAAACAATGTAACCGCGCAAATTGGAGTAGCAATACTTAATTTTTATTAAGCAATCATCGTCTTGATAAGTGTGAGACATACATAAAATACTACATTAACATCAACAACACACACTTATGAACCCAAAATCTACACTTTTCTCCTAGATCTGCTATTTTTTTAACAAATTCTGCGTAGAAGTGGTTGTCATTGAGTATTATCCTGTTATGTGCATTTTCTATGAGGAAGTATAATATACCAATACAAAAAAAACAACCAATATATTTTCGAGGTAGATAGCTGATGGTAGCACGTGTTTAATATTCCTGGAATACACATATCGTCATTGTTTTTCTTGGGTTGGTTCTAATTGAGGATTTTAATGGGGAAACTCGTGGTTATCTGGCAAACATGGTACGGGATGTCCATTGCAATACTCGAATTAGTGGACGACATATTCGTTGACACACTCAGCGCCATAGTAATAAATTTCCACGTTCTGCTGAGGTAATTAATAATTTTTGCTTAAGTCTCTCTCTGGCAAACAACACGCTCTGGGTTTGCATGGCCGTCTTCAAGAACAGTTTTTTGGCAACATAACAAGTCACACGACAAAATTTTATAAACACACAAATGTATGTAATTTTAATTACTATCGACCTATAATTTCAGGAAAAAAAATATAGAGGGAGTGAAGAAGTTTGTCTTTCCATTTCTCCCTACCTTAAAGCATTAATGTCATACACAATTGGGGTTTTCGGAAGGTGGAGTTTAATAAATATTTTAACTATGAAGTTATTTTTTCTAAAGTTACCGCAATACTTTGATAAACCGTTTCCTATACATTTTTCAGAAGTTTGTTGTTTATGAATTAAATAAAATAAAAAATATTTATTACTGAAAAAGTCGCTGAGAAACCTACCCGTAACTTAGTGTTGTAGAGTGGGTCGCAGGAAGGAAATAATATAGTTGAAGGCTTCTAGAGCGACAGAGGGAACCACCTACAGGAATATTCATTAAGCAGTAGGACTTAAGAAAAGTAAAACAAACAAACTTTTAGAAGAAGGACTAGAGAATTTATTCTGACAAGATTCACCTAAGTAAGGCAAGCCACCAACAATTTTAAAATAATAATAAGCACAACAGTATACAGATTATCACAGTTAATACATCAATCACAGTCTTACAATATAAAATTTAAATTGAGAATAGACGCCACGAGTTTATTTAAGCGTCTTACCCGAAGCTAAATGACCACATATACTTAATAAGTTATTGTAAATATTTCGCCCTGATCAAGCGGACTAGCTTTGCGTATCATGCATAAATCAAACGTTTGTATTAGTACTACAAAAATAAATAATTCTGTTGGCTATAAAAGCCTTTGAGTTCGCAAATGGTAAACCCGATGTTTATTTGGTACCTTAAAAATGTAAGTCGTAGTTCAAATAACGTTTCATACATTCACGAAAACACGATTTGAATATAACAGTGATTTCACTGTACAAATAAAGTCAAGTACTTTATATACAACAGTTCTTGTGAAGCTGGGTGGAACTGTCACCGTTTAGGTCTAAGTAAACCTAAACTTATCTGAAATATATCGGCGACAGCTTTACAAAAATGGTTGTATATCATCACCACATAAGTCTGCACTAATAACCTGTTGTGATATCGGACAAGCCTGCCTTGAGTGATGAGCCAGGTATCAGTGATGAAGAAGGCACAGGTCATACGGCATCACCCCAATAAAATTTTCATTCAATTACCAGCCTTGAAATTGAAGTTCACAGAGCGTACATAATTCGGTAATACGACTCTTCCAGAGAGAAATTCGGTAGAAGAAAATTATTTTAAATCCTCCAGGGAAAAGTTGGCATTTTCCAAATGTTGCTGGACTAACCTAGTCCCCTAAAATATGTTTAAAAAATTCACAAGAACATACCTAACACTAAAGGAGCTCATCCCACACACGTGTCTGAACTTGGGAACCTTCACAACAGAAAACAAAGTGTTCTAGTTACGTATGCATAGGAATATCAACAAGGTCGCTCAAAGTACTTCAGTACGTTCGGTTGCCTGTAGCCAGAGGCTAATAGCGGAAAAATCAGAAATATAGTTCAAAATGAGACTATGATAATAAAAATGACCGTCACAAATCAGTTTTCTAAAAAATATCTATAAGGTGTTATAGAAAATCAGCATCTGGACATTTTTTTAAATTATACTACCATTTTAATAAAATGAGAAACAAAAACAAAAAATATTTAGATTGTAGGGTTTTCAGATATATTTATAAAAGGAAGTGACATTTAACCTACTAACTTTTATGCACAAACATCAGACAAATATCAGATTGTTTTCGTTCACTTTGCGGTTACTCAGTTATGGATACCTTCTTTTATAACGAGATAACAGTGTGAACTTTTAACTCCCCCTTTTCCCGATTGCAAGCCCAGAAAGCGGTTAGTAGTTGAGATAGGATGCAGTTAATGGCAGGAATGCAGATTATTCTTTATTCAGATAAGCTGACATACTCGGATGTAATAGAGTTGCTCAATTCAGTTTCATAAAAATGCATCTAAATTAAAACTGAGTCATTGTAGCCCCTTGTGGAAGCTGGGAATGTATAGTTAAAGAAAACTCAATTAGTTGTTAGGGCGATTTTTTGTAGCCAAGTTGTGCTTCTTAAGGACGGTGAAAATTACGATTAATTTTTACATGATGGAAATTCTCGTCCGTAAAAGAAAGAATGTCAATCCACAATCTTCTTGGAAAAAACTCATTTAATTGGTCACTGACCTAAAGAACCACCCTCTTCGTGGTGCTAAACGTCGCCCTAACCACTACCCAAGTTTTCCATAAGGGGTCCAGGGGCCTCGATACGTCCCTGGCTACAATCACTCAATATATTACAGAAGAAGAAAAATTACACCATCATTAAAATTTAAACCCTATTCTACATGTCTGTCTACGTTGCATGAGTAAATCCATATAAAAACTTTGACAAACTCTCACCTGCCAGACAATCACAGAAATTGCAAGAGGTTTAAGTAATAAAGATTGTCCAATATGCTGAAACCAACTGTAGAGTTTGCTGAAATCTTCTGTAACTTTTTGAAATATTCTGCATTTTATTGTTCTAAAGAAATGATAATTTATTTTTCTTAGTGTTAAAAACATCGATATATGTTTAATGAATGACTCTGATATGCGTTTTCAATTCACATTTAAAAGCGGTACACATATGAGTCAATGTTCTTATCATTAGTAGAGTATATGGGTTTATAAAAGCAATGATAGAATTATTAACATTAATACCAAAATTTGACACTAAAAAAGTTTTTTAACTGTAGATAAACGTGAGTATTTTATGGACTTTGCTTTATTTTAAAATATATGTATTTTTCAACGCCCTGTTTACTATGATGAAAAAAGTTAGCTGATGAAAAATGGTGAAATGTATTTCCTTAATACAAATTTTCTTACAATAAGTGATACAAATAAAATTCTTAATAATTTGCAAATTTTTATAATAGTAACTAAAAAGAAACTTTTCCTCATTATGGCAAATCAAAATGAAAAATCTTGGATGTTAACCCACCTATGCTATAATGTACAGAGTATTCGAAAATAGAACATTGCAAATCTATTTTGATTAAAGATTCCTTGTTGGATTTTAGAAAAAAAATGATTTCTAAAAACTAAAATTGGTTCATCTTTTCAATCTGTTTCAAGTTAGATGGTTTAGTTGCTGGTTTTGAGGACGATTTTTAGCTTTTTAAAAAATACAATTTTTAAAACTTCAAGGTTCATAACTCTAGAATCCATAAAGATGTTAGATCTAGATCTCCATCCACATTTTAGTGAAATTCATCAATCAACTGAAAGGTACTTTCGACAAAAATTCAAATATCCATCATCCGATTTTGATACCAATGAGAACGTTTCTATCCCTGATGTTGAAGTTGGACTCTCAGATGAAATAGTAAAAGATTTTGTTCAAAACTGTTCTTTCACAGCAGGATACAACATAAGCACATTCGAAGAATAAACACAAAGTGACATTTTGCAATATTTGTTCAAAATGCTTTAAGTGTTCCAATGGTTTTAAGGTACATTAATCTAAATGTCTTAGACTGCAAGGACAGTGAAAGAACTAACTGCTCCGGATCTTCAAACATCATTCAAAATAAACTAATGGCTTCGCATCGAATAATCTACACTCCATCAATATTAGTAATACTTCTTCCTAAAAGTTTACTTCAACAATCAAGGAGAATATTTTAAATTTTAATTTTCTGCCCCTCTTCCATCAAAATGAAAAGAAACCGTTGCAAGAAGAAGTGAAGAAAAGGTTAGCAATTTTGACATAAAAGAAGCGGTCGAAATCTTAAGTTCAGAAGATTTTCTGGCCTGTTTCAATGACAACGTTTTTGAAGCTTTAAAATAACCAACCATTCCTTTTTTTAAACGAATCGCAAGTGTTAAAAGGAATTATTTCATTCGTACATGGTTTCGCCCTGGTTTTCACGGTATAAGACCCTAGTTTATGAAAGACGTAATTACTTTCTCTGCTGGTCAGTATTCGAACACTCACTGCAATAACAGATCTTTATAATATCATTCTCGTCGGTCAAATGAACAGTATAATCCAACTTATGTATTTTGGGGCATCTTTTTGTGCCTTATCCAAAAAAGACGGTGTAGTTATACCAATCGCAGTGGGTTATGCATTCAGCCGATTCATCGCACACAAAACTTGTTCCGCCTTTAATAATGAAATTTTTTCTTCATCTAGCTCGTCATCAATTAGGAGTTGCCACTAAAAAGGTAAAAGCTACTATCCATGAAGTTCGTTCTTTCGTTAATCAAACTGAAAGCAAGAACAAAATTGTGCTAAAAGTTGATTTCGCAAATGCATTTAATTCTATTGAAAGAGACAGTATGCTTTCTTTAACCAAAGCAAAATTTTGTTGTCTCTATCCTTTTCTGAACCAGAGTTACAGGTCCTCTTCTTATTTACTTTTTTTTTGACATATAAATGTATAAGAATCGTCAAACAATATAAATAAATAAAACACTCACAACATGATCATTGACTAACATTATTATACAATAGAAAACGGACAAAGATTTAAAAAAAAATTTCGTGTAGATTTAAATTTTTTAATAGAATTTATTTGTTTTTACGTTGTATGGCAGTTTGTTATAAAAATTTTAACCATTCACATTAGGGGAGTGCAGTATCTACCCGAAGTAAGCGCGTGTCGTATGAGTGAATCATGTTTTGAATAACAAACTTATGTTTGTGAGTAAACGTATTTGCTAATTTCAAAAATATAAATACCGACAAGTGTTAAACTGCCGTATCTTTTAAAGAAGGCTTTGCAAGATGTTCTAGAATCAATTCCTGCCATTATTCTCAAAATTTGCTTTTGAATAATAAAAAATTTCTTTGCTGATGAGGAGAGGCTCTTATAGAAACAAATGCCGTATGATATTCTGGAGTATAGGTTAGCGTTATAATAGGTAATCAAACTCTCGAAAGAAATTGAATGTTTTATATTTTTAATTTAAAAAGAGAAATAGTTTAATTTGCTTGATAGTATTGTACATTGTGTTGTTCATCTAGTTGAATGCTTAAACATTTGGTGTTGCTTACATTTGTAATTGTAATATGTAAATTTTTTAGATCACATTTTTGGCGTGAATGAAAACGAATCCAATTTGTTTTTGAATCATTCAGATAAAGTGAGTTAACGGAAAACCTAAGTTACCTAGAATTATATTAGCGTTTGTTCCAATATGTTATCATTGCGGTTGGATGAAAGAAGTGATGTATACTCAGCATATATTAAACATAAAGGATTAGATTTTTTATCTATATGCACAACTATGTTGTTAATCTATATCAAAAATAAAATTGGACCTAATATGGTTCCTTGCGGTATACCCAGATTAATTGGTTTTAAGTTCGATTTAAAGATATTGAGAAAGTTACTCTAAGAATGAATATAGGTACACATATTCGATAAGAAAGAAGCGTACCAATTGGCGACAGTACCCCGTATTTGGTAAAACTTGTTAGTATTTTATGGTCAACACAATCAAATGCTCGACTAAGGTGGCAAAATATACCAACGGGATATTCCCCAGCATCGAAAGACTTTGATGTAAAATCTATTAAATAATTTAAAGCTGTCATTAGAGATTTATTATTAATTAATTATATCGCCAAACTTGGTTTAGTATGATTGAAGTGTATCTAACATTGTATATTTAAAAACAGAAGTTAGAGCGATTGGTTTATAATTTTAAATCTTCTTAGGATCATCCTTTTTATATAAAGGCAATATTTTTGAAAATTTTAATTTATCGGGAAAAGAACCTTCTTACAATGATTTGTTTATTAGAACAGTTAAAGGTTTAACCATTGTTTTTACATACGTTTAACTAATATGCTTGATACTTCTTTTAAAAGAAAACATGGAGTGTCGTCGTAATCAGCTGAACGTTCATTTTAATTTTATTCAGAAAATTGAAAATTTTATTTAAGAAAATGGCAGTACTACCATACTATGTTTAATTGAAATTATACATTTTGATATACAGTATGCGCCAAAATAAACAGTACTAAAATGGTAATATTTTATTATGGTACACATAGTAACATTACATATAAATTTTATCAACACATACAAATCAAAGGAAGAAAAATCTAAGAATCACAGAATTACTAGGCGGATTTTTGTGGAAATGTTCTTGAAAACGTAATGCAGTGTGCGACAAGCTTGGCCCACCGGCGTCCAATTCCGTATGAGTGAAAATAATTCTCTACGATACAAGTTTTTTCTACCGTTCTTAGCACCATGTTAGCAAAAACTAACCTCAAATAAGAAAGAAGTAATGAACACGAAGCCGTGGCAACAATTAACAATTGACTCAGCTGATTGAGAAGGCAATTACAGCTGATTCAGTTTCAGTACTGTTTATTTTGGCTAATACTGTATTTGTTAACTCAAAACAAGAAATTTTTTTTAATAATTTTATAAGGTGCTTCAATATAAAGATTGTTAAATGTATTTACTAAGTATATCATTTGAAGTGATAGTTGTTTATCGGAAGTAAACGTTCAACAAGGTGGTGCTTGTGGACCGATGGCATTTATAGTATTACAATCCAACCCTTGGTCAAAAAATTGTTATCGAAGCTGAACATTTGGTATCTAGAAAATGTAACTCTTTCTGATACTTCAAAAATTGTCTTAAACAACCTTGTTGTCATTAGTTTAGCAACGGAAATTGGTCTTAACGTGAATACCAACAAATTTGTACTTTCCTTCTACTCTAAACTTATCGATATGAATCGATATCAATTTGAGAATGTTTGCCCTGGCATTCGAATAATTTCTGTCGATGATTTTCAATTATTGGGGCTCCAATTTTTGAGGAGGTTTATTCAAATTACTTTATAACTTATTATTTGTCTAGATCAATAGCTATAAATTCTGCCCTTTGAAAAAGCCTCGAATGATTTTTTGAACATTTGTTTAAATGATAAACCAATAGATTCAAGCAATGTTTCTAATTTCTGAAGGTAGCCTAGGAATTCGCAAAATTTCTAACATCTGCCTCCCAGCTTTCCTTAGTTCGCTTTATGGCGCGCAGGATCTTATGTCTTTTTTAGTCTCTTCTATGGACAACAAAAGTCACTTGCATCAACTTGTCGAAGATTTGGACGCATGTTTATCTGTCAACAACCAAATTCCTACCAACAAGCATTCTCAGAAATCTTGAGATGTATTCAATTTTGGGAGAATCGTAGAAATAATCTTCATTTTAGCGTTAATTAGGTGTGGCACGTTTTAGAGCACTTCAGCAGCATGGGTCAGGTGCATGGTTACACGCCATTCCATCTAAAAATATTGGGATATGTATAGATATGTAAGACTTCCAACTCTTTGTTGGTTTAAAGCTAGGTGTTCAAGTTATGAAAAGTGTTGTTTGCAGTCGCTCTTCGATCCCAATGAAAATGGTTTTCATGGTTTAAGCTGTCGCAGGAGTGCGGGAAGATTTCATCGTCACGCAATCTTAAACAGCATTTTTCAAAGAGGTTATTATGGGACGTAACATGCGTAGACACCCTAGCTTCTACTTACTTGTCTCATACTTACACCACTGCTGGATATGCTACTGAAATAGCTTGCGAAATACAAAAACTTGTCATCAGAAAATTTATCTTCAAAGCTCTGTCCTTGGAAACATTAGGTCCATGGTGCATGGAAACTAAACATATAATTAACACCATTGGGTCAAAAGTGGTGGCAGAAAGTGGAAACTTAAAAGCGAAATTTTATCTCCACCAACAAATTAGTGACGCTATTTAATTCAGCATAGCAATTTTGATAATATTCTCGGTTCTATACCAAAATTTAACTCGGTGGAGGAAACTTTTCTTTTATAAATAAATTTGTGTTAGATTATATTTAAGTTACTAGTTACATTTTGATTTTCTCTCTAGAAGAGAAAAGGTTCTAATTTCAACCAATAAATCTTAAAAATGGTTGTGAAAACAATTTTTCTTCAATTTTTATTCAAATCGGCGTACTCATAAGTGAGCTAATTTGCAACCATCCGCACAGGTTGGAAGAAATATGTAAATTGATATGTATACAGGGTGTTTCATTAATCAGTACAGAAAATGAAACTGGAGATTCCTTGCAAAATTTAAAGGGGGGTTTAACATAAAAAAAATTTCCTTAAAGCCTCCCCTGAAGAGTTACAGCCCCTTAAAGATGTGTAAAAATTCACATTAATCAATTTTTTCTGAAATGACTTGAAATAAAAAAAGAAATCTAAACATTCAAATACTACTACCAAGAAGCCTCCATAATTTCATAATTTTATTCACTCCTTAGAGTTTTTTTTCCAGAACTTTTTAACTAATTTTTTTTTTCAATTTAAAAATTCAGATTTTGGAAGGCCAATTCAATTAAAAACTTTTTTGTCTCTTAAAAATTTTACGTAAACTCAATACTTCTTCACCAAAAAAAAAATTAAGCGGACTTGCAGAATTTTTTATTAATAACAAGTTGCCTATGCAAGTTTGACATCACAATATTAACAATCAATTTTCTAAAATTTCATATTGTTGCCTTTATTATTTTAATTCTGTAGTGTTTATTTGAAGTCTTTTAAGTGATAAATTTAGTTAACTAATATGGCTAATGCAGCTGCATTTTCAAACGAAGAATACTTTGATATGCATATGATTTATGGAGAATGTCGTGGCAATTCAGAAAGAGCTAAGACATTATAAAGAGAAAGATTCCCGAATCGTCGTATTCCTAACAGTAGAACCTTTGTGAGAATATATGCAGGACTTAGAAGTACAGGCAGATTCCATATACGAAACGGTGACCGTGGACGTCCGCGAAGAACAACTCCTCAACAAGAGGAAAATATTTTACATTATTTTGAAATGAATCCAAGGCAAAGTGTAAGGCGTACAGCTCTAGATTTAAACGTCAGTTTCGTAACAATTTGGCGGCTTTTGAAAAGGCAAGGGCTCCATCCTTATCATTTTATGAAAGTTCAGGAATTGACACCAGAAGACTTTATCAAACGAACGACGTTCTGCAGATGTTTTCTCAGGCAATGTATTAGAGAACCGAGATTTTCAATGAACATATTATTTACCGACGAAGCTAGTTTTACGTAGGATGGTGTTTTTAACTATCACAATATGCATCATTGGTCTGATGAAAATCCACATTGTCAAAGGACGGAAAGTTTTCAACATAAATTTTCTATTAATGTATGGGCAGGAATTGTAGGAAGTCGATTAATTGGACCTTTTGTTCTTCCAAGACGTCTTGGTGGTAATGAGTATCTTGACTTCTTACAAAATAATTTGTTTGAATTATTAGAAGATTTACCAATCGATGTTCGTCAACAAATGTGGTTCATGCACGATGGGGCACCCCGCATTTTACTTTAGCTGTCAGACGATGGCTGCATGAGCAATTTTCCGGGAAGTGGATAGGAAGAGGGCAAGATGCCCTGCTACAGTGGCCACCCAGGTCGCCTGACTTAACACCGATGGATTTTTTCTGTGGGGTCATTTAAAGAATATTGTTTTTGCGACTCCCATAAATACAGAAATAGAGCTAAGGGATAGGGTATTTGATGCGTCGGAAGAAGTTAGACAATGTGTAGCAATGCTAGGTAGCGTTAACGGAAATTTGTTCAAAAGAATAAGAGCCTGTATTCAAGAAAATGGTGCCCATTTTGAACACTCTCTGAAATAATATTGTTAATTTAAATTAAAAATGATAGTTAATAATAATATTGTTATTTATGTCAAACTTGCATACGCAACTTATTAATTAAAAATTCTGCAAGTTCGCTTAATTTATTTTTTGGTGAAAAAGTATTGAGTTTACGTGAAATTTTTAAGAGACAAAAAGTTTTTGTGAATTGGCCCTCCAAAATCTGAATTTTAAAATTGAAAAAAAATTAGTTAAAAAGTTCTGGTAAAAACTCTAAGGGGTAGTAAGACTCACCCCCTTACAGAGAACAAGGGTGAATAAAATTATGAAATTATGGAGGCTTCTTGGTAGTAGTATTTGAATGTTTAGATTTCTTTTTTTATTTCAAGTCATTTCAGAAAAAAAATCGATTAATGTGAATTTTTACACATCTTTAAGGGGCTGTAATTCTTCAGGGAGGCTTTAAGGAAATTTTTTTATGTTAAACCCCCTTTAAATTTTGTAAGGAATCTCCAGTTTCATTTTCTGTACTGATTAATGAAACACCCTGTATATTTGTCTTTATATGCACTCAAGTAAAAATGCATGTCATGTAAGCTACCTACAACAATATAGATAAAAGATACAATAAAAGAATACAAAATATACATTAAACATTTATAATAAGAGTTTTATAAAGTGCTGTTGATTACTTTTTAAATCAATAAGGAAGTATCTTATTATTTAAGTTACGTTTGAGAAAAAAAAACCATAACTATTTACATAATTTTGATTTGGATTTAATTATTTCTGCATGTACATCCTGTGTTATAATTGTTGCTTTCATAGAGAAAGATCCCTTTGGTCGATAAGTAAAGTGCTCCGTAAAAAATTTGAATTGATACATTTCTATCTAAATTACTTTTTTCTTTTAAATTAATAATTACGTATATTATACTAGTTCAGATATGATTATTACCTTTATAAAAGTAAAACAAATTTTACGGTTACTTTAATTACTGCTTTATATAAATAATTCATTTTTAAAGTTGCGTCAAAAAGAAATGATTAGTTTTGAAATTTAAATATCGATGCTTGTGTTAATCGAATCAATCACTACGAATAATGTGGTGACACTCGCATACTTTTGTATATCACCCCTAAAAGCTATTTAAAATTCGTATTGTATTTAATGACGCTTTCGCACGCGTATCTGTTGGATGATTTTTTTAGTTCGTGTATGGTACCAATGCAAATTACAAACCTAAAATAACAATTGCCTTTTCATATTTTTTTGTTATAAAACATATTTTGCATAATCGACGTTTATAGTATTTTTACAAACTACGTATGCAGTTTATTTTTGAATTATGCAACTCTTTTAAAAATTTTTCTAAAAGGATGCTTTTGCTGAATACATGCATATATAACTGCTACTTATTACTATTCTTTGTGAATACATTTCTTGATATTATTAATATGTGCATACGTTTAGAGAATTAACACATTTACTGAATCATACCATACAAAACATAAATTGGTAGTATAATTAAGAAGAAACTTATTAAAATTGTTTCTCATCCATACAAAGTTCAACTGTAACGTTTCTTAAGAGACAAAAGAAAGGATAAATGCTTTTCTAGGAATTTTCAATGGAAATAGCAAGATAGTATAGTACTTATACAAATTTTGTATGGAAGCCTAAAATATCTAAATCTGTAGATGACGGTGATAAATTCTTCTTGAACTTAATCAATACAAACATTTGAACCTTGCAAATAAGTAGGTATATAACCATTAATAAACCACTTTGCAAAAATTAAATTCTAAAAGGTATTTATGCTTAATATGCATGCATAATAAATTAGAATAAATATACATCATTTTATGTGCAATTACAGTTCGACATAAAATTAAAGCATTACGTACAATGTTTTTCTGTATCTAATCTATCGACAAAAAACCTATACTCAAAGGAAGTAATGATGTAATGAAATATCCTGTTGGAAATAATTTTGGATTTACAGTTGCCTTATAATTTTTATTTTAATTTTTGTGTTTATTTTATGCGTTTCCGCAATGTTTGTTGCACACTCGATACATAAATACTATACATTTTTAATATGAATCGATATTGATACCATTTTTTTTCAATATCACACGCTTGGCGAAATTTATAATTCAAACGTTACAAAAGTAATTGATATACACGGGTACTTCAAATAATTATTTACAACTTTTATATTTTAATTATCTAAATTACAATGTACAATGCGGGTACCTACCACACAAGTATTTACATGTGCTTGTAATATTTTATGGTATATAAGTTTGAAATATACGTGAAGAAGTTCACGTAGGGATTACCTCTACTATTTACTGCTGATGACTGTTGAAAAATACTAACAAACCATGCAACATGTTTTATTTTTAAAGAATATTTAGTTGTGGCTTGATATCTCTACTGTCTTTATTCCGTAATTTATAATTTATAAAAATATTTTAAATTTATAAAAACATTCTTTAGGAACTTTTTGAGTTTTGGTCATCACAGATTTTTAAAAATATTAACATTGTCTTAGATAAAATATGAACTTACAATAATTTAAACACAAATCAAACATCGTTATTACAAAAATGTTGTTGTTTGTGTTTAAAAAATGTTCCGATAGTTTATAACGTTTATATAGCAAATCAGCAAAAGCTTATATGATTTTTAACAATTTTTTCCCTCGCTAGTGACAAAAAACACGATGTGTGAGGAAGAAATTTTAGGTGCCTAATTATCTCGTTAAAAATAACAATTTCCTATTAACAATTAAATTACTATAAAAAATGGAGACACTGATTATTTTAAATAGTCAGTCTTAGTTTTGGTGTTTTTATTGTTTTTATTTTGAAATATGCAAAAGTTGAATCATCGACAGCGTGTCAAAGTACTGTTACGCCACTGGAGTTACTAGAATAAGTTAGAATGATTTGCGGCGATCCAGAACTTTCATTCTCCTGAATAGTCGATTACCTTCTAGAATATTATTCTACAACCATAAAAGCGTAGTCATGTAGTTCAGTTGCGAATTGTCATTTAATGCGAGTTGATATAAATTTTAACGTGTAATATTGTGAGTATTTATTAGATTTATATTTACTGTACGTGTTTAAAATAAATAATACGATTGCGTATACTTTGCGCTTGTCAAAAAAAAACGAGGTGATAAGATACGTATCAGTACGTTTGTTATGAGGTTAACTGACCTTTGGAACCGATAATCGAACTAGTGAGAAAATCTAAAATCACTAATCTGGTTCCAATTTACCGACATTTCGCTCGAACCTATGCGAGCTTCTTGAAGTTCAAAATAAAATTCCAACGAGTTTTTTCTCTTTCACTCCTGAACTTTGAGAAGCCTTGATAAAGCTCGCATAGATTTGAGCGAAACATCAACAAATTAGAACGGGGTGGTGGTTTTTGATTTTATCCCTCCACTTTAACTACAATTTTAGAAGATTTATTAAATTTCAGTCTATAAAAACTAATGATTTTTGAGTGAATTATTGATTATAGAAAATTGGACCAATTTATTGGCATGATCTCCTTTTAAGTTTTGTTTTTCGAAAATTTTAGGTTTTTATTATGTATAATCTGGATCAAAATATGACTCATAATTAATTCTCATAAATAAGATAAATTAATAAAAGAATTAATATTAGGGATAGATAAGTGTGTGGTAAATTGATCTCCTTTCGTATAAATTTAGCCAGGAACGTATTAAGGACCCTGGACCACTTTTGGAAGGTGTGAATATGTTTCGAAAGAAAACTCAGGTAGCTGGTTAAGACTGTTTAACCTGAATTTTCTTTCAGAAACATTAGCAAATATCAAAATATGATTCAAAGACCAATTGCTACTAAATTTAGTCGTAATTTCTCTCTCATTGATACCATTTCTTATAAACCATTTACAGTCGGAAAGCTTCTGGCTTTCATCTCAACAAATTTTTAAAAGAATAGGATTGTTCTCGATTATGTGTATGATTGTTTTATGAGTTTTTCTTCTTTAAATCAATTCGTGGTACAACTACTGTCTGAAGCCCTCCGAAAATTAATCAGCTGTATTTCATCACAGTTTTCTATTTTAAAAATTCTTTGAGGTAAACAGAGGTTGGTTTTTCTTGTGGTTCACGGTGAAGATTTCGACAAATTTTCTTGAACCAGTTTTGAAAAACGTTCCACACCGTCTTCAGACAATATCAGGAAAAACTTCTAAACAAAAGAATACCGACAACAAAGGTTTTGTCCAAATTCAAACTTTAAACTTGATAATAATCGAAGATTTGACTTTTGCAACCCCTTACATATCTGTCGACACTAACATGTACTTTTGAACGGTATTTTTAAATTCATTGTTCCTTAACATTTTTCTTTTTTATTTATATTGGGAATAATCACGCACAATAGATGGCGTTCCAAAATGAAATTTTTACTACTTTATCTCGAACCCATACGTCACTTTTGACAATGGGATAAACAAATCGGACATTGATACTTTGACAGCCCTTTGAATTTTATACTAAATTTAAGGTTAGAATTACACGAGATATTCAATTATAGCCATCGCCACCAGAGGTAAGCCACTTCGCTGATTCTTCCCAATTTATATTATTAAAAAAGAATTTTTAAAGAAAATGATGGAGCTTACAATAATAACATAAAAATATATTTTAATCAAGCAAATTGTGAGATTATAGTTCATATAGTGCTCATTTTTCATTAAAGGTGTATTGTTACTTACCAATTCAAACATTTTATTATTTATTTTATTATTTATTGTTATTTATTTATATTATTTTATTACAATTTACCTATTACAAAATTGAAGAATAAATAATACTCAAACACACAATAATTTTTTTTAGGTTTTTGATTTGAGGTACTCAATTAGGTTTTAATTTTTTGTATTTACAGAAAAACACTTCTGAAAATTTAATTTATTTATTTTGTTACCTCTTCATCTATTTACAATATTGTAGAAGGAAGAAAAGTTCAATCTCACTACTAAATTAAAATATGTTACGATTTTCTTTTAACAGTTTTTTTTCTTCAAGTATTTCTCTTAATTCTTACATAATTATCTTTAATAACTAACTACACATTTATGATTGGCCGTATAGGTATGCATAATTAATTTTGACATCATTACATTTTATTACATTTTTAAATTACTCCAGTAATTGAATGTAAGATTTCTATTTTACATCCATTTAAATTTGTGAATTGCGCACAATGCGCCAGCTGAATTTGACGTTACATTTTCTGAACAAACAACTTCATATAAAATTTATACTTATTTCATTAACGAAACTTAACAATAATAATATGATTGAACGTTGGCACGTGCAAGTGATGAGGTTGCATTTGATTGGTTTAAAAAATTTTAAAAAAATTATAAACGCAAGGTTTTGCCAAAGGTAAACATTTATTAATGAATTGCATCTGACCGAGAGTTCAACACGTTTTGAAATTCAAAAACCTGCAGCCTTTTAACCAAAATGCATCTCAAACTAAAATAAAATTGTGTGACGTTGTGAGAAACACGTATTAAAATTGTATTCAAACAATTACCCAACGAGAAAAATTAGGTCCGCGTAAGCGCACTATCAAATTTTACGTATGAGTGGGAAGAATAAATTACAAATTTAAAGTTAGATTTACGAAAAATACGCTTTGATTTTCAAAAATAAACCATAAAATATCAACGTGCTGTAAGAAAGGATATAATATAATCCCGTTGAAATTCACTAGATTTTTTTTAAACAAATGCATTACTTTTAGGAGATAATCGGTGGACAACCTTCTAAATAGTATAAATAGATATAGTATAAGTTTAGGGTAACTAAATGAATTTAAAATTTTTGTAATATTTATTTCGAAAATGGTATTTATAACTCGAGATTTTAATAATGATTAAGTTTAGGTTTGCCGATTTTGTATTTTATGTTTTTTTATTTCAAAAATAATCTAAATATTGTATTATATACAAAGTGTTCTATTTAAAAAAAACTGTTTCGTTTGTCTTGGATTTTTACGGGTCCTGAATATACACCTTGTTCAAGAAAAGAGGTCACTATGAGGATCTTGGAAACGGTAAGAAATACAGAATTGGTTAAATAGAAAAAAATTTCCGAAATTAAAGGCTTAAAAAAATGGCGTTTAGAAATCCCCGAAAAGGTTTTAGTTTTTGAGATATTTTGAAAAAAATTGGATTTTTGATTTTACATATTTTTTTTCTGGCGTTAGTATGGGACCTAGACCAAAACCAATGACACGTTTCTGCGACATTATTTTATGCTCTTTAACGGGGCATTATCAGTTTTAAATCCGACGTTTCGTTTTTGCGGAACCATCATTAACATTTTTCTTAAGTTAGGCACTGTTTCATTAATATCAGAAAAAACCCCTTTTATTACGATTCCAAGGATGTATAATATTTTGCAGTTGAAATGCGTTTTAGCCTTTTTTTTACGTTAATTAAGAAAATTTCTATCACCGTTTTTTTTATTAGTTTTTACTTTTCAAGAATAAATAATTACTTATATGAATTAACCGTTTAGATTATATAAGAATTTACTAATTATTATATTGAGAAAATAATTTTACACCCTTAATATTGGGTTAGAAAAAAGAAAAAGTATTTCTGAAAAATCTTCAGAAAACTCTATATAATTTAATCAAAAATTTCAAGAAAAATTGTTCCAGTCGTCTTTGAAGAAAAATTGAGGGATTAAATTACCCTTATTAATTTTCTGAAAAAATGACATTAGCTATTTTGTAAACCTCGTAATGTAGTATATGTGTGCAAATTTTAAGGAAAATTGTTAAAGCCGTTGTCAAGAAAATTGATTTTTAAATTTACACCCTTAATTTTTGGGGTAGAAAAAAGAAAAAGTATCTTTTTGAAAACCCTATACAAAATACTAACTTTAAGAAAAATCGTTATAGTGTTTTTGAAAAAAAATTTAAGAGATGAAATTTTTCCTTAATTGAGTTTTTTGAACTAACACAACGTTAGCTATTTTGTAAACATTGTAATGCACTATTCGTGTGCAAATATTAAGGAAAATCGTTAGAGAAGTTTTCGAGAATTAATTAATTAATTTTAGGTGTAGAAAAAAGAAAGTACCTCCAAACAATCTCTAAAAAACCCTACATACAAAATTGGAATCAAATTGAACTATTCTTTTAGCCTCTAAGCCTGAGAAAATACGTAAATATTTTTTTTCTAAAGCGCGAGTAATCTCTAGGTGTGCGAGAAAGTAAAATGCAAATCAATTAAATAAAATGTTTAAAAATTCCACCGTTGTTATTAATACAAGTTCTGTGCCAATTAATTGGAGCTATACATGCATTTTTAACCATTTATTCAGGCATTTGTTCAATGACTGGAGCTTGAACAAAGACTGCCTCAAGTTCTTCTACCGCACTATGAGCACTACAGTGAACTTTATTCTTTAATTCTTCTTTAAGTGCTCGATCTTGCTGAAACCAAATGTTCGGTACATTTGAATGAGGCAAAGTTTGGTTGACGTAATTTTATAACATTTCAAGATATTGAGGTGCAGTCTATACGCGTCAGATTATGACTCCTAATTTTTTTATGTCATTTTGTGTCATTAGATTTCTAATTTTGTAGATTAGAAAATGTAGCATAAGTCATGATTTTGTTTGAAAAAAATTAGTAAAACAATTTTTTTTATAAAAAAAATTTTAGGGTGCAGGCGTTGGCTTTATTGAACAAAATATATATATCCTGGTGGTATTACAATTAGAATAAAAAAGAAAATAAAAATACATAATACCTTCTGGCACCCTAAAAGTTTTTTTTATAAAAAAAATGTTTTTACTAACTTTTTTCAGAAAAACCATGACATATGCTACATTTTTAATCTACGAAATATAAGAAATCTAATGACAAACAAATTAAATATGGCTCCCATATAAAAAAATATATAAATATAAAATATAGATATATAAAATATATTTGATAAATTATTTTAAGAATATTTCTGGTTACGCCACTGGTTTTGTATTTAAAAAGTGCTTGCATAATGCGCATAATTTTTATAAATAAAAAAGTTATGAGCAGTTTTGGTTTTGGACCAAATGTGAAAAATCTCCAGGTATCTTTTTTATTTGAAAATATAGTGGGATGCGGTTTGCGGCATTCAAATTTTCTCAAAATTTAAGCTTGACACCCTTTAGTTACTTTTTCTGTAAAATGTAGGAAATGGCCGAAACCCCCCAAGGGAACACTAAACTGACTCACCCTGTACTCTAGATATTATTTATATGTTTAAATGTTATACCTTTATACAGGGTGATTCAGCTAACTCTGTTCATTAGAAGTTTATGGACTTTCCGTTGAAATATTTGTTAAAAAATTTGGATTGCTCAAAAAGTTCTATTTAATTAAAATATTTCAGCTCTTCTAGCACTTTCGGTTGCACCGAAGTAGCTACCAACTTTCTTATTTTAAATGGAATGATATATTTTTTTTGATATTTGGATTCTACGCTAAAATCTGACTTACTTTCATGTAGCACAACCTATATGAAAAATCAATAGTTTTTGAGATATTCTCATTTTTTTGAGAAAAATTGGTTTTGTAGTATTGTTTTCAAACGCTTGTCAATGATTGAAAAAGAAATGTGTAATTTGACATCTCATTATTTACGGGGTGTTCAAAATGTTTGACTAAATCTGACTAACTTCAACTGCCCAAAAGTCAATTTTTTTAAACGGAACACCCTGTATCTTGTTGCTCTATGTGATGGAGAAATAAGTGTTCTTTTAATCTTCATAAGAGTTCCGTATACCTATCTGTTACCATTTTCTTATTCTCGATGTATTTACATTCGACACACAATATTTCTCTATTTTATTAAATAATTTCTGACTAGTGGCCTGTGGAAATTAAAACAATGTGCCTTATTTATCAAACTTGTAAACGTCGACATGACACATTATATACCATATGGAAATCCACCAAGAATATTCGAATGAAGACATACTAAATTTATTTTTTATTGATGGAGAATGTTACAAGATTTTTGAAAGAACTTGCCGTTTGCTTAACGAGAGATATCTACATTTATGGCCTCTAAATAAAATTACATTGCAAAAAATAGAAGCAATAGTTATTTGTCCAATAAGTGAGGAAAGCGATTCTTGCGAGGGAGGCATTAGAGTGAGAGTGGAAAAAGGCTTTCCTCATGTGTTAGACACAACATTTTTTCCACGACATTCAACAAAAAATAACCTAATGAAAGAAGTAATATTTAATAGGTGGGCCCCAATAGTCTCGCTACAGTATTTTATAGTATCGATGTGGTCTCAATCTGTCATAGCGCAGCCGCGTAATTCTAACCAATAAATGCAGGCTAGCAATTTTTAAGAGTCGAAATATAAGATATTAAATTAAACAAACCTGATTGAATACTAAATTAAATTGTTTAACTAAGTACTAGGCGCGTATAGTTCTGATGACACATTCTTACATTTTTTTAAAGAGGCATTTTTATTAAATGACATTATTTTCCTAGCTAGTGAGGAAAAACGAATTTTCCTTACTATTTGTAGAGAAGAAACGTCCGTTTTCTAAGTATGTCGTGGAAAAATTAATTTAATTAATAATTTAGCAACTGTTCGATATGCTGTCCGTGGTTTTCTAAGCACAATAAAAATCTTCTGTTAACTTCAGCTATTGTGGATTTTTGAACCATTTGCACATCTACTTCAGCGAAGGCAGTTCGAACCCGATGTAATAAGTCAACTTTGTTATGGACTGGACTTGAATAGACTTTAGTCTTGACATACCCCCATAAAAAAAATCCAGGGGTGTTAGGTCAGGTGATCTGGGAGGCCATATAGATGGACCATTGCGTCTAAACCAACGATCTTTGAACATATGGAATAATTCCAGATAAACCTCATGGGTTGAATGGGCTGGAGCACCATTCATTTGGTACCAACATGAATTTAGGAGATTTAAGGGGTAAATTTTTCAAAAAATTTTAAACCACTCCTCTAAGCATTTCTAAATATTTGCGAGAATTTAAATTTTTGTTATACACTTCAAAACAAACACGACTATCCATAATTAAACAAAAACATTAAAATTAAATGTGTCTTGAAAGTTACCTTCGCGCACCATCCGAGGATTTTGTTCTGCCCAATAATGCCAATTTTTTCTATTAATAATTCCTTCTCTACTAAATTTTGACTCATCGGTTCAAATAATTTTTTTCAAAAAATTTGGGTCTTCCTGCGTTTTCAATAAAATGCTTTCACAAAATGCTACACGACGTATTTCGTCACCTGGGCGGAAAGCTTGTAGTTTTATAATAGAAAAAGCATCCATTTTACGTTGTGCCAAAATTATCTGTATCGACGAGTAGGACAGTCCCAAATCTTCAGCTCTGATCGATGTATGTGGATTTGCATTAAAATATGCCAATACATTAATTACGTTGTCTTCATCACCGGTGACTACCTTGGGGCGTGTCCTAGTACATTGAATTCCAAATTGTTTAAAATTTGCTTCTATTCTCTTAAACGTAGTTTTATTTAGAGGTCGCAAGTGTGGATATCTCTCGTTAAACAAACGGCAAGTTCTTTCAATAATTTTGAACATTCTCCATGAATAAAAAATAAATTTAGTATGTCTTCATTTGAATATTCTTGGTGGATTTCCATATCGTGTATAATGTGTCACGTCGACGTTTACAAGTTTGATAAATAAGGCACATTGTTTTAATTTGCACAGGCCACTAGTCAGAAATTATTTAATAAAATAGAGAAATATTGTGTGTCGAATGTAAATACATCGATAGCAGGAAAATGGTAACAGATAGGTATAGGGAACCCTTATGAAGATTGAAAGACCACTTAATTCTCCATCCCATTGAGCAACAAGATACAGAGTGTTCCATTTAAAAAAATTGACCCTGTAAATAATGAGATGTCAAATTACACATCATTTCAAAACTTAACAGTCCACCTAAGTATAGCCCAAATTTTGTTACTATAACTTTCTTTTTCAATCATTGACAAGCGTTTGAAAACAATACTACAAAACCAAATTTTCTCAAAAAAATAAAAATATCTCAAAAACTATTGATTTTTCATATAGGTTGTGCTACATGAAAGTAACTCAGATTTTAGCGTAGAATCCAAATATATATAAAAAAAATATATCATTCCATTTAAAATAAGAAAGTTGGTAGCCACTTCCGGTGTAACCGCTGAAATATTTTAATTAAATAGAACTTTTCGAGCAATCTCCTACTCCAAATTTTTAAACAAATATTTCAACGGGAAGTTCATAAACTTCTAATGAACGGGTTAGCTGAATCACCCGGTATATTGTATTTGTCCTAAGTTCTATTATATTGTTATTTTATCATCTTTGTTTTCAACGCTAATGGCACAGAAATATACCTATATTACTTACTTACTTAGTATTAATGTAAATTCAACAGCCATCAACTGCAAATTTATATTACACCAAACGGTTAGAAAATATGGAGCCTTAAGAAATGATTATTTGAACTTTGAAATAAGATAAAACCTATGAAGCAATAATGATTTTCTTGACTACGATTTTTCTTCATTTGAATATTGCTAGTCACATTAATTCCAGGGCATATATCAATTCCTTAACAATATTAGTGGAAACGATTGGATAGGAAAAGGTTAATGCAGTCGATTGACCACCAAGATTGCCAGATTTAAACCCCTATGATTTTTTGAGCTACTGAAAGTCATTAGTTGATTATACACCATCGGAAATTATCAATTATCAAAGTTGAGAGCGGTATTTGGAAATTACGAATGACACACATATACACGTGTTTCGTCTTCTTGAAGCTTGTCAGTGTAAAATACATGGCATTTTTCAATATCGTTATTCAATTTATCATTGTATAGACACTAATTTTGAATTTTTTGAGAAGCGTATTTTTTGAGTTACTTAAGAAACAATTTTAAACGGCGATAACTCTTTTAAGAAACATTTTACAATTAAGATTGTTTAAAAAAGGTAATTTAGAGGAAATTACTTTGCTTTCGCTAGAAGAGTTTTCCAGCAGTCTGTATAGTCGCCAATTGCCATGTATCTGTAGTCATCAAATGTATATTCATTCACGAAGCTGTATTATTTGGTGTTTGAGGTTTTCTCTTTCGGTAGTGTAGATGAAATAAACTCATCTTTTAACTAGTTTCTAAAACACTTTTGATTTAGGAACAAAACATTTTTTGAGTAAGTCAGGCATTGTCAGAATGGAAAAAATATAAATAATTTTATACTTGTTAATAACAAATCCAATCTTGCCGTTAAGGGAACTTTGTTCAATGCATTGATCTGACTTATCTTAATAACAATTGCATGTTAAAAACTTGATAAATTTGTCAGAGTAATGTGATTAAATTCATTAAAAATTTCGCAATACACAAAAACAAGTCGTAATAAAATTATGGAAGAATTAAGACCGCGCACACAAACATAACCATGTTTTATTGGTATTCATTAGAAATCATAATAAAAACCATTTGCCCGAAACGATTCGTAACCAATGAATACTTAATGAAAAACTAATCAGTGCACTGATGTTTAAGCGTGGGAGATTCGAGACAACCCTCGGTCTTTAGCTACCCTAACAAAATTTAATCAAACGTAACAGCTATAACAAAATTGTCCCTAGATTTTCGGATTAAGTTCAATGGCAAATTGCAGACGGTTCTGTTTTCATTTGCAGATTAGAAGGGATTTTGTTCGAATCGAATCAACGTGCCCATAACGAATTGTTCTCAAGTATTTATATTTTATGATAATGATTAAAAAAAAACAAATTGCGATTTTTAAAATAAAGTTTTGATTTGGGCGTTTTGCATATGTAATGTATTATTTGTTTGTGCTTTGTAAACAATGGGTGATTTAATTTTTTGCTTTGCACAATGCTTATTATGAAAATTTACTTTTTTTTTGTTTTATTTAAATTTAATTTAATGATTGAGCACTTTAGCAGAATTGAATATTTGTGATAAATCTGAAATGGGCATCTACAGGGTGGCGCATATGCCAGTTTACCCATATTAATGGAATAAATGATAGAATAATAAAAACGTACAAGGAAGAAAACAAATTTATTACATAAACTTTACTTACACACCACAACTGAAGGACAAGAACTCGTTGTTCGTAGAAAACTTTTTAAAAACGTAATCTAAACAACATAGTAAACAAAATTGTTGTCACTAACAGATGACAACAATACATTTATACTATACATATTTCTGCCAACGTGACATTGTTCCCAACTTATAGAATCGAAATATCCCACTTCATATATTAGCTTCTCCCGCTAAGGGAAACTGACAATTGCACCACCCGGTATATATCCTTGGTATTTATAAGATATAATTTCTACGAATTATGTATGTACATTACGGTATGTTTTTAATTTATTTTTTTGCTTTGTATATCCGTGTTTTTGTGTACGTTTGGATATTAAATTACAATGTTAAACGAACATTGTTAATTTTAACCGATAAAAAATTAAATTAAAAATTTTAAAACATAAATTTAGAATATCCAATAGTGTAAGGAAAAAATAGATAGAATAGAATCTTAATCAATTTCAAACGGTGTCGATGATAAAATCTGAATTAGGTATACTAGTTTCAAGTTTATTCTCCGATTAAAGCAGTCTTATACGTTTTAAACCATAAACAGTTCATAACAAGAATACTAAAAAAATTAATCACTTCCAATACTTCCATACAAAGTTTTAAACGCAAGGGTATTATTAAACAACCAAGCACGCTATGTGAAAAGTGATATTAATGAAGAATCTCATCTACTGTTATGTTTCAGTAATACATCAAGTTTTATTTATTTCAATTTCTCTACTATTATAAATAGACTCGTTACAAGACATGAAAATGTACTGTACGCAGTGAGAGCCATCAGTTACCGTTTAAAAATATATTACAATCATCTTAACTTAATAAAATCTTAATAATCAAATGAATTAATAAAAATCGGAATTGTATGTTACCAATAAACTAATAAACCAACAAAAATTATATAATTATAAAAATTGAAATTAAATATTTGTACTCGTCACTTGGGAACTAATGATTTACGTAAGCGCAGCCTTCTGGAAGTTATTCTTTCCGTATCAATTCGGAAAAATTAAAAAAAACACTGGAGTTTGCAAACTTTTAAATGATACATGATAATGCCAATATAATTTGTACTAAATATTTCCAATGTTTGTTTTATTGATAAAAACAAGAAACAAACTTAAAAACCAATACAAAGTTATTAAAAATTTACAATTCCATCTATCCGTTACGTTGATAACTACATTTAATACACACAATCTACACGTTTTATCATGGTAACTATATCAAAATTTAACGTTAATGTAAAATGAAATATTTGCTTGTTACAAAAAATGTACAAACCTCATGCAGATAAAACTTCTTGTTCGTAAATAAATATTGTACAAACCTACAGGGTTTGGGAACGCCATCGATAGATTATAGAAAAACTGTACATGGGAAAAAATTTGAAAATTTGGTAGTATACTAACATCGACGGGGGCAGTTCCGTTAAAATATTTTCAAGATGGTGGCACTTCCGGTTATACCGGAAGTATATGTCAAGTTGCTTATTTTAAATAGAACATCCTATATTTTATTCTATTTTGGATTTTGCACAAAATTGTAGACACATTTTGTGTATAATGTCCTATACCTAAGTCTAACTGTTTTGGACTTATTTTAAATTTTATGTCAAAAATGACGTTTTCAGGCCTAAACAAAATTATGAAATTTTCCTATACTAAATGCCTTTATTGTTTAATTGGAATAGGTTTTCTTGTAGCAGGGGACCTATTTTAGTGGGCTATGTCGATATTTTGATAATAAATTAATACAAGGTGATCAAAAAAAAGAGTTAAAATTAAATTCAATAACACGTCAAAAGTCATTTTTTTTAATGCAAGCACCATGTTTTTATAATTTTATATTATTTAGCATCAAAAATAAGGTTGACTTTGTACAAGGTTGTCTATTCAAAAAATTCATGGTTTTCGAAATATTGGCAATTTAACATTTTTTTTGTTGCACAAGTGCTATTAATTTTTTTTGATATGAATGGTTATTCCTAGTTGGCCATGATGGCGTTAGAAAACAATCATCTGTCAAGGATATGTCAAACTGTGTGTATCAAACTAAGAATGCCAACAGTTAACTGTACCGACTGTAGTGTTCAAGTGCATATCGTTATCAAAGCGATAACTTATTATTCTTGAAACACACGTGTGTCGATAAAGCCAAGTAATTACTTGTACAGTATTACACACGCAACAAAGAACACCTGGCTTTATCGACACACGTGTGTTTCAAGCATTTAAAGTTATCGCTTTGGTAACGATATGCACTTTAACACTCATAGTCGGTATAGTTAACTGTAACACATGTTTTTAATATAACTTTATCACATTGTCCATAAATAGTAAATAAATTTAAGTAACCTTCGTTTGTATAATTTAAGCGTCCCGGCATGATTATTGAAAATTTTTAACAGTTTGACATATCCTTGACAAATGATTGTTTTCTAACGCCATCATGGCCAACTAGGAATAATCATTCATATTAAAAGAAATACAATAGCATTTGTGCAACAAAAAAAGTTAAATTGCCAATATTTCGAAAACCATGAATTTTTTGAATAGACAACCTTGTACAAAGTCAACCTTATTTTTGATGCTAAATAAAATAAAGCTATAAAAACATAGTGCTTGCATTAAAAAAAAATGACTTTTGACGTGTTTTTGAATTAAATTTTAATCCTTTTTTTTTGATCGCCCTGTATTAATTTATTATCAAAATATCGACATAGCCCACTAAAATAGGTCCCCTGCTACAAGGAAACCTATTCAAATTAAATAATAAAGGCATTAGTCCTGAAAACGTCATTTTTGACATAAAATTTAAAATCCAAAACAGTTAGACTTAGGTATAGAACATTATACACAAAATGTGTCTAGAATTTTGGGCAAAATTCAAAAATAGAATAATATATAGGGTGTTCCATTTAAAATAAGCAAGTTGACACATACTTCCGGTATAACCGGAAGTGTCACCATCTTGAAAATATTTTAGGGGAACTGCCCCCGTCGATGTTAGTATACTACCAAATTTTCAAATTTTTCCCATGTACAGTTTTTCTATAATCTATCGATGGCGTTCCCGGTGGGACACCCTGTATAACTCTTCTAATTCTGTAAAAGAAACAATAAAAAAATTCGATGACGCCATATCTCTTTCTTGATGTACTCTGTATACTTCAGTCTCACATTAAAAGATTCTAAAACACAAAAATTTATGTGTGTAATCGGTCCGCTACTTTAAGTATATCATTGATTATAAATATATACAGAGTGTTTCATTAAGGCTGGCCACCGGCTATATCTCAAAAACTAGTGGACATAAAAAATAAGGAAAAAAAAATTATTATAAAAGTGGCCACAAGAAAATCCTGGAAATTATTTTTAAGTTCCGTAATTTATTGCAAAAGGGCGCAATTGAAAATTTAAAAATAAAATTCTAAATTTCTTCAAAAATTTCCGAATTAATGCATACCTTTGGTAACATCGTTAAAAAGCTTAGACAATTTTGCATCATTTTGGTCTAAGGCTCATTGGCGTACCGACCTTAATAAGAGTGGGGAGCTATTTTAATCGCCGTTATTTTTAAACGACTTATTTTAACTGTCGTATTTATTGGTACGCGATAGTTCATAATAAAATTGATAGAGGGCGCAATTCCTAATAATACCAGTTTTTTTGATTTTATTCAAAAAAATTAATTATGACATCATAATCGGAAAGTAGATTAAATTTGCAAGAAAAAATCAAAAAACCGCAACTCGATATCTTTGCTAGTTATTGCCAAAAAAATAATTTTTACACTGCAATACAAGTTTTTTATTTTATCCAGAAAAAATTAAATCATACGGTATAATTATGACATTATAAGCGGAAAGTAGATTAAATTTGTAACAAAAAATATCACAATCAATAGATGCATAATTTTCAATACTTACACGTTGATTACCTTCTAGTAATACAGAAAAAAGCTGAGCTAGTGGAATTTCTTCTTCTTTATCGAAATCTTCTTGCAGGATCTTTTTCGAGAATCCTGCTTTCGCAAATAATTTAGCAATTGTAATAGGCAAAACGTTTCTCTAGGCTACTGATATCCAAACTAAAGCGCTGGTTAAAATGATATTTTTCTTCAAGCGACAATAAAACGTCATATTATTGAACTACTGGCAGACGCTAAAAACTCTTTTTACTGTCTAGACATTAAAAGCAAAACAGTTATTTTGTTTCCACAACTATTTAGAGGTTGGTACCTCGGTTATGTCATATTATGAATGTAACAGTAAAGTACCAACTTGATTCGTCGAGAATAAAAAGTCACTATAACACTTGAGAATTTTGAAAGTTTGGAAATACCACGTGAAAACTAGCAATAAACGCTTGAAGAAAAAATAATATATTTCACTTGGAGTTAAAAAATATAATTGTTTCGCTTAATTTGCTGTCTCGGCTAACACCTCGCCAGCAAACTTTTAAGCTCAACAATTATATTGTTTAACTCCTAATAAATAATCTACTATTTTTATCAGCATTTTCAAAAGGACGTTCGGTATTTGTGAATGTTAGCAGCCTTTTGATTACAAATTTTCTGTAGACCATTTCAAAGTTCTGGATAATTTCTAGATCCAGTGGCTGGCAATGGGATGTGATGTTTGGGGGTAGAAAAACAATGTTCACATTTCAAGAGTGGCATTATCCAAAAATAATAAGAGTTTTCTATTTTCTTTTTTCATTTTTTCATTAAATTTTTTTAGCTAGGAAGTCATAATCTCTACCGTTATCCAAGCTTTTTTATTAGATACCCATTCTAAGGGCAATTTGTTAATTGAGAGCCTTTAAAGCATCTTTTTTTAATGATTAACAAAGTTTCCTTATCACCTTCGATATTTGTACAAAATAAAATTATCAATCTTTGTTTTTCAACTTTTTTACCACTACTTTTATCGTTTTTTAAAAAGAACATTTTGTTTGGCATCGCAAGGTAAAAAAGTCCGGTTTCGTCAGCATTGTACACATTTTTGGGTGAATACTCCTTCAGTATTATTATTGACAGCTTTGCTTTCCAAGCTTCAACAGTGTCTAGATTAATATCAGCTGACTCCCCGCAAATTGTTTTAAATGTTATGTTTTGTCTTAGACAAAATTTCTCAAGCCACTCATTTAAAATCATTTTTAAATTATCCGCAACTTCCAATGCTTTCTCTTTTATTGAAGGTCCAGATATAGGGATATTTTTATTCCTAGCTTTACAGAACCAATTGTAAACTACTCGGTCAGTTTCTAAACCTTCAGTTCTAAGAAATTTTCTCTTCTGCTCTATATTGTAACTTTCTTCGAATAGCTTTTTTAAATCACATTTGTTTTTTAAATATCGTTAACTTGTGTTCTCCAAACACTAAATTTTTCAGCCAACTTTCTAGCACTGGTATTGAACTTTTCACTTTCCACAATTATATCAATTTTCTCTTTAAGAGACAAACGTTTTCTTTTTAGCGACATTGTAATTTTTCTGTTCGTCTATATGTAACAGCACTGTTGAACATACTAACTCAAACTATGTACGCAAAATACGATTTTTGGAGTGAGCTTAATGGGCCTTTTAATTGTACTTTTTCTGTAATGACTGTCTATTGTAAATCAAACAAATTATTTAAACCCAGATTTCCAATACTGGAGATTCGACTCGATTTTGGGCTTAATTCTGCGATGATTTAAATTGAGGAAAAGTTATTTTAAATTTGAAATTTGAATGAATGACCAGTGCCAATGTAAGAAATGTAAGAAAAATTTGTCAAATAATTAAAAAGATAAAAGTGATTAATGTATAACTTGTATTAAAAGAAAAGATTTCTGATCCGAATTGTTACTGTTTGCAAGTTGGAGTGAAGCGCTAGTTTCTGTTTCATCACCAAATTCTCTTAAAATATTGCGATGTTTTAGTAATCCGTCAATTTCAAAATATGAATACATTTTCAAATCTACATTTAATTTTTTTTTTATCAGCATGGCACCTTGTAATTAATTTAGATTAAATTTATTAGTATGTAATTAGTAGTACATAGTTAGTTTATATTAGATTAGTGTTAGAATATTTTCAAAGTAGTTATATACGGTTTTGATTGGTTGTGCCGAGATAGATAAAACGACTTTGGCGAAGAAATTTGTTTTGAGGGTCGAGGAATGAATTGACCGCAGGCACGTAGTATGAACAGTGCACGAGTTTATAGTAAAGAATTACATTTATTAGTTCAGTGTTATTAAAAATCAAAATTAGTGCTGACTAAAATAAAGAACAAAGTGCAGGTTGCAGTTCGAACATTATAATATTGTAAAATTTACAATATTTAATCGAAATTCAAAGATCATTACGCCAGCTAAAATATGAAACGGCTTGAACGAAGACAAATGGACATGAGGACCTTATCGTTGGCCCGCACGTAAATTAAAAGGTGTATTGGATTTGAGTGCAGCAAGATAGCAGTATAGAAAATCTTATCCAGCAATGAAATTAACAATGCCGTCATAATCAAAACCATATTAACAAGTAGGTGACTTTATAGTAGTTAAATAATTTTTAGTTTTTTTTAATTCCTTTTGTTTGATAAAAATTAGTAGATTTAAGTATGTATAAATTGTTATCACAATTATCTTATTTTGTGTATTTGATAGGTGTGTAGAATAAGTTAGCTGTCGCTGTAGGGAAATAGGTTTTCTTTTAATTTTGTTTTAACTGAAACAAAAATTTATAAAATTTTTTTAATCGTTGTTTTAAGGACAATAAATGGAAAATTTAGTTCAACATAATTTTTTTATTTGAGTTTTTAAATTCTGCTCAAAAGGAAAGGTGACATCAACTGAGTTATACTTTGCATAATACTAATTTTGAATGACACACATTTCGTTATTTAAATTAAATTTCACTCCACTTAATTTGTGACCCACAGCCCATTGCATAAATATGGCGCCCAACGTGGGGCTATCTACGTTGTGTGGATTATTTAGCACAATGTATGATAGGTAAAATATAAAAAAAAAAAGAGAAAAGATTGAAAAAAAAATTGCATTTAAATTTTTATGTCATTTGTTTTGATAGTCGATAAAAATTTTTTAAAAAAAGATTGATGTTCATGATAATACATGTTAACTATGTAATATTGTGTAAATGTGAACAGCATGAAAGGTTATTAGGTACTTGGTAATGTGCAATAAAAAAAAAAAAATAAACATGGCAGAAAGTGATCCGATGACCACACGTTCAAAAGCGAAAGAAGAGAAAAATCCAATAACAGATTTAATGGAAATGATGAAAGATTTGAATCGAAGTATGAGCGACAACATGAAGAGCATGAATGATAACATAATGAAAAACATGCATGAAAATAATAAAAGTTTGGAGAAAAAAATAAACAAAACTAATGAAAACATAGATAACCGATTCGAAAGTATAGAACTGAGGCTTAATCAGAATGACGAAAATATTAAAGAATTGAAAACCGATTTAAACCAACAAATAGAAACATTAAGAGGTGAAGTTGAACAGAGATTAATTGAAGCGGAAAATAATTTAGCAGAGAAGTTTATTCAAATTAAAAACAGTTTAGAAGAAAGTAATAAAAGGATGGTAGACCATGCGTGTCGAAAGTTAAATGAAAGATTAGAAGGTGTAACAAAGAATTTAAATGCAGAAGTAGCACAAGTCAAAGAAGAAACGTCAAATGTGATAGAAAGATTTAAGATGAGAATGGAGAATAATACACAGCAAATAAATATTGAAAAAGAATGTCGAGTAAGAGAAGTACAAGAAGTTAGGAGTACGATAAATGAAATAGTCAACGTAACTCGCGAATTGAAGAGAGAAAATAAAGAGATAAGGACAGAAACCCACAGTTCACAATGGCTTACACAGTTGGACGAAATATTTAAGTGTGGAAATCAGGACGGACCGAGATTTAATGGGCAAACATATGAGTCACCCATGGCGTTCATTGAGAGCCTAGAAACGCAATTCAGAAGTGGCACAAAGGACGAAAGTAAATTACGCATGGCAGAGGCGGCGATGAAGCGCGATGCTAAAATATGGTATCAATGGAAAAGGGAACAATTCAAGCAGTATAAAGATTTTAAAACAGCCTTTACCGAAAATTATTGGAGCGAAATTCAACAGGATAGAATGCGAGAATTCCTGCAAACACAAAAATATAAAGCAAACATGGGCATGTCGAGGGAGACATATATGATACGGCAGTACAATACCGCCAAATACTTCAGTCAACAACGACAGGAAGCGGAATTAGTGCGTTGGTTAGCGGGGCAATTCGAGGAAGAAGTATTCCGTAATGTAGGCTTGCAAAATATAATTACAATAAAGCAACTACAAGCATATTTAAGAAACTACGACAACTATTGCGGACGAGAGAACGAATACCTAATGGAAAATAACCATCGGCACAGATATTTTAATAGACGGAGTGAACAAAGAGATGACAATAACCAACGACCTAGAGTTTCTTTCGCAGGAGAGAATCAAGAGAGAACATGGAGTGGAAGAAGATTTTACGACAATAATGTCGACAGTAATCAAGATAGGAAAGAACAACGTCCAAGAACAGGAACATGGGGAGAGCGATTCCGGACAAATGTATTTCAAGGACGCCAAAATCAAACGGGAAGAGGAACAGCACGTTCTTCAAGTTTAAATTATACACGTGTAATATCAACAACACAACAACCGCAAGAGACAGAGGAAGATAGAGAAAGTGATGGAGCTGTTAGACCAAACGAAAATGGCCAACAGCAGGATTTTAGTTGCCGCACTAGTGTTGGAGGATAATTCATGTGGATTCCGGCACCCACGTGAATTCATTGAAGTAGACGCAAATGAAACAAATATTGCCGATGAAAATAAATTACCATTTATCAATATCAAATTATTTAATAAAAACTTCAACGCGTTGGTAGACACTGGTGCGGAAATATCGCTGTTAAGTGAAAGGATAATTGAAGAAAGCAAAGATACGTGCAAGAATAAAATAATAAAAATAAACAAAACTGACATAATAAGTGCTAACAACAAAAAAATTGCAACTACAAATAAAATGATACTTGTTAAAGTAAACATCAATGGAATAGAAATAAATTTTGAAGGATTGGTTATTCCAAAATGAAGATAGACATCATTATAGGAATCAACATGATAGTTAAAAATGAGATGATTATTGACGCGAAAAATAAAAGAATAAGAATACGTAATCAAGAAGTAAGTTGGAAAAAAGATTTGGGAAAAATAGAAAAAGAAATAAGTATTTGTCATGCAATGCAAAAGGAAAATGAAGGAAGCTTTAAAAAAATTGAAAATAATAATGTTGAATACATAAATAATATAAGGCAAGAATTAAGCGAAAATGCAAATTTGACGGATTGTAAAGCAAGAGTTGCGGATAAGTACGAGCATCGTTTAACTATATTAGACGATAGCCCATTGAACAATAAGGTGTACCCGATTCCGCACGCATATAAAGAGCAAGTAAGGAAAGAAGTTAGAAGAATGGAAAAAGAAGGAATCGTCGAAAGAGCTGTTACGAGTTTTATAAGCCCACTTGTAATAGTCAAAAAGAAAAACGGAGATCTCAGAATATGCCTTGACGCCAGAAAAATAAATGCACGCACAAAACCTCAATACGAAAGTCCCCAAGGGTTAGATCAATTATTAAGCCGCGTACAAGGAAAATGTGTTTTCACAAAACTGGACTTAGCAAATTCATTCTGGCTAATACCTTTAAATCGTGACTCACGAAAATACACAGGATTTAAAATGGATGGGGAAGTTTACCAGTTTAAGGTGGTGCCATTTGGCTTGTCTACGTCAGCGGCAGCATTGGTTCGTGCAATGCAACAAATACTCAAGCGCACGAAGAATATTGTGTACACTATATCGACGATATTTTGATTTTCAGTGACAGCATAGAAATTCACATTGCACATCTAAAAGCGATATTAAAACAATTAACGAAAACGGTTTAAAACTAAACTTGGAGAAATGTGAATTTTCACAGTTAAAACAACTTATTTAGGCTACGAAATAAATGAAGGAAGAATTGGAATAAGTAATGAAAGACTTGAAGAAGTACAAAAATATCCACCACCAAAAACGTTCGTATGCTGAGGGCATTTCTAGGAATGATGAATTATTATAGAACTTTTGTACCGTGTTATGCAGAAGCAACTGTAGAGTTAAATAAATTATTAAAAAAGAAAGCATGTTGGGTTTGGGATAAGGATAAAGATGAAGCGTTCAACAAGATGAAGATAAATTTATTTAATAATGCAAGTTTATATTATCCTGATTTTAGCAAGGATTTTACATTGAGGACCGATGCGTCACATCATACAATTGGAGCCGAACTGTTGCAAGAAGATGGTGGAGTGATGATTCCTATAGCATTTATTTCCAGAACATTAAGTGATTGTGAAACCAAATATACTGTAGCGGAGAAGGAGATGTTGGCAGTAGTTTATGCACTGACCAAGCTTAGATTTTATTTAATTGGAAGGAAATTTTTACTGGAGACCGATAATTCCTCATTAATAAACATTAAGGAGAGAAGTTTATCAAACGGGCGCATATACAGATGGGCACTCCTGATACAAGAATATAACTTCGAAATAAAACACATTCCTGGTAAGAACAATGTCACGGCAGATTGTCTAACAAGAAATAGAGAAGAGGGAGGTCAAAGATTTAAAAGTATAATGTGTGCAAATAGTGAAATGAAAGAAGTAGTAAATGAATTACGAGAACCATGGAGGAATAAAATAATTAACATGCAACAAAGTGAAGAATTTACGTCGATAATAGAAGCAATTAGACGGAATGAAATAATAAATGAAGATTTCAAGATAAAGAACCGAATTGTAGTAAAGGAAATTAAAGGAAAGGACTTAATTGTTGTGGACCAAGCGACAGCGCGAGAGATTATTAAAGATGTGCATATTACATATGGGCATCTTGGAATATACAAAACGTGGTTAACATTTCGCGAAAATTGGTATAGAAAAGGAGATATGAAACTTATCAAAAAATAATTAACCAATGTGTAACGTGTATTATAGGCAAAGAAAAAATTTCAAAAATAATGTTGAAACAAGGAGCATAAGAACAAGTAGACCTTTACAGATATTAGCTATAGACTATTTAGGAAATCTAGTGAGTGGTCAATACGGATACAAACACATACTTATAGTGATAGATGTGTTTACAAAATTTATTAAATTATATCCCACGAGAAAATGCAACACGCAGCACGTAATAAAAAGTATCGAAAAATATATAAATGAAATAGGAAGACCAGAAACGATTATCGCCGATAATGCGACCTATTTCCAAAACGAAAGGTATAAGAATTATTTAGAAAGAAACAATATAAAAAGCTATTACTGTTCGATTAGGCATCCTAATGCTAACCCCGCCGAACGATATATCAAAGAAGTAGTTAAAATATTGAGAATTATGACGTTCAAAAACATAATGAATGGGTGAAATATTTACCTATGATTGAAAGTTGCATTAATGATATAGCGAATGTGACCACAAAGGAAGCTCCAATTACCCTAATGAAAGGCTTAACGCCAGATAGAAAATGGAAAACGATACAAGAAGTAGAAGAAATAGATAAGCTGAGAGAAGAAGTGAGTCAAAGATTAAATAGAAATGCAAAAAATATGAGAAAAAATGAACAGCAAATTAAAAAAAGAACTGAGTTTAAAATCGGTGATAAAGTTATAGTAAAAAGACTGAGATTAGCGGACGGTAGTAAAAATATTGCAGCAAAGCTCTTATTGCCATATGAGGGACCCTATCGGATTACAAGAAATTTCGGAAATACGACGTTTGAACTTGAAGATATAAAAACACACAAAATAAGAGGTAGATTCCATGCGACAATGGTGTACAAATACCAAGTAGATGAGGATGAGAGTAGTGAGAATGAATGTTGTGAATGAAACCAGCAAAACATGAATTAATGCATGGAATACTATAAGTAAAGTAAATAATGAAATGAAGAGAAAAAGAGAGTTTAGATGCAATTGTTTTTTAAATATAAAAAAAATGTTTTTTTTTGTATGCTTAATTATTGTAATGGTTAATTACTGTGAGTAACATTTTTTTGTTTACTATTTAAAAGGGAGTAATGCGATGTTTTAGTAATCCGTCAATTTCAAAATATGAATACATTTTCAAATCTACATTTAATTTTTTTTTATCAGCTTATGGCACCTTGTAATTAATTTAGATTAAATTTATTAGTATGTAATTAGTAGTACATAGTTAGTTTATATTAGATTAGTGTTAGAATATTTTCAAAGTAGTTATATACGGTTTTGATTGGTTGTGCCGAGATAGATAAAACGACTTTGGCGAAGAAATTTGTTTTGAGGGTCGAGGAATGAATTGACCGCAGGCACGTAGTATGAACAGTGCACGAGTTTATAGTAAAGAATTACATTTATTAGTTCAGTGTTATTAAAAATCAAAATTAGTGCTGACTAAAATAAAGAACAAAGTGCAGGTTGCAGTTCGAACATTATAATATTGTAAAATTTACAATATTTAATCGAAATTCAAAGATCATTACGCCAGCTAAAATATGAAACGGCTTGAACGAAGACAAATGGACATGAGGACCTTATCGTTGGCCCGCACGTAAATTAAAAAGGTGTATTGGATTTGAGTGCAGCAAGATAGCAGTATAGAAAATCTTATCCAGCAATGAAATTAACAATGCCGTCATAATCAAAACCATATTAACAAGTAGGTGACTTTATAGTAGTTAAATAATTTTAGTTTTTTTTTAATTCCTTTTGTTTGATAAAAATTAGTAGATTTAAGTATGTATAAATTGTTATCACAATTATCTTATTTTGTGTATTTGATAGGTGTGTAGAATAAGTTAGCTGTCGCTGTAGGGAAATAGGTTTTCTTTTAATTTTGTTTTAACTGAAACAAAAATTTATAAAATTTTTTTAATCGTTGTTTTAAGGACAATAAATGGAAAATTTAGTTCAACATAATTTTTTTTATTTGAGTTTTTAAATTCTGCTCAAAAGGAAAGGTGACATCAACTGAGTTATACTTTGCATAATACTAATTTTGAATGACACACATTTCGTTATTTAAATTAAATTTCACTCCACTTAATTTGTGACCCACAGCCCATTGCAATATGTAATGTGTAGTTGCTCGAATTCGGTTAATGCCTCAACGACCTTAGAAACCTTGTTATGTAACTTCCAACCTCTTTCTTTGTTTTAGGAGACTTTAATTCTCATAATGTATTGTGGGGGTCTGAGAGAACGGACGAAAGAGGGTCTATTGTGGAAACTTGGATGAACAAAGCAGGTCTTGTTTTTTTAAATTCTGGCGCTAAGACCCATCTGTCCGCAAGAGGGTCAAAATTCTCTGCAATTAATCTTTCTTTATTATTCCGAGCTTTGATTTCACGATACCAATAGTCAGTTCTCCATGACCTCTTCTGTAGCAACCACTTCCCGATCGTTATTTCGTCAGGTGATCGTCTACTTCCCATGTCACTGTCAATTAGATGGAATGTGGAAACTGCCAATTGGGACCGGTATAGAACGTCTCTAGCTGTACCCGAGAAATTCCCTCCTGTAAACGTGACTGAGGCGATCGTCAAAGCGGCGTCGTAAATTTAAGCGTAGCTCATCTACAGAACCCCGAATTGAGTTTAACAAATGTAGAGAAGATTAATCCTAGAGTCAAAGAGGCAGCCTTAGAATAAGTATGTGTCGTCTATTAATGTTAATACTCCAACCAACGAGGTGTGGAAAAAAGTTAAGGCCATATCTGGTACACGATCTGGTAATGTGAGTCGTCACATTAATGATGCAGCAGATGTCGTCGTCTCCGAGCAGGCCGATGTAACTAATGTATTAGCTGATAGTTTTGAAGCAACCAGCAGCTCCTCGAACTACGACCAAGTCTTTCTACAAAATAAGCACAAGAGAGAGAAAGATTCCACTATTCTTTGACACGCCACAACAACTTTGTTACAACTCACCGTTCTCAGAAGACGAACTCGATCAAATTTTCGGGAATGTAACTGAAAATCAAAACCAAATTACTAGAAATGTTTAATGAAATTTGGATTAATGGCCAAAACCCCGATTCCTGAAGGGAGGCTACGATAATACCTATTTCTAAACCGGGAAGGTACCCATACGTGGCGAGCAGTTACCCCCCCATCAGTCTCACCGGTTGTATGAGCCGCGTCTTAGAAAAAATGGTCAACCGCAGGCTTATGTGGAAGTTGGAGAGTCGTGCCAACCTCTGGCAATCTAGTGATGCTGGAGAATACTATACAGCCTAGCTAGAATGTACGTTGTTGAAGTTTTCTTTGACATAGAGAAAGCCCGTGACATGACGTGGAGGAACGGTGTCTTACATACGTTGTATGATTGGGGTTTTCGTGGCAACCTACCTTTATTTGTTCGTGAGTTCTTTAAAGGAGGGACTTTTAGAGTGAGGGTTAGGGTCACTTTATCGATTATGCGTCAATTGGAAAACGGTGTTCCACAGGGCTCAACCCCCAGTGTCACATTGTCCGCCATAGCCGTTAACGGTTTGATATCTGGGCTACCCTCAGAGATCGGGAGGTGTTTGTATGTCGACAGTTTGGCAATTTTCCTTAAGGACAAAAGAATTATGCCTTATATTAACAGAAAACTTCAGGAAGCCATTAACGACGTTGTTGACAATGCACAGGGTAGAGAATTTAAGTTCTCTAAAGAAAAACTGTGTGTGTCTATATCTATCGTTTTCGTCTGCCCTATAGATACTACGTTCTGTTCCTAGAAGATTCTGTTATAATTTGTAAGCTTTTGGTTTGTTTTCTGGATCTTGTTTTCGATCATGGTCTACGATGGCATGAGCAGGTCAAACCCACCGTGGGACAAAGAAGAATTATGTACGAGGGCAGACCAACTGTCATAAAGCCTACTAAAATAAGAGTTCAAGAGTATCTCTCCGAGCTCAAAGTTCGATTACCGTAGATGTGAGAGTTTATTTTTGAGGACGTGCCCACATGGACTTATTTTGCAGATGTATGTGAGACGGAACTGAAGAGCTTAGATTGGATCACCTTGTTCCCTTTGTATATCAAAAAAAGAGTGTTGGAAATAATAGAGCGTCATCCTGGTTCTTGTGTCATATATACGGACGGTTCGAAGAGGGATCAAGGAGTCGGTAGTGCCATATGTTATCGAGCTGTCGCACATTCATGGAAGCTCTCGTCATTTTCCTCTGCTTACACCGCCGAGCTCTATGTTTTATACCAAGCGCTCCTTTGTGCCTCTATAGACATTGACTCCGCCCTCTTTCTGATATTACATAGTCAATGGTCTTCAAAAAGACATTTTTTAAAGTTTCTAATAGTAGATTCTTTCCATGCTATACGCAAGGGAAACAGAGGAATAATGTTTTTTTGGATACCTGGTCACATAGGTAATCCAGGCAACAAAATTGTAGAGTGGAGGCAAACGGGTAGGGTCAAACCAAACGTCCAAAGCTTAAAACTGCCGCCCTTATTAACTAGACTTGAACAAGTAAAACTACGAAAAATAAGGTTAGGACACTCTGCACGCACGCATTCTTACCTATATATACAGTGTGTCCCATAGTTCTGGTCTGGACGATTGCGCAGTTATGGTAGAAAATTGAATTTTCAAAATTTGATGAAAGTTGTACCATAAACGAACACATATTCTGAAAATATTATTAACTCTGTGGCTATATTAACTTACATTTCTTTATATAAAACACTCTGTATTGTATTACAAATTTGAATTCTCACGTTTAAGAGCTTTTCAAAAATATATAGTCTTACAAGGTTATATTATATTTTGTAAGATATGGCCAATAGTTTACAAAAATTATCCCTAATCTGTCATTTCGCCATTCACTAAATCTAGTATTTTGTAAAGATTTTAGTTAGTATAATATTGTAAAGTTTTTAGGTTTTTAGAAAATGGGTTAGATTAGTATCTCGTATCTTTTGTAATACAGGCAAAACTCTAATTAAAGAGTATCTCGATATGAAACACTGTGTATATTGTATTGTTAGCGGTTGCACTAAGCTTTCAAACGGTATAGGGTTGTATGGTCAATTTGACTAAGCAGAATGAGAATATCATTAAAACTGTAAAAACTAACTCCATCATGAATATGAAAATAAAACGCACTGTACTGCTACTTTGTAACAATATAATTTTCTTTATGTATAATGCAATAATACATAGGGTTTTCCATTTAAAATAACAAAGTTGATGTCAACTTCCAGTACAACCGGGAGAATCAGAAGACTGAAAGTATTTTAGTTGAATTGGCCCAATTGGTTTTAGTCATCCTTCAAAATTCCCAATTTTCCCTGTATAAGAGGTTTGTAAAAAATATGAATTTTGCTCAAGAGTTATCAAAAAAATTTAACGTAATTTAGAATGCACTGACAAGGAACATTTGACACTGAATGTCAGAGTGAGTTGGTATTTCTAATACGGACATTAATAAAAGATTTTAAGAAAAGAACAATAAAATGTTTACAAAAGAGAAGGTAGATATGTCAAAGCTTTAGTTGAATTAAAATGTTTCTGTGTAAATATGTGATGTTTGTTTACTAGGTGTATGGATTTCCCTATTTCTAAAATAAATAATCATTATGCATTCATTACGTATTTAAATTGCAAAATTGTTTAAAACATTAAAAATGGAATATTTTTACAAATAAGGGAAATGTATAACTACTATATTATTTAAATAATATTTATAATGTAAAACGTAAATAATTACCAAGCCTGAATTTTTATGCTTAATGGTTGTAATTTCATATTGGGATAAAAATTTTAATTCAAAACAACTTTTCATATAACATTTTTCTGTATTGTAAAAAATAATGGTACTTTACTCTTAAGCAAAATTCATATCTTTTGACATACTTCCTTTGTATACCTTTTAGATACCTACACTTGAAATTATTTATATCAAATCTTCAGATGTTAATTGTCTATAAAATAATCAAACAAATTATGATGAATTGTTTCTTAAATATTAATTTTTCCGTAATCACACATATACCGATATATTTTTGTTTATGTTACAAATTTTCGGTTATTTGTTGTGGAGTTGATAAATATTTGTCGTGTTTTATGTGATAAATAATAAAAAATAAATAAATCAAACTTATTTATATATGCTATAGATAATGTTGTAGAACCCTCAAAGGGGTAATAAAAATCAATAAACATTTATTTTAATAAAAAAATTGTTTTATTAAAGATAATTTCTGGACATGACTTTTTTTAAATCAGGTTTTAAATACTCAACAGAATTCACAAAAATCTAAACTAAGTAATGGTTATTAACTGCATGCAAAGAATAACCAAAATGTAACTAAAGAATATCTAAAGAAAATTGAAGTAGATTTGAATTATTTATTTACACGAAAACACGAACCAGAAATCTGTTATCCGTAATTTTCTAAATAATTAAGAAAAATTAAATAACCATATTGAAGTCAAGTGTTAAGCGCTATTAAGAGAATTACATAGTATTATCCAAAATTTAAAACAAATGCATTAGGAAGTAAAATAATATGTATGTTTCTAAAACGATAACAAGATAAATCATCAATAATGTACATTCTTTGAACGACCACAAAAATTACAACCTCGCCACACGAAACTGTCAATGAATTCGTATCAATTATGAATTAATTTTTGAATAATTTATGAATAAGTTAAAATCGATTTATCTTTTTGAAATTCAGACAGGTATACTAAATAATTTTCACTCCGACTTGTAAAATAAATAGAATTTGTTTTTACTCGATGATAATCCATAATGGATTTTGTTTCCGTCCTTTACTTACCCACACTTGTTTCTTATTACCACTTATTCTTTGTGTATTTTACGGTTGTATGTAGTTGAGCGTAACAATTTCCTATTGGAAAATATTTATTTTCTTTTATATTTCTTTGTCAATAATAGAAGCTTGTCATTTATTGACCATACTTTAATTATGTCCTAATGTTTTATTATTTTTAATATGTTATAGTATTTAGATTAAATTTGTAACAGAGAGTTCTGATTAAATTTACTCATATTTTTTCGACTCTAATGCAATAATAAATTTTATTAAAACTGCTTTACGTAAGAGAAAAGATTACAGAAAATAAATAACACAAGTTTATACTATTCAGATCATCATCTTCATTTCTAATGTTGGCGAAATTAGTGAGTTTTTTAATCGGCTTTTATTAGGTTGACCTGGATGTATTAAATTTCTCTCACTTCCATACGTCTGAATAATTTGAAATTTGGTTCACCCACTATTAAGAACCGATGACAATAGAACAAGTTCATAATGCAATGTCCTGTCTAGGATCATCAGGATAAACAATGCTTAATTTTACGTGTGGTAAAGTATAAGTAGAATGTACCTACATCGACTTCTTATGTAGTTTTCTATTAAAATAAATGTATTCAGCTACGATATACATTTATCTCACTACGTATAGTTTTTTGACATTTATTTTAAATTGATTTTAAGTAAATTGGATGTGCACAATGCTTGTTCATTTGTGTATTTTTGAAAACATATTCTGGAAAAAATTGATTATCTCAGGTCATTTTATTTTGACTAAAAGTAAAATTGTATAGTTTAAAAAACTAAAAAGTCACGCTATTATAAATGTGAACAAAAACAAAGAAAATACATTTTGTCTGATATAAAAGTAGCTCTTGGTCATTACAAATAGCTTTTTTCTATTTCGCAATTTCTATAGCTTTGTTTCCGTATTGTACACGATACGGAAATAGAAGCTCTTTCCGTACTGTTTTAGGGATTTTATAAATTTTAGTGTATAACCAAATAATTTACAGTTTTAATTTTGACGTAAGAAAATTAAGTGAGGTTTTGTTTGGTTAGTTCTTATTAAGTAGATTTTAATATTCAAAGAAAATTTATTGTTAATTTATGAAACAAAACATAACAAACAATATTCTTCCATCGACCGCGGATTTATGACTTACACTAATGTAAACAAAATAGATTTTAGTATAGGCAACTATACATACATATTGCCGTTTTATCTTCAATCAACTACTACATAAAAGTATAAATAAAAATCTGTCGTAATTTGTAGCAAAGCAAATTTTAATAATAACAAATCGACATTAATCTACAATTGTAATAAATCTTTAATTTGTTCACAGTGATTTTTAAGACATTTTTGTACTGTATGCAACATTCCAATGATAACGTTTAATAACATGTTAAGGGTGTTCAGGACATCTATTTTACAAACTATTCTCTCACGTAGTTCTTCAATATTATTTACTCATTGTTCAAAAGTTAGATTCTTTAAGTAAGGCTGTAAGAAAAAATCAAAACTATCAAAAGTAAACATTCCGACTCCTGAAAAGATCTTTTGGAGGTGTAGCGAAACCACTTTAATAAAATGTTTTTTCTAAACTCTACATGCACATGTTTTGTAAAATGATTGAACGGTAAATGTAAAACCAAACTTCATCGATAAGGAGTCTTAAGCAAATATGTCCTTGATAAAAGTGTTGCAAAGCTATTGACAGTATTGAATATGTGCAGGATAATTGTCTCAATAAGTTGGTAAACTGCTTGCACACAGTAAGGATATAAATATCTTTCTTCGGTATGATGCGACAAGTCATTATATAAAGTTCAACTTGTTCGAGATGTGCTTAAGTTACATCCATGATATATCAAACATTGTCAAACGCTTTTGGTGTTGTCTTTGTAGGTGGACCATTATATTGATTAAGCACCAATCCGTTCCCACAAAAACATTTAGTCTTCTTGTTTTACTGTGAAGAAAACTATTTTATTTCGACAAAACAATCGAAATTGAGTAATTTAATTCATAATAAAAGACGAAGCTCTCACAAAAAAGTAGAAAGGATAAAGTTAGGTTATAAATTTGTGGTTGTGGTGCGTTCACAATAGCATTTCTTCTCTAGAATTATTAGAGTATATAATTTTATAAAAATTACAAAGTGCGGTCGACTGAAAAGTTTTGTAACTAACTCGTGAATTAAACGGTGATTAAAAATCTCAACACATTATTTTGAAGATAGCAAACTTTCAACAGCATTTGTTGCTAACTTTATTAGGATATCAACTACTCTACCAACATAGCTTTAAACCAAAAAAAAAACACTAGATCATATATTAACATTTATTTCTTGAAGTAAATTTTTGCGAAATAGAAAAATATTATTTATACTATTTTTATATCAATTTTTTTGTGAATCACATTATTGTCCTTTTATTATTTAAGATAAAATTGTCCCTATTAGTTTACATTTTCAAACAGTAGTAATTTTATCAGAATCAAATTTATAAAATTTTCTTTTTGTAAGTATCTATTTTCCATTTTTATAGAAATATACAATGTATTTATTTAAGTTGGTAACATATGGAAAACTTTTTTATTATTAATTTTACGATATAAAGTTATGCTTTATAAAAAGTCCTGCATGTTATAAAATCTAAAATACAATCATCACGTATTAAATTTTCATAGCCCTATATAATTTTTGTAAAAAATATAAATTTTACTCAGGTACCTTTATATTTGACAATATCAAGATTTGTCATTAAAGAAAATTGAACTAAAAACTACGTTCAAATATGAAATTACTTCCAATAAAAATATTTTTTTCTTTTTGTCTACAATAACAAAACACAAATGTACCTAAGTGTATTGACAGAGATGGAGGATATGTTGAATCATTTCGTTGACATGTTTTTACTTAGATTAGATTTTTATAAATAAATTTGCTTAATACTTTCGGAGCGGAAAAGTTATCATGTTATGTCATAAATAAAACAGATAACGTTCGGTATCGATAATTTGAGTAAAATCTGTAAAAAAAATTTGTAAGTACAAGAATGTAATTGCATAATAAAAATAGTTTTTTATTCTGAACAACTTTTCATAATTACAGATTTTGATATTGTTCCAAATAAAGGTACTTTACTCTTATGCCAAAATCACAATTTTTGTCAATCCTCGTATACGACTAAAAAAATTTAATATCTGTGATTGTAATTTAGGTTTTAGAACATGGAGAACTTTTTATAAAGAATAATTTTTTTTTGTAAAATTAATAATAAAAAAGTTTCCCATAGACACACTGATACGTAGTTATTATATCTTCACCCTTTTCAGCGGCAATCAAAACTAAACTAAAATGAAACAAAAATCTTAAAGCGTTTAAAAAACATCTAAATATTAGAAGAAAATAAAGTACCTCATAACAAATATTTTATATCTTGTCGAAGTTGCAGAAGTACGTAAAAACGTTTTCCTTGTGAAGTTCTAGTAAAATAAATTTCGTTGTAGGTTTACAAAACATGGGTGTTAAGTTCCACCTTCGTTGAAACTCTTATTGATTCTCCGGCCTCAGGCGTACATTATCAGATTTCTTGTACTTTACGATTTTATTACAAATGTACACAGTTCTGTATAGTAATAACAAAATTCAATACTGTGTAGATCGATAAAAGTTGCAAATTTAAAATTATATTTCAGTGTATACGACGTAGTCACAAAACAAAAGCTCATAAACCAAGAATCGTAAACGGCATTTATCGACACAACAAATAGATTTATATAAGAAAAAGTTTAACAATAAACAATGAAATGTTTAAGTTATATTCACTAAAAATTTAAGTTCAACTTTATTTTCCCTTGTAAAGTTGAAACGCATAGTACAAGCCGCCAGCCGCGGGCCGCACATCTGTAATTAAATATCGCCAACCCTGTAATTATGGCCAGTAAATTTCAGAATGCGAGGGTCTAGCATGATAAAGTCCGATCTTCTAGTCCCATCTCTTCCAGCCGAAATAAAAAAAAAGTTAAAAGATTAACTGTGGATATAAACATTAGATTTTGATGTCAAGAGTTTGTAATATGTTTTCTTGGTAAAGGAGGAGTTTAAAAATTAATTACTTTTTCTTCTTAAATTATATTTGTCAACTTTAAGCGAGCTTAATGTAAAACTTTTTTTACTGTACTTAACGTCGATTTTTTTACACAAAAAACGAAACGGTTTTTAATTCGATAGTTAACCGCTGCTGTTTCAAAATGAATCGATTAAAGTAAAATAAATAATTGCGTTATTATAAAAAGAGCATCAGGCAAGTGTGCGCTGAGGTTTTTTGTAGGCCTCTACCATTTTGTATTCAACTTGCAGTGCAATGTGACAATATTCAGTGATCATTTACCCATTTATCTTCACTGCAAAACATAACTATTAATTTTTTTTAAATTCTTTTCTGACTCGACTTTACCGTTTTATAAATATGAACCATTACAAAATTAAAATTTTATCGAATTTAAATATGGTTTTCTACACTTTTCTACATATTGAAAAGGGTTGATATTTTCTAGTGGTTATTGCAGTGGCAAACTTTTACCACATATGATGAAGACCTGCTTTCTCAGGGCCAAAATTGAAAAATTTTAAAACTTAAAACAACCAAACAAACAATTAAAATTTTATTTTAGAATTTGGGTTGGTATACAAGTAGTTTACCCGACTTTTCGTTTCTTACCATAAGTAACAACTAACGTTACCATTTTGACACAGTCCCATCTTATCGAATTTAGATATGGTTGTTTTCACATAGGCTATTTACGATTAAAATCATGACTGAGGGTTAAAACTAAAGAAACATGTGGCCAAATAATCGCAAAATTTTTGAAGTAAACAAATGGGTTTTATCAATTTGCTACAAAGATGTACTACCCTAAATGTCAAAAGTTTATACTTTTTAAATCGATTTTTGAAATATACGTACTGGTTTTTATCAAATGGCTAAAAAGATATAGTACCCTACATATTAATAATTCATACATATGAATTCCTAGTAAGGATCCCTTCAGATGGAGGGATGAAATCAAAAACCCTGATTTATTTTACAAATTTTAATTATTGACTGCCATTAATAATTAACGCGATTAATGGTTTTTAAACTGTTTTGTAGATTTAATGTTGAAATTTTTATTTTAATGTTTGATGTGAGTTTCAATCCCTAATTTCAAGAAACTTTAATAAAGCTCGCTAGGTTTGGGCAAAACCAGAATAGTGGTTTTTGATTTCATCCCTCCACCTGAAGGAAGCCTTAACTTATTCATCCGTAACTACAATATTGGAGAGCTTAATAAATTAACTCAAAAGTTGATAATTTTGAAAATCGATTATGTAGATAAAATTTGTATATTTGTAATCCGTATATGTATCAAGTATAGTCTCCGACAATAATCATTCCTTAAGACTTAATATTATAACAATTACAGCTATATTTTTGAACATTAGTTATTTGATTACATATTGTATCTGTCGAATTTGTCGACATTAAAAGCGGTTTCTATTTTTTAGTGGTTATTGCAGTTGCCAACGTTTCGCCACATAGATGAAGACCGTTATCCTCAGGGCAAAGATAGAAAATCTTGAAACTTAAAACAACCAAATAAACAGTTAGACTTCTTTTAGTTTAGAATTTGGGTTGGTGTCCATGTTGTTTACCCGACTTTTTGCGGTCTAGGTTGAACTTTTCGTTTGCTTGTTTTAAGTTTTTGGTTCTTCACTCTGATATGTGGTTCCTTACGATAGATAACAACTAACGTTATCATTTTGACGTATCGAATTAAAACATGTTGTCTTCATGTTAACAATGTTAATAATTTCAAAATCTTTGAGGTAAAGATATTGGTTTTATCAATTTGCTAAAAATGTACGGAAATAGGGAACACGGACAATTTTTGAATATTTTCGTCAATAACTTTCGAAACATATATCCCGAAAAATCTGAACAATCCCGGATTCATCTGCAATTAGATCTCATAAACAATTTTGCTAAAATCTGAGCTTTCCTACCACATTTTTTTAAAAGTAGTGTCCGCCTCCACCACTATGTGTGAGGTAAACACAGACACACAATTATATCTACTTCAAATCGTGTTAGACCCGGATATATAGTAAAAGCGGGTACAAAAACCAACAAAGTTATTATGAAATAAAAAAATGTAATAAAATAATGAACAAATGAATAAAACTTTTATTCTCTTTTAATAATTCTAATAAAAAAAAAATAAAATCATATTTTAATAAAAAACACAAATAAAAACAAAACAAAAACTTTTATTTAACTAACATTTTTAGTGCAAAAACAAAAAGATATTCTAATAAAAAAACAAAGATTTTAGGACCAAAATTCTTATTCTATTTTAACATTCTTAGGTAACTGTGGAAACTGATATTTTTTACACCTCAGATCTATAACTTTTCTTAAAATTTGAACTTTGTCAATAATACTCTCATCTTGTATATTGGAATATGCAAAATATAATCTCATTGTATTCCACGTATACCTACGTAAAAAATTTATAAGGAAAACCCTTTTTCGACAATAACATTCGTTACACAGCCGATATAATATTTAGTAGATTTGTTATTCGATCAAGTAAACTGAGCTAAAACGTAGGCTCCTATTTCTACATTTTCTATTCTATCATCATTTTTGGCTGATTCGTCTTCACATTCTACAACACTTGATTCTTCCGATTTATAACAATTTTTTGAATTATTTTCACTTAGGCTTAGTGATGTTCCCAACTACACCTTTTAAGGATATTCCTTGCCCCCTTTTTTGTTCCTCAATCAGATGCAGCAAGTTTTTTCATTAAGAAATTCCTTAAGTGGTTTTTGATCCAGTGTTGATTATTATTCTCGCTAACGTTGTTTCTGTCTTTATTCGATTTTTTTTAAAACAGTTTCCAGACAAAGTGAAAAATTCCGCAGCTTCTACTAAAGCCCAATTTTATGTTGTTGTCTGTTTTAAATTTTCTTAATTGTTTGTAGTAGAAGTCTCGGAAATTCTGATTTATTTATACAATCTCGGTTTTTAACTTCCAATCGATCAAGGTAGATCGCTACGACTTTTTGAAACATGCGACAAATGAAACGTCTAAAGGTTGAAGTACGTAAGCGGCATGAGGGGATAATAGTACAAAATGTGTATCGTTGTCTTCACAAAACTGAAGAACATGTAACGAAATATGAGATGCTATATTATCCCCAATGAGAAGTTTTTGCTTGATAGTTTTTTTTAAATGTGGCAGTAGAATTCGGTCATACCAGTCATCAAATGTTGCTGAATCGACTTTGACCGATTATAAACTGTTCCAGCTGGACTTTTTTTGACCCAATGTTCGATATAAATACATTCATTTCTAGACAACATATGGAGGCAATTGAGCTCCCGGCGTGTTTATAGCCATCATTATAGATATGCTTGCATTACTTAAATCCATAACTCATTCAACCCACTTAGAACCTCGGCAACATAGAACGTTAGTTTTTCCTGGTGGATTATTGGTTAAATTCATCGTAGTTTATTATGTTGCACTCGGGAACATTTTCAACTTTTTTTTTAAATTGTTTGTTACAGTTTCTTTGGTTATAACTGCTTGAACTCTTTTTATATTTTGAGCAAGTCGTTCCGTTACAATATTATTAAGACGGCTCAGAAATGTATAGAACCAGTCAGTACCGGGGTTACACCTTTCCTATCCCAGGAAGCTTTTTAACAAGAATCTTATGTCACTTCTGGATAACGGAAAAACCCATTCAGAAAATTTTATTATTCCGTCAACCAACTTTTTTTCTTCATCCGAAAATTTTGTTTGTGCTTCATGTTTTTTTTTCGGCTTTTGATCTTATTAAATAAGGTTGATTTGGAAATATTGTAATACTCGTAGCTTTTCTTAAACTTTTTCCACCTCTTTTATATCGCCCAAAGCCTTAAGTAGATTTTCTTTGGTGTAGTTCTTAAAAGATAAACCTATTTCTCTATAATATTTTTGATTAAAATAATTTAATTTAGTGATTATTTGTTATCAATTAGCTGTTTAACAACCTACAATATGTTACAAGTTATAAAATGTAATCGTCTCTTGTGAGCAAGAGTTGAAGGTTGCAGCATGGGACAAAACAATTACTTTCATAAATATATTCTTGTGAGCTGTTCAAATTATTTTCACCATCCAACGAGCTTTCACCTCACCATTACTAGACTTAAAGTAAAATTTCCGCCGCATGAATTTGGTGGAGAAATTATCTGATTGTCCGTCTTTGCCCCTATTATCCGCCTTCACCCCATGTTACGTAGTACCCTACATAATCATCAAAAGTTGATATTTTTACTTAGATGAAATTTGTAATTTTATAATCAATTGTATCAAGCATACGTTTACCTTTTTTGTTTTGCTACCTTAATCTTAAACAGTGACCATATTAAATAAATAAAAAGATTTGCTCACACGCAAAACTATGTAACACTATTAGATAGATAAAATGACTCCCGAACGTCAGGTAATTAGTAGTGAAGAAACAAATGACGTATACATATTATATAATCGGACTTGACTGATAGTTCTGATTTTAATAATCTTTAAAATTTCCATTTTGGCTTCTTTTCTTCCTCATGGGTATTTCTAGCATTTGTAAAAGAATAAAAATATTGGAAACAGAATCGTCTTTCGAAATTGGACCATTTGGAAACGGTTATTGCACTTCCCAACGTTTCCTACATATGATGAAGACTCTCTTCCTCAGAGCAAAGTTTTGAAAAATCTTAAAACTTAAAATATAGAAACAAAAACTCAGACTTCTTTCAATCTAAAATTTGGTTTAGTGTACAAGATTATTATCCGACTTTTTGCCTTAAGTTTTTCGATTTTTAAGCCTTGTTTTGTTCTGGAACCTTACAATCCCATACCGGTAGATGTTTTTTTTTTTACCAACAATGACTTCGGCCGTAGAAGCTTTAATTCTTATAATATACAAACAATTAACAATTTTGATTTCGTACATCCCGCATAACAACTGAAGTCTGAAAATCAATTTAGTGGTAATATTTATGATGCTCCAACCTTGCTCTCAATAAAATACAACTTTGAAAGTTACATTATTGAAAGTACCTACACTTAAAGTTCAACTACAATAGTATCTGCAAAAACCTGCTTTGAACTCTCCTAGTTTTTGCGTATGTTAGTATATCGCTAAAATATATGTTCGGGATACAATCACTCACCCAAACTTTTCAAAACGAATTTTAAAGTATTGTTAAATCAATGCTTACTAACTGAAGCACGGAGGAGAATACGTTTGACCTATTTATTTGTGTTTGTTAACATAGTATTATTGAAGTCTCGATTGAGATGTTGCAATTTATCGATTATCCCGCCAAGAAACGGTAAGTACTTAGACATGTACACATTTTCGAAACGCGGAAAATTATTTCTCAAGTAATGTTAACACGATAACAAATGATTAACGCCTCCTCTTGGTTGTTAGTATGCAATTAGGAAGTTAAATTGCGTTATAAAGTCGAGTCGATTAGATCTGGAAGTCCAACGGCGATGTCACAAGGCACCATCTCGCTGAAACAGTTTAGTACTTTAGTTGTTTGTTTTTGTATTTGTGAAATGCGGTCAACATTGACAAACTAATTATTTTATAGTTAAAACATTTTAATTTTATAAACAATGAAACTAAACAGTAGATAAATACTTAAAGTGAACCCGACCTATAATTTTCTAGATTTCAGCATGACGAGACAGCAGCAACTAACGTTACATATATCTTCTTTTTGACATTGACACGAAAATCATACGGCATAGGCATCATAATCACCGTGAAGAATAACCCAACGTAATATATCAACAACCCTAAACTCGTTCACACGGATTTCTGTAATTTATAATGTTTATCTGTATTTGCAAATACCAAAGCTTTGCCTGGACGTTTGCCTCGAGCAATGTTATAATTACAGACTTATCTGATCGATGTTTTATCAGAGGCAATATTGAAGAAGGTACTTATTAAAAGTAGTTGTTTCCAAAACGTGTCGGTTTTGTCATTTGTAACAATTATTTATAACTTAAAGCTTTATTTATAAATTCTGATTTGTATAATTAACGCCCAATGTTGGAATTTTACTTTCACTATTTTACATTTTTCTTATGCGCTTCAAACGATTTCAATTGCGCTTATTAACATTCCAATATCGAATTAGAAAAAAAACCTATAATTATAAAGTGCTCAACAGATTGTAACGCAATCGAGAATATCGTGATTTGTGATGAGCGTCTGAAAATATAAATAAAGTTTGCATTGACTTGTTTATTGTATAATAATTGTTGTGTTATAGGCAATGATGAGTTTTCCTTTTGTATTAAGCTCATTAATGAATTTAAAGAACTTCCTTAAAAATAAATAACCGCTGTAAACCATAAGATTTTTTGAAAATATTTTTACCGATGTCTATAACATCCAAGGGTTAATTTAGTACATTATGAAATGAACAAACCAACATAAAATGTATTGATTATATTTAATGCATCGTACCGAAATTAATAATTAAGTACTTTTTTTTTTTTTAAAAACTGCATACTTTGCAACTATTTTGAGTAATTTATTTGCCATTGTCATTCAATTTTGAATCCCATGCCGCTTTTCATTTGAAGAAGTGAAACTTATCAGGATTCTCAACTAACAAATCGTAATATTGGTAGATCGTATCTTATGAGCTGATCGTAGCGGAAGATTTTACAGATCCGTAGGTATTACTTACAATTCTCTAGGGCTAGTTTTTTTATACTACAGTAACACACAAAATTGCATTTTTCAGGCTACGACAAAAAAAAAAAAGATCTTAAAAAAAAAAAAAAAAACAAAAAAAAAAAAACAAAAAAAAAAAAAAAAAAAAACTTTATTGCATATTTCTGAGGACGAATGTTTTTTGAGAGATGGCGTCCTTAATACGGCACTATTAAAAATAAATTTTTATAAAAAAAAAAAAAAAAAAAAAAAAAAAAAAAAAAAAAAAAAAAAAAATTTTTTGTTTAGTTGTTTGTTTTGGGTTTTTTTTTTTAGTTTTTTTTTTAATTTTTAAAAATAAAAAAAGAATTTTAATTTTTAAGTTTTTTAAAAAATTTTTATATTATTTTTCATTGAATTTGAAAACAAAAAAAAAAAAAAAAAAATTTTTAAAAATTTTACCAAAAAATTTAAGGTTTTTTTTTTTTTCTGCCTTAAATAAGAATATCATAATTTTTTGAATAAAATTTTTCCCAAAAAAAAAAAAAAAAATTTTTCTTCCTCGGGTTTTTTCCTTTTTTTCTCCGCCACCGTGTATAGATCAACTACGATTTGTACACAGAATTGGATACTTAATTTAAACTAACATTTTTATTTGGTTTGCATACGAGGTAAGTACCGCGTAATTGTTTTTTAATTTGAAAAATGAAATGATTTTCAGCGAAGAAACTTTTGGTTTAATTCATTTCTGTGTACATGGTGATTGGTTTTTTAACTGCAGATAAATTCAAAACTTGAAATTCGGTACGCGGCCATAATTAATAATTTTCGTTTTACCTAAAATATTTTTAGATCTTCAGCTATACAGGGTATGCCAAAAGTTCCTATCAACTTGCAAATCAGTAAAGATTATAAAATAAAATTTATGGAGCAATTGACTGAAATTCCAGACTTACTCCTGATGTCCTACTGGTAGGTTACCATATGGGCACAAAGTAATTTTCAAATATCACAATTAAGAATGATCAAAAAGGCAATTTTTTCAAATAATACTAATAATAATAATAATAATAATTTTTATTGCCCAACAGCTTAGAGAATTACAGAACAATATTAACATTATAGGTTCTACATGTTACAATAAATTTATTAATCGTGTTTATTCCAAGTTTGTGATTATAGTACTTTTAATTTATATACTGTGTTAATTCTAATTTAAATTTTTCAAGGGATGACGTAAATAAATCGAGATTTTTATCATGTTTGTTGTAATGTCTACATAGTTTTAACAATGGAGAATTAATTTGTTAGTTTGTTGTTAGAGTGTCATACACTAAAGAGTTATAATTACGAATTGTTTTAAACGGTATCTTAAATTAAAATTTTTCTAAAATATAATTATCATATATCAATCCATGAACAACCTTGTACAAGTAACATAGTACTAGTCTTTTGTGCAAGTTTTGAATACTATTAAATTTGAACTTTCTATGTAGTTGTTTATTTGGTATGTCTCTGTTCGGGTATTGTTTGTGTTTAACAAAAAATAAATGTTTTAGAAATTTTCTTTGAATTGATTCAAGTTTCATTACATATTTCTTGTAATAGGGCGTCCAGCATATAGAACAATATGATAGTTTGCTTGTAATTAGTGCATTATATAACAAATATATAGACTCGATTTATCGCAATTATTTACTATTTCTAATTATAAAACCTAATATTTTGTTACATTCACTAAGCAGGGTATTAATATGACAATTAAACGTAAGCTCTTACTTTATGTTTAAAAATCCTCTTTAGTACAATTTTATTTATATTATAGTCACGTTGTATCACATTAATTAATCTATGATAAGACATTATAAACGATTTCTCAATGTTGAGTTGTAATCTATTTTCACTACACCAGAAACCAATCGTGTCAAGATCTCCTTGAAGATTACTGCAATCACTAGTTTGTGATACAGTTGTAAATATTTTTATATCGTCAGCACAAATCGTTTATAAATATTGTGAACAATATGGGTCCAAGATTTGATCCTTGTGTATCCCACTAAAAGCAATATATTTTTCTGATGTATGGCCACCACACATGACATGTTGTTCTTTTCCATATAAATACGAAGAAATAACGTTGAAAGCCGTACTAGAACTGACAACCTTATACTATAATTAAACAAATAAAATCAATATGTTACATATATATAAAAAGAAAGAATTTACACTTATTAATAAAATAATGGTCTAAAATGTTTCATCTTCACTGTCACTCGAATCACTAAACTTATAATCACTAGCACTATCTTCATCCATATTTATAATTAATTGCTCAGTTTCTATATCCAAAGCTTGTTCACTTTCAAGATGTTTATCTTCTATAGCAATTACTTTATTACATCGACTTTTTCAATGTTCTGTTGTTGTCGTTTCAAATGCTGTGTTGGCCAATTCCATGGCATCATTTAACTTAAATGTGGTATTTTTTTGTGCTACTTGGTTTTTTATTTTTGCCCAAATTAATTCTATGGGATTTAGATCCGGATGATACGACGGAAATCGTAACACAATATGCCTATGATCGTTCATTAATTTGTCGAATTTATAGGTCTTGTACCGATTTTTACTTTCTAGTATTATTTTGTAAAGTTGTGGTTTATATAAGCCTGGAGAAACTTGAATTTCTTTTTTATGTAACCACTCTAACATTTCGCTTTTCTACTGTTTGACGTAGGTGCAGGATCCAGTAGAACATTGTGGTACGGCACGTTATCAATAACAATGACGGAGTTGTTTGGCAAATTTGGCGGAAGACGTTGTTTAGTCCACTTTTCGTAATTGGTGTAATTCATGCCGTCGTGGTAATCTCCACTTTTTGTGCCAGATTTTAGCGGACTGCTAAACCTTGCCCATCACTAGCAACGTTGGACCGTTGCTGCTACAATGAATTGGCCCGACATCAATAGGAGACAGTGGCCGTCAGTCAAAAAGCCTACGGTTGGCCGTCAGTCGGCGAACTCATCAATTTCATTTTCTTGTAACTTCTTATCCAAAATTTCATGATCCAATTTATTAAAGGCTTTTTTTTAAAGATAAATAACGTCTACTTGTTTTTGTTTATCTAATCCTTCAGAGATGTATTGAGTAATATTTACCAAGTTTGTGGTTGTTGATTTCTTCTTCACAAAACCGTGTTCAGATGTAGATATTATAGGGGTCATAATCCAAGTAATATGGTCACTTATTAACGACTCAAATACCTTAGAGAAATTTGATAATATTGATATAGGTCGATAATTCATTATATCAAATTTGTCACCTCTTTTATGTACAGTTGTTACTCTTACTTTTTTCTAGGTTTCCGGAAATAAACCCGTCATAATTATAAGATTGTATATGTGTTTTAATTGTTTTATTAATATAGAAGCGCAATCTCTTACAAAAAAGAGGGTTTGAGTGGCTTTAGGTTTTCTAAGATAGCAGAAAATAATATCCTCACTCAGTTTACAATTTCCAAAGTGTTCGTATGTTTTTCTATTACTTTTGTAAGTTTTCAAGGAATTATCACATTTCGTGTATACACTTTCAAAAAAATTAGCAAATGCATATGCGATATACCATGAGTCTACTCAATCTTGTTTTTTGCTTAAAATGATTAACATACCCCCAAAATGTGCGGGGATTATTTTTTATCTTTTCTTCAATTTTTGTAATGTAATTACTATGCGCACTATTGTATAGACGTTTGACTTTTATTCTTTGTTTCTTAAACAATTGATAAGTATGTGGGTTTAGGGTGTTTCTGTAATGACTATGTAATTTGCTTTTAATTTTCATTTATTTTTTACTTTAGATGTAAATCAGGGAGAGTATTTCTTGCAGATCTTTATTTTTTTTAGTCTTGGGACCTGTTTTTTCAAATATGTCATAGATTAACGTGTATAGTAACTCACATGCCGTATTTGGATTTGTGAGGTTTAGTAATGTGTCCCAAGTGATATCATTAATTTGTTGGTATAGAGTAACTAAATCACATTTTTTGAAGTTCTTCTTCTTCGTAATTTAGGCCTTAAGGCCTGTTATTTCCAGCACTTTATTCTTGGGATGTGGATTGCCAGCTTTCTTTCCACCGCTTTAATGGTCGTCCAGGTAGTCTTCTTCCTCCGACTTTTCCGTCTCTTGCCATTCTTGCTATTCTGTTGTTGTCCATTCGGCTTACGTGTTCGTTCCAATCTCGCCTGCGCTGTCTAGTCCATCTCACAATGTCCTAAACCTTACATGTTTCTCTAATGGTTTCGCTTCTGATTCTGTCCCGCAAGGTTTTCCCTGTTATTGTGCGTAACACTCTCATTTCAGTTTTTCGTAGTAGATGTTTTGTTTTACTGGTGTCTGCCCTTGACTCTGCTGCGTAGGTCATTTCTCAATATTACGTCTTTTAGGCATGCTGCTACTGAATTGGCTTTAATGGTTTGGCTAGTTATTTCTTTTGTTAAATTTCCATAGCTAGATATTTCTACACCCAAGTATGTAAATATCGTTACTTGTTCAATTGCTTTATTGTTAACCATTAATTTACATCTTTGGGGTTCTTTTGCTATTACCATGCTTTTTGTTTTTCTACCGATATTGTCAGATTATATTTCTCAGCCTCTCTTTTGAATTTTTGCAGTAATCGCTGGAATTGTCCTCATTTTCTGCTATAATTATTGCGTCGTCTGCATAACATACAATTGAGATTTCTCCTGTGCTGAGTTTATACCCTAGATTTAGGTTCTTTGTTGCTGTGATAATTTTATCCATTATAAGATTAAATAATAGCGGACTTAGGCTATCTCCTTGTCGGATTCCTGTACGAACGTGTACGTCTTCGGAGTATTTTCCTTGTAATCGTAGTTTAGTCGTATTGTTCGTGTTCAGCTTTTTTATTGCTCTTCTTAAATCCTCGGGTATTTTCTTTTCTTGGCATATTTGGAGCACATCTTTTAGCAGTACGCAATCGAATGCTTTAGTTAGATCTATAAAGCACATGTACATAGGTTTATTAAACTCTAGCGATTTCTCAACTAGTTGTCGTATAATAAATATTGCGTCGGTAGTCGATCTGTTTTTACGAAATCCTTGCTGTTCCTCATTTATGTCTACTATTTTGTTTATTTCGTCACCAATCAAGCTGGTGAATAATTTAGTTATTGTATTTAACAGCGATATGGTTCTATAATTTGAGGGATCGTTCTTGTTTCCTCTCTTAAATATTGGAATTGTAATGCTATGTCGCCATTCGTCTGGTACTGTGGATTTATCTATTATTTTCTGAAAGAAGTTCTTTAATTCTATGGCTAATGTTGTTCCACCATATTTAATCAATTCATTAGGTATGTTATCGGGTCCGGAAGCTTTTCTATTTTTCAGTTTCTTCATAGATTCAGTTATTTTATTTTGGTGGAATGTTGTTTGATTTATTGCTTGGTTGTCTTCCACATTCTGGAAGGGATCCTCGTCAACGTTGTTTACTTCACTATATAGGGTACCCAGGTATTTTGTCCATTGATCTTCGCTTAAGTTTTTAATTTGTATGCATTCGTTAATGCTGTTTCTTTGTCGTTTAATAATTCCCCAAATTTTCCTTTGTGCCCCGTATAGATCGTGCTCAATCTCTTTTGTAAATGCCTCCCAGTATTCTCGTTTTTGGGTTCTTATTTGTGTATTTACTCTGTTTCTGACTTCTACGTAGTTGTGATGTTCCTCTTCTGTTTTGTTTGATCTGTAACTGAGATAAGCTTCTCTTTTCTGTTGCGCCAATTGTTTTATCTCTTCTGTGAACCAGGGCTTTGTTTTCCCTCGTGTCGGTATTTTTACTTTTTTTTTACCAATGCCGCGCTTAATATGTTGTATTTTAGTTTGCGCCAGCTCTCGTTGATATCTTCTTCATCTTCAATTGCATTATCAGTTATCATTTTCTTCAGTCTCATTTCATATAAATTTCTAGTACTTTCAGCTTGTAGCGACTCTATATTCAGTTTCTCTATAGTTCTACTTTCAAGTTTTTATTGTTTTGTGCTATCATTCTTATTTTGCAAAGTAATAGCGGATGGTCAGAACCAATGTTTGCTGATGTTAGGGCCCTTACGTCTAATATTTGTGTAGGATGTATTGTTCTGTTAGATAATATATAATCAATAGTTGATCGTTGGCCTCGTGAATTTTCCCAAGTGTATTTGTGTTGTTGTTTGTGTGGGAAGAAAGTGTTGCTGATACGTAGCTCATTGTATGCACAGAATTCGATCAGATGTTCTCCATTTTCATTAATTGTGTCTTCGTTAAATTTCTGTTTTACACCCTGGATAACTTGGTTTCCTATCCTGGCATTTAGGTCACCTAGTATAAGTACTTTATCAATAGGTTGTATTTTATCTAGTAGCATTTGTAGGTCTGTAAAGAAACTTTCTACTTCTTCTTTTGGCTTGCTGATATCCGGTGCGTACACAGATATGAGATGAATTATCGTATTACCAAAGTTGATTGTAGTTTTTAATATTCTGTGGTTTACATAACTGACTTCAGCAATGTTTTGTTCATATTTATGATGTATTAATAAGCCGACTCCAGATGATGCCCATTCAGATTTTTGTTTTCCGCTATATATTAATAGGTAATCGTCATACCTGCTTATCCCACATCCTTTCTTTTTTGTTTCCGCTAGCGCGTATATATCTATTTTGTGGTGTTTCAATTCCATTATAATCTCCTGGTCCCTTTTGGACCACGAGTTTATATTCCAACAGCTTATACGCAGTACGTTTTTCTTCCATTTACTCTTTTCCTTTTCCTCGCGTCATTCGTCATCGATAAAGTCTGTCAATTGTTTTCCGAGGCTACTTTGTGTTGTACTATATCCATAATTTTAATTATAATTATTTCCTTAAGCGTCATGTTGAGATAATTTCCACAGTCGATTTCCTTGTTCATGCGGTGTTTGTCATCTGTATTTGCAGGGTCTTTGAGCATAATTGTTTTCTAACAGGCAGGATGCTAGTCTAACCTGTAAACCCTCCTCCTTTTCCCGGGTTTGGGACCGGCATGACTGGCAATTGGCTACTCAATCCACCCACTACCAATCAAGGCAAAGTTGAAGTTTTTTGAAGTTGAAGCTCAATTCATTCTTGTTTTTAAAGTTTATGTTGTGGTGTTTTCTTTCTTGAATTATAATGTTTGGCTGATATGCAACAACTTCGTCTGATTTAACAGTAAGAGTTTTTAGTTTGCTTGATGTAAATACTAAGTCAACGATTTTCCCTTTAATGTTGGTTATAGTGTTTTATTGTTTAATTTCATAAATTCACTAAAACCATCTAATAAATTTGTTAATTCACAGCTAGTGTTTTTTCTATTGAAGTAATTAGGGATGTTGAAGTCCCCAACAATCATTAAGTGCTCAGCATCATGAAATTTTTCTTCAATATCTTGATACATTTGTAAATATATGAGGGGTATTGGGAAGAATTTATATACAAAATAAGAGTATTACTGTACGATTTACAAATAATTTCATAGCTACATACTCAATTTTATCTCTAATTTTTTGAAAAAAAATGGCATATATCAAAAACGGTCAAAAATAAGATAATATAATTTAGGTTATATACACTTAGAATTATATGGACAATCGACCCATCTAGGAATTATAGGTTTGTATTTAAAATAAGAAAGTTGATAGCAACTTTTGGCACACTCTGTATAGCTAAAGGTCTAAAAGTATTTTAGGTAGAACAAAAATGATCAATTACGGCCGCTTACTAAATTTCAAGTTTTGAATTTATCTGCAAGTTAAAAACTTTTAATGCACGCTCTACTCATATCACCCTGTATATACAGCAAGACTGCTAGGAACGGTTATGTTATGTCATTGTGGGTGTCGATAAATTTATTACCTCAAATTTCTTCTAACTAATTTTATAATATTTTTCGAAAGATTGCAAAATTACTGAAGCATATTTTTTTTAATTTACACCTCAAAACATTCAAAATTGCATCAGGTTAAGAATAATTAAAATTTTAATTAAACCGCAAATAAAGTAATTAAAAAATCAATTGAATTACAATTCGAATGAATAAAACATACGATTGTGCAGTTCGATCTTCAGTTTCAAGTTAAAATGTAGTATGTAATTATCATAATTACTTAAATAGATCAATTGTTCTAATTTATTATTCCACTTTACGCCAATTTATAGAGTTCAAACGACATTATAATTTCATGAGATATTCTTTAATAGAGTTGAAAAATTTGAAAGCTAATCGTTAACATGTATATCAAAATATTTTTCATAAACTTAAAAAAACATTTATTATCTCAAATATGTAGGTACGTATTGTTTTTTCACACAATTTTTATTTTTCCGGTTTTTTTAGTACCCAATTATTTCTTTTTTTTCTGGATATTTGTTATTTGTACATTGACATGTATTAATTTTGAATTGAAAATAAAAAAAATCATCAAGAAGAACGTTACATTTAATACATTTAAAAAGAAGAAAAAACACAAAAAAATTGTAACCGGAAAACTATTCTCAATTACAATAAAACTTCGCTGTCTCTAAAATCGTCCTTTTAGATAATTATCTTTTGATACTATTCTAAACGTAGGGTTAATAAAGAAAATAATTGAATAGAACATAAGAAATATAAAGGGAGAAATCTGAATGAAATTGTGAACATTCAATAGGGGTGCAGAAGGTGTGTCTCTAGAAACATGATCCTGGAACGGAACTGGGAGGATCTCTTTGCTCAAATATAGCACGTGTGAGAACAAAACACCTGGTTGTACACAGTAGATTGTCTGATCGGTCTCTCTTATAACCGAGTAGAATGTATATTATTTTGAGCATATTTAACTTTTACGAAGTACTATCTATTTTTACGTCGCTTACTTTTTAAACAGTATCAATTTAAGTAATTGATGTGTTCAACAATAGTCAAGTATTTCTTTTTCAAACAAGAATAATTAAAAAGGTCATCATGATAGGAAAAGTTGGTGCACGTAAATATTCTCCAGAACGGAATTGAATATATAATTTTTTTTGTTAGTTTTGTATCTCTTTTTATGTTCTAGTTTTCCTGCCTATATTATTAAAACTGTTTTGGTTTAATTGTTGGATTGAAAAATAATTAAGAGATGCGGTAGTTAATTTTAAAGCTTACAGGTTTGAACTTTTTGTTAGCAATGTGCTTTTTAAAATATAAAGTTACTTTTTCGCTCTTCTTATTATCTGAAAACAATCTAAGTTTTCCAAACTCATGTCTATCGCTATTGGTTGATAGATTCCAATCAATTGTACCCAATATGTATAGAATGATATTATAACTTTTTAAAAACGCCTTGTATAAAATATGTTTCTGGTGAAGGCATGCTTTTTTGAATTCGTTGCCATGCTGTGAGACATGTTGTTGCCTTAATTACATCGACAGAAAGTCAAACGTTATTTATCATCTACAACCAAACTTTTACCCAAGATTTGGTTGTACAATCTGCACATCTTCTGCCTATAACATATCTTACAACACAGCCAAGTTATCGGATCATGCGTCTTCGTCACATCTCTATCCAAATTTCAATTTTAGAAAGTTACTAGTTGAAAGCCCGTCTAGTCGGACGGATGGTAGAAATATAAGGCGTATTCTTTCAAACGAATTTATTTACCTCCATTCTATCCCTAGTGATCCGAATCAAAACCAACTGAACTCAAGTGAACTGATCTGAACTGATTCAGTTTGAAAGAATACAACTATAGCTTATGTAAAAAAAAAATTCCACTACCTGAGCCCAAGTCCTCCGGTGGACACCCCTCCCCGAACCCTCCATTCTCCCCGCAGTTCAATGCTGATTCCAATTATATACTTAGTTTTGGGTTAGGACTTACAGGGGCTGAGTCTATAAAGAGAGTAACAAACAAACACAAACACAAATTTTGAATTTTAGTATATAGTCTAGTTGAAAGCTCCGTCCTGCCGGAATGGTAGAAACGAAAACTTTTTTCCACTACATTAGCCCAAGCCTCCTTGGTTGACCCCCTCCCCTTCTCAAATGTTTTTCCTTAACTTCTTTAATCATTTTTCTTTTTTGGAAATTTATTTTCGAGAAAAGAACTTAACTGAAAAAGATCTCGCATAGTAATATCAGCTTTTCGTACTGCTCGTTATGGTTTCTTATGTACAATAATTAAAAACAACACTAGGGTGGTAAATAAACAATTAGAAATGTTTCTAAATTCACAATTCTTGAAGATAATTACATATACAGTTTCGTATAAGAATCGACACAGAGCAGGAGCATGTTAGGAATCCTAAAATATAGTGATTTAATCTAGTATTTTATGCTTTATACTAAGTTGGATCCTTGAGAAGTTACGGGCCCTCAAAGTGGAGTTTTAAATTTCGAAAAAAAAATTGGTATTAAGTGTACCAAGGGTATTACTGATGGTAAGTAAAGCCATTTAAACGGGGATGAGCCTTTAAAATGTCTCAGATATTTTTGTTTGAAAATAAAACAAACATTTTGCGCAGAACTCCATACCGTTCTGATTAATAAACGTGTAAAAGAATATCGAAAGTATGTTTTAGAAAAAAATAATTAAACAAAAGTTATGGATTATAAAATTTCCAACTTTTATTCTATAACTTTTTGTGGACGATTGATATTTTTGAAGATATTGAAGTGTGACTGTCATACTCAGTAATTACTTATTAGATCAAAAAATATTGTGTGTATAATTAAATTACAGTTCTTGTATTTGAACAAAAAATGTGTATAATGAATATTTTTGTAAATATTCTAAAAATGCTAAAATATATGTAGGCTAACGGCTCTTTTGACTCTAAAGATTATTCCCAAAATCTAATCAGATCTGGGCTGTTATAAATAGCATCAATATGTCAAGTGTCATAAAAATCAGATGGGTGGTTTTTCGATATCGTGTTTACATACGAATGGACAGCAGGTCGGCTGGCCGACCACCAGAAAATCCTTTGTTGTTTCAATATGACGTACAAACTCTAATCCGTCGGAAAAAATAATAAAAAGTGGGGGTGTAATAAATTACGGTTTGGAAACCGTCGCATAACTACCCAACTAATTTATAAGATGTTTGCACACTAAATAATTGAATTGAATTGAATTGAACATTAATTATTCTGTGTTATTGATTCTCCTAACACGTGTACGTTACTCTTGTTGAATGCCGAACAAATTTCATTGTATCACGCTATTTTTTGAGCAAGTTTTGTCATTTGGTATGATATAGTGACGGTACTTGCTGATTGTGAGGAAGGTCAAAACTGTCAACCTAGCTTAAAATAATCAAAACCACTAGATCAAACTATTTGATTTTAATTATGAATAAATTTAAATTAAAATCTCACGAAATAGGAAAAGCAGTATTAAAATCATAAGGACAGAATTACTCTTTGCCGCACTCAGATATTTATAGTCCTCCTTTCAAGCAGTTCGCAACTTTATCTTTGTGCGCCAAACAGTCTTGTAGTGGACATTTGTTTTTCAATATTCCATTTTTAGTGCCTTCATTGAAAATATCAATGGCAAAGCAGAACCACCCATCCAATATATCTAACTGTACCTAGGTTTTTTCAAGTTCACGTATATGACGATTGTAGAAAAAAAAGTACGTACTTTTAAGGTATAAACCCTATTAACAAATTTTTTAAACTCAATTAAAATGCAAAAAAAAACTGGTTCATATTTCAAAGTTTGTAGTTCTTTTTAATTTACACGTAATTTTGTAAATTTCTTATATGACTCAGATTTTCTACGTAGTATTACACTTTCTAATTTGATTTTCAAACTTCAAAATTTTGATTAGTATTCATTGATACCAAATTTAGTATAAGTGCTCCTTTATTGTCGTTTGTTTCTACATGAATTTAAATTTTCTGAAACTGTCTAGTTTCGTATAAAATTCGCATAGTTTATGACAAACATTTACCTTGTATTCGAAAGTCTCAATGCATCGCACTCGGTCATATGATTGAGGACTTTAGTATCCTGAATACTAATGCATGAGCGTCGGCATTAAAATTATGACTATATTTTCATGACATAAGCGTGTTTATTGTGGGAGTTAACAACGGGTAAGGTAAAAGCTGAACTTTAATTACATCTATTTAGAAGATTTTGATGGTTTTTGGGAGTATCTCGAAAACGACTAATTGTAGAACGATGCGGTTTTCATAAACGCCCTGTAGCTCAGAAACGAAGAGGGCTACGAAAGTTTCAAATGCACCATCAATTGTTTCTTCAAAAGTAGCCAAGGTTCGTGAAAACCGGATAGTTTTCCGATTAGTCGTTTTCGAGATACCCGTACCTGCGAAAAAATTGATTATCAGAAATTTTAATGTAGGTAGACAAAAAAAATACAATAGTTAGAGTTGATATACGCAAATAATTTAGAAATGGCCGTTACTTCGGTTTAAAAGTGGTAGAAAACGATATAAACCAGGACTGAACAGCTAAAATGTCTACAACATATTCGATTTATTGAAAATTTATTATTTACCTTTATTTATATGTTGTTTAATTTATGTCAGAAATAAAATTGTAATAATTAAACATGGTTTGAAATCATGTAACATTTGTAAGATTAAGGATTATCAGTACGTTTAGTATTGGGAATTTACATGTAAAATTTCCAATTTTTTGGTTTGAGTTTTCTCTGTCACCCGAGAACCGATTTTGAGGTGTCGTGTGTCAAAATGTAGGACGGAATGTCCTCTATCCGTTAACCACCTTCCTTTTTTGACAAAGGACACCTAAACCACCTACAGGTTAACCCAAACATTGATCTTCAAAAATGACCAGATGTTGTTTGGTAATCAAACAAATAAACAAAAATGGATTATGATATTTTAAAAAAATAGCATCATTAATAATAAATAATTAAATCTTGGTTCAATAACGTTAGATCTAAAAATTCCTAACAATAGTCGATGTAGAGCTAATTTTTCTGGAATGTACTACATTGGGTAGTGAAAAATGAACTAATATTTATTTCTGAAATGTTTTCTAGAAATCAGTTTCTGGCATGTAAATCATACTTTGTAAGCATTAAGAATGTTTCAGATGAGAACGTTTTTACCACAATTCGAAGATCTACTATGATGGTCAAAAGCTTAAAAAATGCAAATATTAAACAAAATGCTGACCACAATTCTTATTTACGTATCAAGCTTTGTAATATAATCTTTACGGGTGAGCTAGAAAGGAGTCCGCATAATTCAATGAGCCTAAAAAGGTTAAATTGCAAAGAGTGTCACGTAGAAGTTTTGTACTTTTAACCTACATATAGTAATTAAAGTTTAAATATTTGATAAAAACGTTGTTTATACAAGCCATTAACCGAACTTCTAGCAAGACGTAGTTTTGGTTATGATTTCAATTTGTTCTATAACAAGCCTGAAAAATATTCCTAAATAATTATAAGTTTCGGTAACCAAGTAAAGGATACAGGATCAATCTGTAATGTGTCCTTTGTTTAGGTCAACGGTTGAAATTGAGATTAACTAAACTGGTTTTGATTTTAAAGCAAAACTAATTTTGTTTATCATATTTCACTCGCAAATTGGTTTACCAAGAATTTGTTGTACATTTGAATTGAATTTTCAACGTAAGAAACAGGTAAAAGTCTTAAACCACTTGGATAACGCAAAAAATATAACCTAGATGTTTTGGGGGTTAAACAAAAATCTTTAATTTTTTATTTTTTATTGTTGGTTGACGATTTCATAAAACATTAGAAGTGTAATGAATTTTTTCCATTACTAACTTTAGAAATGATCATTATTGACGGATTATTAAATCGAGAAATTTTTTTTTCCACTACTAGCTGTGAAGTGGACAATTATTGCGTCTCTAGCCAACTGAGAAGTTAAATTTCTCTATTAGTGGTTAATAATTTTTTCTATTGTTGACCTAGGTTAATAATGGACAAATTCAAATTTTTTGAGAATCTAAGAATAGTTGTTTAACAAAAACGAGTGAAACATAATTTTGTATATCCAGGAGATTATCTTTAACGTATTTGCTGCTTAAAATTACCTAACACGATAAAATTATTTGAATAAAAAATGCCATTAGTTTAAAATTCGCGCCCCCATCCCATAACCGCAAATACATAACCTGAATTTATTTATTTATTAAATATGATGGTAGAATCAGTTTTTCAGGTTTCCCAAAGGAGATTTAACCAGGCGAGTTAAGTTACATGAAGAATTTTAAGTAAATTACAAACATTTTGTTGTAGGTGTTTTGAATGGTTAACAGAATCTGGAAGGTCCGATCTGTTGCATAAAAATGTCAACTCTAAAAACTTAACGAGTATGTGGCGAACACTTGCCATTCCTAAATGAATTACAAGTGTCAATTTCTGAAACCTAATATTAAAATGATGCAAGGTATATTGGCGAAGCATTAAATGCCCGTTAACATCTCTAGCTATACCAAAACTACTCAAGTTTGCACTCTTAGGTAAAGAAAATTACGGAGGGACATTCTTAAATTGCAACGTGAAAAGAAAGCACTTCAATTAAAGTTAACATCTCCCAACGATTACTTCCCGAAAGCAGAGTACAACAGCGGACTTAAAAAATAAACCACTAAGACGCAGGAGATATACAGAGGAATACAAACAATGTAATGAGCCCCAAAATGGTAATTTTAAAGTAGGTTTTAAATTTTTTGCCAGCTCAAACTGCTACGTGATCATGGTTAGAGTTATATATAAAAAATTTAAACAACCCTTGTGCTACATCTTTACAAATACGATATGTAAAGGTGACAAATTATAGTCGATAGTATTGGACTGCATAGAAAAGCTACAACTACAATGCGGTGCCAATGTTAGGGCAGTAGTAAAATTTTCGAAACCTAATTAAAAGAATAGATGTATCACCGGAAAAACCATACCTTCTCGTAAACGATAAGAAAATCTATTATTTCTTCGATGTCCCCTATTTATTGAAGTCGGTGCAAAATAACTTTATTAAATACGTTATAATCTTTAATAACAAAAAAGCATATTCGAAAGACATAAAAAATTTCTACATGTCAGACAAATCAACTAATTTACATTTTACTCCGATTAATTTTCAGAAAATGAAGGTGAAATATATCACACAAGTGTTTAGTGAATCAGTTGCAGTTGGTTTATCAACGTATGTAGCTTTTAATGCTTTTTGATTTATTTGCATTCCTGTGCTACTTGATTTTTACAAGAAAAATGTTTATTTTTTATTTTTGGCTTAAATTTGGCTAGTAGTGGAAAAATAGTATATACACCATGGTTGTGAAGTTCATTATTGCCTACGCACCTTATTTTGCGAGGGGCTACGTGCTAAGGCAATAATGACAGACTTCACAACCTTGGTGTATAATATACTATTCTTTACCTCCTGCCAGACGCCTCTAACGATATTAACCAAGGTCAATAATAAATTGTTCAATTGTTGATAATCAAAGCAAAGTAGATTATAAAATAAAAACATGTATTCAATTACTAAACCAACTATACTTCACAGTATAAAACAAAAGTATATGCATTCCGAATAAATATCTAAATCTAACTTACACAACAAAAAAAAATAGACAGAAATATAACACGAAAAGTCTAACCTAAATTAAATCGTTGTTTTATCTTTAACATAGTAATTAATTGTGCAGTTATTATAAGTCACATTAACCACTCCTGTTGTAGCAGTACTTGTTAAACTTTCCTCTGGTATATTAATTTCCCTGTTCTGAGGTATTGAAACAGTATTCGGATCAGGAATATGGATTTCTCTGTTTGGAGTATGTCAGGAATTGGTAAATCGAGAATAACTTGTGTCGGAATTGCAGCAACTGACCTGTTGGATGGTCCGGGATACTCATCTTGACAGGTAGCTGGCAGGATTGTACTATTTACTGCACTCTGCACCATTCCAGCAACGATTTCTTTGGAATATGATTGGCATTTTGCTTCTTCAAAAATTTAAAATATTTAGAAATATCAATATTTTCTTTTATAGAAATACTTGATTTGAGCATGGAATATATTGCCCATACCTAAGCTCGATGCCTTTTTAGTTTGTGCTTGTTGTTGAAAATATACTAATAATATATTTTGTAGTAAAGAAACAAAGTAACTCAATTGCTTTCACAAACTTTAAGACAATGAAAGCATAGGTACGTTGATCTTTAAAAAAACTGAATTATATTTGTACATACATAAATAGATTAATAACTAAAACATATTTTGGTAATTTGTTAGTAATGGAATAAATTGTATATACACCGCGGTAGAGAAGGCTATTATTGACCTCGAAAAACAATCTTGGCAATCGGTCAATAATAGCAGTCTTCTCTACTTTAGTGTATAATATACTATTATTTTAGAAAACATATACAAACCATATCAGTAGAATGGGTTAGGAAGCAGTTTCCTCAATTGTTTTCTAAACAGGTATTTACCCCAACTCCAAAAATTTCAAATTACAATCTCTATCATGTGATACTTCAATTTGAAATCTTTTCTATCATTTTATTTATTACAAACACTAGCTGACCCGGCAAACTTCGTTTTGCCCAAAATATATTTTTGATCGAATTAATTCTGAGCATTCACGATTCCACCGAAAATTTGTAAATGTAAACTATTTTACTCTAAAAATCAATAAAAACTATAAATCACCACCTATTAAGAATTGTTCTTTTTTCCTAAACCTTTGCGAGACAATTACGAACAAACTCTTAGAAAAAGTATCCAAACAACGATCCATTTTTATATACTGGGTCCGGCAAAATGTATTATCCATTTTTAAAGGGTTATAAAAATTTATTAACTTGGATAAGATTAAAAAATAATACGGATTTTTAACGACTAGGCTTTGGAAATTTTATGACATGTTTTGACAGTTGTTAAAATGGAGCGTTAGTCAGTGAAACATCGTGTGTTTTGTGTTAACAAATTTATTCAGTTTACTTTAGTTGTTGTTGTTCAAAGACAATTTCGTCGCCATTTTAACATTCGCCATTGCCCTCAACGTAAAACCATTATGTCCTGGTACCGTAAATGGGAAGAACTCGGACCAATTTTAGACAAAAAGTCAAGCAGAAGACCAAGATCTGCTTGCAATGATCGTAACCAGTAAAAAGTAAGGGCAGGTGTAACTGCTAGCCCAACAAGGTGTATTGTTCATCATGCTGAAGCTCTTCATTTGACAGACAGGAGTATGAGAAAGATGCTGAAAAAATTAAAATTTATTTTCAAAAATCTAATTAATGCACCAAAATAAAAATACGTTAACGAACGTTATTACCTCTCTCAATTCACGAATGTCTCAACATGTTCTCCTTCTCTGTCAATGCAGGTAATTTTTGTATCAGAAAAGGTTTTCAATACTCTTCTAAATATAGCCAGAGTAATACTCTGAACCAGTTCTGCAATTATTCTTTCTAAATGAGCTACATCTGTAAATGGCATGGGGCACCATTCTGATGAAACCATATTTGTTGACGTTGAAGGAGGGAAACGATATCAAGTAATTCCTCTAATTCATTATCTAAAATGAGTAAATAACGGTTCACATTCAAAGATTCAGTCAAATTATTTTCTTTTCATAAACTCCACGCCATCCATTTGTTTTGAATACATATACAGGTCCCGAGTTTTGATGGTAAAATTTGAATTAGTGACACTCCACTAACGGCAGTTTTGGGTAGAGACTGTACCATTTAATGTAAAAGTTACTTCATCCGATAAATGGGTTATCTTCTAACATTTGTTCGATATAACAACAGAATTCACAGCGTCTGTCACAATCTCACAATAGTCAGGGCTTTGGGGGAAACTTGTTCTTTTTAAAAATTTTTGAAGCCGTATCTTTGGCATCAAAGCTGTGGGTTCATTTTCAGGATGTTCGATGGCTGAGAGCGTTATTTCAAATTCCATGTCATCATTTTAATCCGTTGTTGGCGTTTGTTGCTAAATTTATTACTTACACACCCAAAAGTCTTAAATTTGTTTAATAATTTACTTACTGTGCCATACTCAAGATTTTTCTCTGGGTGTCGGTTATTAAAAATGTGTGCAGTTTCTCGGTAAGTTTTGTAATTTTCACCCACACTTAATTAATATCACTAAGTACAACTGAAATTCACTGTCAAACAATTGTTGCTATCAAGAAATGATTTGTTAAATAAATCAAAGTTACATTTACATTGTTATTGTAGACAAAAAATGGAAAAAATATTCGTCCATGTATAATTGGATGTAATTTCATATATGAACCTAGTTTTTAGTTCTGATCAACTTTTTTCAATAACAAATTTTTATATTGTCAAATATAAAGGCACTTTTCTCTTGAGTAAAATTCAAATTGCTTTGTCAAACATCATATTCGGCTGAAGAAACTTAATATCTGATGATTATGTTTTAGATGTGAGAACATGAATACCTTTTTTCTTCCCAAAATTCAATAATAAAAAACTTTCTCCACAGATGTTACCAACTTAAGTAAACACTTAAAGTACCTAATAGATAGCATTTTTCTTAGTTTATACTATTCATACGTGTCAATGTTTACACGAGATGTCGCAAGACACACATTTTACTAATAGATAGCTGTTCTGTAGCAACAATTTTTTTTGGGTGCATGAAACTAATATAAATTTTGATGTCTATTAACTTATTTTCAGCCATATGGTCACATAATAATAAATAAGTATTATTATTCTGTGGTATGGTCGTATAGAAAAAGTATATTGTGTAACACGTGCGCGAACTCGACGCTTTTGCTTAAAAAATGTACGTTATAGAAGTACTTGATACACAGTGTTCCAAAAATATTGTTTCACTTTCAAGATGCCAACTAACAATTGTTTTTCTATGCACATTGTGAGTAACTCGAGGTCCGGGTAGCAACTCAGCTAAGGGGCAATTTAGCAAATTATTGGCCCATCTTATTGTATAAATATTGTTTTTGTGTTTTCTAAAACAAAATTCAATACTTAGCCAATCGAAAGGTTTGAAGCTCACGTATTGTGGGTGTACAATACATTTTAAGATCAGTCTCAAAAGTCCGTATATGTTTTATTATGGATCCTTCCTTTAAAATGTATATTGGTGCAAAGTTTTGAAATCTGATTGACGCGATTCGTCTTGTTGTTATTAATTACAAAAGTGCTGACATTTGTATGAAGTTAGAGTGTTGAATTTTTTTTAAATTAGGTACGACATAGCTGGTGAAAACTGTTCGCTAACACAGTGGATCTCTGTGTTTGTGTAAATTCTTAACCTTTAACATTAACATTGATGAAACACCTGTTTATTTGGTCCAATTGTATACATTTATGTGTATTGTACACTAACACAAATATACGAGGTCCTGCAATTTAATTTTGAACATATAGAAATGTTTAAATATCTCATATTAAAAACAATATTGTCTTTGTTTTATTGAAAAATTCGGAGGAGTGTATTTGAGTATTTTGTTTTAAATTTTTAATACTTAATTTTTTTGAAAAAAGCGAGTTGATTTGTAGTGTATACTAATTTCGAGTTTGAAGTTTCAACAATTTACTTTTGAATATTCATGATTAGTTTCTCGGTAGTATTTAACATACCTAATGACGCGTTAAAGATAAAATTTGAAATGATTTAAAAACTCAAAAGAAAGGATTACATATTGGGCGTTAGCAGGTGTTCAGCCAATAGCCGACCCCATTCTTTAGCGGGGGCGTACCTATACACGCAACAAGGACCTCACGCCGGCTCCATACGCAGTATGATCCCCGTGTCGTTCCGGTTCATCACTGTCCTCACAGACATTATAATTATATTGTAATCGTGCCAACAATTACCTTAAAGCTACGATAATAGATAATTAATGTATAGAAATCAGTAGTTCCGTTATTGAATTATATTACCGGCGACTATAATTGACAAAATATCCTGGTGTTGTAACATTTTGTCAAATGTTGTTAATAAACAAAATGACTATAATATGTAATTTGCGTTACATCTAATTGTGTTATTATCACATGTATAATTAATTTGTAGTTAGTGCTTATAACAGTACAGTGACATGAATTGCACTTATCATTATCAAGTGCAGCCTTGTTCGACCACAGATCCATCAGGAGTCGAGTATTTAGAGGTGGGTTTTACATTCTATATTTATTTTTGGAAATACTAGTTATACTGTTCAACGTACGTGACTAAATCTAATAATAAAATTAATAAAAGTCCATAAAATTTGCATACGTCGTTTATGTCCCAACCCTGATATATGTGCCCCTAAAGGCTAAACGTATTTAGTGAGTAATTTAATAATTTACTGACCAAATTCACGTGACTTTTCTTATATAATATGACATATGGTGGGAGTTTCTACTTCAATCTGTCAATTCGCAAACATCTGCACATTTATTTTCCCATTTTGTTAGGTCGGGACGGTGCTTATTTACCAACAGGAATAATAGTGAGCGATTATGACACTCGAAAAATGTAGAATCATATTTTACATTTCAACACCCGTGTTCTACATTCATATCAGTTACTTCAATATCGATCTCAGTTTTTTGATTACATACTTTCAACAATCAACAAATAACAAAACAAATTAAATTTAACAAGTATGGCTGTCCGAAGGTCCTCACAATTCAACCAAGTATTTAAATTACAGTAATTTACGCCGGCATAGTAAAACTGAATATTCAAACGTGACGTTACCCTCAAAGTAATAGTATTTCGAAAATTACTTCACTTAAATATGTAATTCCAAAGTAATTGTCAAAATATTTATTATTTAAGAATTTCTTTCCATTGTAGGTAAATTAGGTATTTACAGTTTTGGTCCTTTTTTTGCCTTAAATAATAGTAAAAGCACTTACTCAGCCTAAAACATTATTTTCGTATTATGAAATTTTCGAGGTTTTATATAAATTTTCGTTATTTTTAATCCTTTATGTTTCTATATAAGTAGGTACATTGCAATGTATGATAATAGTTTGAGGAACGAACGTAGCGAGTTCTTTAAAATGGTCGACTTAAGAAAGGTAGGTTAAGTCTTTACTTTTATCGTAAATTACTGTACTTGCTTCTCCAATTCTGTGTGTTACATGCGATTACATTTGATGTCATAATTTCTATAGTACGTGTTGCTGACGTAAAATTATGACAAAAATGTATATAAATATGTGTCCAAAAATGCCTCGTTTTGATATACAGAGTGTTGAAGTGAAGTTAAAAAAAATTTGAAACTTTTTACTTTTAAATTTGGCATAGAGCAATTTTTAAATTAATTTCCAACTTTTATCGACATTTTGAAAACGTTTTCGATTTTCTCAAAAGAGGTCCTTTTTGTACGCTATTTGTTGATCTTTCTAACAATAGTAACGAGTTTTTTTGACATTTTACACATTTTTTTTCAAAGAGAGAACCCCTCTTCCAACCCCGTTTCTGTTACAGGTATGGGGAAATGCTCTATTTCAGATTTTTAACCGTAATCTATTATAACATTTTGCTTAAATTTGTAAAGTTCAAAAAACCGTTCTTAACAAAATAAACAAAAATTCTTAACTTCAACACTCTGTGTATCAAAACCGAGGCATTTTCGGACACACGTCTATGTCATAATTTCACGTACTAGAAATTATGACATCAAATATAGAGACACCCTGTATAACGTACCTCATATAGTTTGTGTTTAATTTCAAGAAAACAAAGCAAAAATTACAATTATGATCCACGAACTAGAGAAAACAACTCATGGGTTGGTCGTTTTGAATTTAAAATACATTTCATTCAATGAACCTCAATGTCTAAAGGGCATCTATATTTCAAGTAAAAAAAATGGCTTTATTATAATTATTACTCATTATTGTGTAAATAACAAAATGTTGTCTAGTGATGAAAACTTTTTTTAAATTCCGAATATTACGTCGATGATCGTGGAAATAGTACAGAGTATTCCTTGACGATGAATTATTTTTCATTGTTCAAGATTCTCTGGCTAACCCCACTTGCCCATGAAAAATGTGTAATACAATATGTTTTCCATAATTTTCTAATTTTTAGTTTTCAAATTAATTCTTTAACAAATTTATAAGTACTCAAACAAAACCATGATTCTTTTACACACTGAAGAAATAGACTTTGAACATTTTTTTTGTATCAAACCAAGCAATAGTTAGCGAAAAAAGCTCCGTAGCGTGTTAGACACAACATTTTTTCCACTATACACCCAAGAAAACTTGATCACTTTAGGTTCTTGTCTTCGATTAACAACCAACTAGGTGAAATGTCAACTGATACGGTCTAACAAACAAAAAATGAAAGGAAAATTTTTAATAATATTAATGCAACACGTAAATTGTTTTTTTCTCATTAGTAAGGGAAAAATTATAGTAATAGTAGTTGTCAACGTTTCGCCTACTATCCTAAGAATCATTATCATGGTAACGGCTTAAAGTCATTGGCAACTGCTATGGTTATTAGCACAAGCCCTTTCCACACACTCCAATCCCGCAAGATATTCTTGTTTTAAAAATAAAACGTTGTTATAATAAATCAATCAAGTATTAGCTGCAGAAACAGATTTAATTGTAATTGCAGGCGGGTCCTTTGCCATATAAAATTTTAAAAAAGCATTTATATATTTAATTAAACTAAAATATCAAATTGCTTGCAATACTAGTTGTCGCTACAAATCCTTACAGTAGTCAGACGTCCTCATTTACACTACTATGTCTAAATCGAGTTATGTACGGAAAATTTTAATATTACTGTTTTATTAAGAAACACGTTACGCAAGCTTGAATTTTGACTACATACATTCAACCGCATCATCCAATATCACATGAATATCTTACTTCACGCTTTCGCCGTGGTAAGTATAGTAGCATATATGTTTGCATATTACTTTGCATAGGAAATGACAAGAGCACGTTACATAAAAAATACTAACAATGTTAGTATGGAACAGATCAACTCACGCTATTGTGCATCAATAGCATACCTCAAAGCACTCATCGCCACACCGATATGGTTTTTGTTTAGACAAACTTTTTGTTTTGTTTTCTCACTCACTTAAAGTATAGTCACATTTGTACATGGACAGGAATACATTTATATATGTTCAGATCCATTTATATACTTTTTAGTCTTTATTACAATTTACTTGGGCGATGGGTTCTTAGATTTTTGGTTTGATTAGTATTTGCTAATTGTAAGTATAAACGTTTGACTGGATAGGTATTTAAAAGACAAAAATCAAAAGGAAAATCTGAATATTAAATATTACAAGGCATAGAGCGATTTTTCACATTTGGAAAGACGGCGAACGAAGGTGTGAGTTTCTTTCCTAAAATATTTCAAACTTGGGCGATGACTGTTTGGAAAGCACCTTTCCTACATACTGAATTTATTAACGAACAAAACATCTTCCACTATTATACTTTCTCGGTCAGGTGGATTAATAATTTCTTGATGCAGTCCAATTTTTGCCGTTTCCTGAAATCTTGCTAATCACTAACAAAAAATCTGCTATATTTTTGCGGATTTCATCTGCCTACCATTGTCTTTCACTTACTTATTTTATCTTTGTTGATATAATGGATCATATGTAACATCTTCTTTTCTTTGGTATGTTAAAATTATTGAGTTTTCTTCTTTATCCATTGCCATTTGCTGAAATGGATAAACAATGGCTATTTGAACCATTTAGGTGAATGCTGGTTGCATCTTCTCCTGATCTAGCTTTAACTAGTCGGACCTCTTTCTCATCTTTCCTTTATTTGTTAGATTTCTAAAGTTAGGTTTGTAATTATCGATCTTAAGAACCCCTGTGTAGGCAGAATACTAAAGAATTGGTCAAAAAGTATGTTAGGCGAAGTGAAACGGCCAAAAATTTTGAATTTGAATTAAAAAATTGTAGAATAAGTTAGGAAAATGGATTTTAAAGTCAAATAGTAGTATTATGAGATACAATTCAGGAAAATTGACAAAAAATTATAGGTTTTCAAAAGAGAAATTTATAAAATAGTCATTTTTTGACTATTTGAGCTAAAATTTCAAAAAACCTGACGTGCTTTAGTAATTTTTTCACACAAAAATTTAGAAGAATCACCACCACTCATTGTTGAAACCATAACTCACAGGACTGTTATGAGTGTTCCCTTAAAATAACCTAACACACTTACGTCCAGAGGTTAGAATTTACATGAGACGTGTGTGGTGGCAAACACAAACAAACAATGCCATTTTCTCTGGAAAAATATATTGCTTAAATATGTAGAGGCATTCGTGGTTGTTGCATTATATTTTTTTTATAACATGAAGTGTAATTTTTGATATATTTTACAATTTCAACAAACACCTTCGCATTCATTTGCATTATTTAATAAAAACAAGAAACAATGTCGTTCGAGAACTAGCTGGGACAACTTGGGGAGCGGACGCAAGCACCCAACGCAAAGCTGCTCTAGCTTGTACTTTATTTTACAGCAAAATATTCTGCTTATGCGCATAGTGAGTAGAACAATTAAATCTACTTCTGTTGATTTGCTTCGTGTTGTTTGTCATAACACTTCACCAAACATTCAATGGAAAACTGCACTATATTGGGAAGGGATAAATGTCAACTTAACCAAAATTTACCGATTTGGACTGGTCCTGTCTGGCTACCGAATTACCTGAGTAAGGGTAGTAGAACGACAAGGTTTCGACACTAGGTTTTCCATACTTAAACCCGGTCCATTATACGTCGTCATGCAATGATAGTGTTGCTGTACTTTATCTTCTTATTTGTCTTTCATTATATTTATTCTTAATCAATATTACTACATATGCTTAGGTGGTTCAGGGTTCGCATTTGGCATTTTTGCAGATTTTCTTAAACATCGAAGAAAATGCTTTGTCAAGACGACCCAAAAAGACTTTTGAGGGTTCTGGACTATCGTGATTCGATGAAAGGTGACATTTCATCTCCTTAATACATTATTATAATTTAAAAAAAGTAATTGACAGCCAATTTATTATAAAAAATTTGCGCCTTGCGCTGATGTTTTTAGACTTACAGTATCCAAAATAAACAGTACGAAAATAAAATAATGTCTACCAAAAAGTTTTTCGTTGTTAGAACCATTTTTAAATCAAATTTAACGTAGCGTACTATTAATATATCAACTAATACAATTAAGTCAAATATGACAATCCATATTACATAAACAATAAGCACTTTGTTTGGTACTGTTTATTTTGGATACGTACTTACACATTGCGACAAATTATTTTTAAGAATAATCCTATATTTTAACAACTACAGAGCCATCAGTAGTTTAGACCATATACGAGGGTTATTTTTAAAGTAAGGGCCGTTTTTTAAAAAAATAAAAACAATGCATTTTTTTGTCAAACAACTTTTATTTTCGGATTCTACATACGTTTACCTATTTTTCTACATAATTACCTTCTTTATTAAGGCACTTTTCATACCTGATAACAGTAATAACTAAGTTTTAAAAACCTTCTTTGAAGAATCTGCCGCCTGTTCTGCTAGCCAGGAGTTCACGGCCGCTTTCACTTCTTCGTCGTTACTGAACCGCTTCCCGCCAAGATGGTGTTTGAGGTACCGGAAAAGGTGGTAATCGCTGGGAGCGAGGTCAGGGCTGTATGGTGCGTGGTCCAAAACTTCCCAACTAAAAGATTCGATCGAATCACAAGTTTTTCCAGCAGTGTGAGGTCTTGCATTATCGTGGAGGAGCAAAATTCCTTTTTGAAAAAGCATGCCGCGTCTTTTGTTTTGAATTGCTCTTTGGAGCTTCTTTAAAGTTTCGCAGTAAGCATCTGCATTAATTGTTGTTCCTTGTGCAATAAATTCCACAAGCAAAACACCACTCCGATCCCAGAACACAGTTGCCATAACCTTGCGCTTTGACAAAGTTTGTTTTGCTTTCACCTTGACGGGAGAGGTAGTGTGTCGCCATTCCATTGACTGTTGCTTCGATTCAGGGGTGATATGGGATACCCATGTTTCATCTCTAGTAACGATTTGACTCAACATGTCATCTCCTTCTCTCTTTAACGAGTCAAAAGTCTAATGAACTGGCCATCCTCTTCCCTTTGTGGTCCGCTGTAAGGAGTCTGGGTACCCACCGACAACACAATTTCTTGAAGTTGAGGTTTTCAGTCACAAAATTTTGTACTCGTACAACACCGAACGAGAAACTTGGGAAAATTCCCACTGAAAGATTGGTTATCGTGATTCTTGGTCCTCACGAATTTTGTTTCAACTGCAACCAAATCATCAATGATCACAGAGGGGCTGAGGTCTTCGCATGGAGTTAGCATTTTAAAGTCCCTTACCCATTTTGTATTACTTATCATTCATTAATCCGAAACTTGTAGGGAGGTGGGGAAAAAAACGCAACAGACCGTACCACAAGTCGGGCGACAATGATCTTAAACTGGTAAAGCGCACAGCGTTGCGTTCACAAATGATGCTGGTAAGTGACGGGGTAGCTTCGTTACGGCGTCTGTGCGAACTAAGGAACTATATACGCGAACGGCCCTTAATTTAAAAATAACCTTCGTATTATGAATACTTAGTGTAAATACTTTCAATTTCTTTCTATGATGGGCCAAAATTAGATTTTCTTTTGTTTATAAATAACAAAAATATGACACGTACATAGTGAATTAGTTTTAATTGTATGCAGATATTTGAACATGGACCAAAGGGCGATTTTACGCAAGACTTGGAAAAAGTTTAACAGAAGTAAACCAAATGTTTTTCTGTCGTGTACACGATTATTGGAAGAAACACCAACAAATGATCTAAAAAGTACGTAATTTTGTTACCAATGACCGCATTTGCTTGATTTGGCCTCATGTGATTTCTAGTTATTTCCAAAATTAAAAATGAAGTTGAGAAAATGACATTCCGACTATCCAAAGAACTTCTGCACGAGAACTTTTTGCAAATCCAACAAATGAGCTTGAAGGAGCACTTGAATTATTTTTAAAGCGATTGGTGCAATTTTGAATAATAAATCAAAGAAAAAATTAAATATTTTGCTGCACTCACTATTTTCAGGATTTCTCACACTGTTTATGTGTTTGAATTTTGCTTTCGATAAGTAATTACCTAGCCAAGAGGAAGGATATTTGTCTGATAATTTCGGGACTTATGGAAAAACCAGACGAATTTGCGTCAGCGTCAAGGCATACTGCGTTTTTCTGTTTTTTTTTATATACTCCATCGTTTGGTTAATTTTCATATTATTTGCTAAAATGTTGTATTTTAAATAATAAATTGTTCATCTTTGTATTTTTGGTTTTCTAATTGATTGACTTAGGAGCGAAGATATAAGAAGTAGGTACATGTAAAATATTAACGAGCGGACATTAAAAATATAGATGGAACTAACACAACTTTAAAGAATGAAAGAACAAAGACTGGTTAAAATAGAAACAAGTCACTAGTAAGAAATGGAAGCGTAGAAATACTGCAAAGGAGTTGGTGTGACAATTTAGACGCAACCGATGGACAATTACGGGAAACGAAGAAAGTGCCTGTATCAAAGCCAGGAAAAAAAAAGACGTGATAGTGTTAGTGTTAACTTTTAGCGAAGATTTGTTAATTTATGGTGTTTGTGATTAAACTGCTTTTATGAAATTTTCAGAATAATTGATGATTTCAAAAAAAGAGATGAATTCCTCCAATTAACAGTTAATTAGTGACCCTGGTTTCCTTTTTGACAGAACCATTCAAAAAAGGTGTAGGTGTAATAAAACTGCCTTTTGGACTAACTTATGCCACCTTCACCTTTTTGAAAGACTCTGTAAAAAAGGAGTAACCAAGATCAATATATTGTAAATTTTAAAAATGTCTCCTATTTTATTGGTAGCTTTTTTCTCACCTGTGTGTGACCTTCAATTCGGAGAAGGGAGGTGAGACATCAAAACTTCATATGATTTTATTTTTAAGTTCTTTCTCCGAATATAAGGTCTCGCACAAGTGAGAAAAAACTACCAATAAAAGATCAATATAAGTAATGTTTGTTATTAATAACAGGTTGAACATTTTTAATTTTCAAAACTGAGAGGTTATGGATACATATTTTTCTATAATTTACGATTTTTGAATTTAAAATATGTAGTACAGATATCGTTGATGTTTTTCACACAAAATTCAATAGTCTTCACAAAAAAAATTATGATGCAACTAATTTTCACATCTTCTCGAATCCATTATTTTAAAGTTAAAGTTTTTTTTTCTAAAATCTTTTGAAAGTTAAGTAAAAATACAATTTAAATATAAGCACATAATAAAAATACCTCAGTTTTGATAATAAATTACCATAATTTTGAACTATAATAGGATCCTATATTAACTCAAAGTGACTTATGGCGTTTATTTATGTTTATGAGCCAATAAAAATACATTCGAATTTTTTGGCGTACTGTACCTATACACTTGTTTGATTAATTAGAATTTGAGCAAAACAAGTCAAGGATAAACGTATGCTGTCTGACCTTTCACTTTTTTAGAGTATATGCAAAGTTATAGCGAATATTAAATTGCAACTTGTTTGAATTGCGCATGTACGTATCTACAACGAAAAAACTTATGATTCGATAGCTTTATTAAAATTTAAATGCGCCTGAAGCTTTTGCACAATAATTTTATTAGTCCACACCCTGCTTATTCTAGTAATTAACTCATTAAAGTAATGTACGCGCTTGAAGATTTTAAAAATCGTTAAAAAATAAAGTCATTTAATACGTGAATATATTAAAAGTACATAATAAAAAATAAAGATGGGGACAATGTGTGGTGGGTATATAAATTGCAGATTCTTACATTACCATCTGTGTACGTGTTAAATATCTTTTTGATGTTGCCGCTCAATGAAATGCATGTGGGAGTCTATTAAACAAACGAAACTACGGCGTCGCCCTTTTCATTTAAACACGAAGGTTAATTTATTTATTTATTTCTTTTCGAAAAAAAAAATATAATTCGATTTGTTATACGTTGTTGTTGGCGAGAATATTTCAAATTGAATTTAAAATCAATTTACATTCGAATAATTTGGAAATAGAAATATGTTTTAAATAAGGGATGTGCCCTTAGGGAAAATGCGTATGAATTCCTCCAGTCGCCCTAACTTGCATATTATCGCCCAATCAGTAGCGTAAATGCGAGAAGCATAAGGATGTTTATAAAAACGGATATTAAGCTTTAACATCAATTTTCCTAATTTATTTATTCGATAAATTCGTTGGATTGATTTTGTACTTGCTTTTAGCTTCCGTTATCTAAATTTAGGGATTTTACTTTTATATACATCCTTGAAGTTTATAATTAATATAGCTTTATTTAGCACCAGGCGCTTAAATAACCACGAATCAGAACTTTTTCTAAAAAATTTAATGATAATGGACGGGAATTATGAGCATTGAACATCGTTATTATAACCGGTTGGTAGGTGATGTATTATAGTGATGTTTATGGTTCTGGAAAAGAAATAGTGAATATTGTGGTGATTTTTTTTTGTGTTGTATAACTTTGCTTTATTTCTCAAATTGGTTTTTCAGTCATACTATATTTTTTTCAAAAATTCTTAGGCAAAAGATTTATAGATTTATGACCTACCCATATAAATGATTGAAACTAAAAGATTTTGAAAATCTATTTGCGTTAACGGCCATTTTGGCTTGACAAAATCTAATCAAGTCTGGACTATTATAAATAAGACACATAGACGAAGTTTTATAAAAAAATTCGGTTTGGAAACCGTTGAATAACTTCCCATCTTACTTATAAGATAACAATTAACATTAATTTTGCACATTTATGAAAAACAAATCTAGTATAAAAAATTACAAAAACACGATTTTGTACAAAATGTAAGCAATAAAACAAATACATTGTACGTAAAGCATTCTCAAATTATAAAGAATAATTCTAGAGGGTGAATGATTTTGTGGTCGTATCGTTTGAAAATCTTTTGGTTTAAATCGTACCAAAATTACAAACATGTCAGCAACAAAAGGGCGGAAGTTAGTTAATTAAAGTAACATTATTGTTTAAAATAGTATTTGTTAAAACAATATTTTTTACAAGATCCTTTTCCTCTATTATTATTAATTTACGATGCAAAAAATTATAGTATGCTTACTTTCTTATTTATCTTCGTGATGCTCTCGAAAACTATACGAGAAGAAGTAATTTATTTTGATTTGAGCCTAGTAGCCAAGGTAGTGCAACCTGAAGGAAGCACAAATAGAGCCTTCAACGGCAAACGCTTGATTGATTTTATCGGTAAAAAAGTCGGTTAACGGACAGTTTTTTAATAGTGCAACACCGTAGTTTCGATTTACAGTCGATCGGCCGATTCAACGCTCCGTTTTTTAGTTGGTGCAACCGGGTATCAATTAAATATAAGTACCTAGAAAAGTAACGCTATATTCGCTTTATACCGGAAGATGAAGTCGTTATGTTAGTAAAAGAGCATTAAAGCACAACACTAAAATATCACGTGACAAGTGGAAGTGGAAGATATACATGATATGTGTCATGTATTTTAGGTTAACAGTGACAGTTGTCATGTATTTTAGGTTAACAGTAACAACCTTTTCAATTGAAGAGTTTTATTTTTCTAGGCGTCACGTCACAGTTATATCTCCGTCCTTACACCTCTCCTTCTATTGTAGCGACTTCAAAACAAAAGTGCGCGTTACTTGTCTCTTGGTACTTATATTTAGTCTGAGACTTGTCAATTGTCGAAGTATATTTAGTGAAATCAGTATCGTGTAATGCTCAAAGTAACTAACTTTGCAACTAACATTATTGCTTAGTTTGGTATTAGCGTTGGTTAAAAATGTGGTAAAAATTGCCCCGAGATGTATATAGCTCTACGTTAATTTAACCCAAGTTGTTAAGTTGCTTCGTGACTGTTGTTGATATGACGTCGTACTTGAATCAAAGTTGATATTTTGAAGTTATTGTAATTTCTGTGACAATGACTAAGCGTGTATACGTCACTTGCACCAGTAATGAAAAGAGCAGGGTTAAATCGATGGTAGAGCCATCTACATGTCAGAACAATTTTTTGGTACATTTTATTCATATGCGTTGCATATCTTTATCTTTCCAAACTTTTCAATCAACAGTATTAGTTCAATAATGATCGTTATTAATACATTATTAATAAAACAATGCATACATTTAATACCGCCGGTTTCTTAAAGTAACAGTAGATTACTATTCAGACGCGGTACATAACACGAGATTGTGTTACTAGATGTCGCACCAAATTTACTTGTCGTAGTAATAATAAAGCTATACACTTGAAGAAAAACATTGTTCTCGTACAAATCATAATAAAATATCTGCGAAAATAAAATTTTAAACACTACTAATACAAAATTGTAGAAATAAGGTTTATAAAACACAGTATAATACTTTTACATATATTATAAAGTAAACAAACTCTATCCTAAAACAAAAATATTGCAGTCAATTTGTTGTTTAAACTTTGGAAGTAAATGAATTGATTGTAAGGAAAGGTTAATAATTAGTATATAATGTCATATCATCATAAAGTAAGACAATTATTTGTGCATTTTGTGGCGTCCTTAAACTAAGGATGAATAATAAGTAGACACAAGTTTAGGCTAGGGGGACAGTGAGTATATTTTTAGTCTAATAGTATTCTAAAGAATGGTAAGTTATTAGGTCAGATTCACCTGGCGGTGATGATGCGCCAACAAACATATAGGATATGTAGAGCTAAGCAAAGCAGACAGTTTGGATAATCGGGGTGATTAATTCATTTTATTTTAATTTAAAAAATTATTTAAAATAAAGCAAACTGGATCAACATTGTAAAAATTTAATAGCTTTTTGTAGAAAGGTATTTGTAGAGGTGATAGTGGAAATATAAAAATTAAAAAATTTCATACATCAACGGTAGTCCATAGCTTAACATGAAGCTCACTAAATCGAAGCTTATGTTACACCAATACGTTTCATCTCTTCTTTGATACACATGTACCCACTTTCGTTCAGTGTGAACGCACTTATAAATAATAATATGGGGCAATTAGGTCTGACCTTCAACCTTAGGAGTACTCGCTGGAGTTTATTGTAAAACAATTTTTCTGGTTTGAAAAATTACGATTAATTATGTGACGTAAAAGAACCGTTGAGGGGGAAATGAGAGTATACAAAACTCGAGTCGTCTGATCATGCTACCAGGAAAAAACCTCTTGGAATTTTGAGAACCTACAATCAGTGCACAAGTGCTAACGTCACCGTTAAACAGCTCTTGATATTTTACATTGCAATTCTTTGGAGATGTTGATTTATGAAGAAATGTTGTTCGTCTTAATTGTCATGAATGCCAGATATAACTTTATGAAAACAAATGGATTTGCTCCTGTTTGAACGATTGAGTTTGTGCCATAACCCCTTTAGATCTCCCCGCGTTACTTCTTGCCGTACATATCTCAAAAGATCAACTTGTATTTCAAAGAGAGTAAAACATAATAGGTAGTGGAGAGCTTTGCTAATTAATCAATGTAAAGATACCACTTTAGGGAATTGACTAAATCTAAAACTAAAAACTTGACTCAACAGTCAAATGACCTTACTTTTATCAAAGGCAAAAAGTCATTTAAAAAACATGATTTGAACTTAAACTATTTGAGTCATATTACGTTTTCAGTTTTGAATAGTAACTTTTAATTTTGGTTTGGAATGTGGTCCGAGAACCGATCCTTGGGGAACTCCATTTCTTTCAAAGTATTATTGGCATTTCGTTCGGACAATAATTTCATTATTCATTTATTTAATCGTTTTGTTTAATTAAAACAATAAAGAAAGAAATTAAATGTGACGCAATTGTGTGTAATGACGATGATGAAATTGATTTGCAAATTAAATTATGGATTAATGTTGTGGCCAAATTATCGTTATACGGTCGACGACCACATTTAAAATTAAAGTCAAAAATTAGGTAAAAATTATATAGAAAAAGGCGGAACTTTTAATAGTTTTCGAGACTTGATTATTATCTTTAAATTACACCTATAAAAAAAACTTAATACGTTTTTAGTGTCAAACTTTTTGTAAGTAACAACAACAATATCGAGAATCTATCGATGTAATTACGGCGCAAAAAAAAGTTTTCGCTTTAATGAAACTATCATACAAGAAGGACAAAAGCAAAGATTGAGATTATAGAAAAATTTATGATAGAGGTTGATGAGGACGATCAGTGCTGATAATGATGATGACTTTTATATAATGACGATAATGCAGGTCGGTAAGGCATCAGGCGCCGCTAATGCCGCTTCAGATGGGGCGTAATTACAGTCCCAGACTGAACTCAGCTGACAGCAGTGCCTTAGATATGTTAGATAACGGCCTTACTTAGCAGTTGCCAGTTGAATTTAACTTTTGAATGACAGAAGGGATAGATAAATTTACTACGGAATTAGTTATTTTATAATTCGGTAGCGTTTTTACTACTACTTTTTCTTTTCATATTAAAGGTGTCCTTTTTTAATTTTGGTTATTACAAAAAAGGGTTGGGTGCTTTCTTTCTTCAAAAATAAAATAAATAATGAACATGAGAAGTTTAAATTATGTAGGTACTTATCGTTGCACAAGTTACATTAAGAATTCGCCTTTGAATTTTTTTTGTTATTACCTACATTCGTACATACAAGCTCGTAAATATCTAACTTGGTAATAGTTTCTGTTTATTAATAATAATAATTTTTGTGTCCAAATCATAAAAATTTTTTTCAGATGATGAACGCGTTTACTTTATTTTAATGTATTAGTAATTTATATCCTTGCACTATGTTGAAGCAAATACCTAACTTTACACCATGATTATCATTATCGTTGCTTTATTATATTTTTTTATATTTAAATCTCAGTGGTATAGGTACATAACACATTTCAAAATATTCGTTGCTTGTATTAAGCTCTTGTTTTGTTAATATTTGATTTCAGTAGAAATTGAACGTAGTTGATATCTATGTTAGATTTCTAAATACATTATTTTCATATCACATGTTTAAAAACACTTTGAAAGACGATAATCGTTATTTGAAACTGAACAACTTGAATTACTACTGAAACTCGTTTTGTACGATTTTATAAATACGTTTATGCGTTTAAAATCAAATCATGTAATTATCGTATATTTAAAGAAATTTGATTTGTGAAAAAGCTTTGAAACGTGTTTTCAGAAACTTTTTTTTTTTTGACAGTGTGAGGAGGCTATGTTTATTGAACTGTTTAGAAATATTTTTTACAATGATACTGATTTCATTTATTACTGTCAAATAATGGCAGTTTTCTTATTAAATCAAGGTTTGTTTTTGTTAATTTTTATACAAATTTAAAGAAATCAGATAAGGTACTGGTACTATTTTACGGAAAAGTACAGGGAAGCAGTGCGTTACATCACGAAATCTATCTGCAAGAATTTCCTCAGCGAAGATCATAATTTTGAATGGTAAAAATTTTAAATGCTAAAACATAAATTCTACAAGACTTGGAAAATAGAATTGAAATTGAAGTTTATAGTTTGCTCCACTGCTGTAAAAAATAAAGATTGCACGCTTATCATGTATAAAATTTCAAGCTTCAAAGTAAGGGTAGAAGGTTTGCCATAATGAATTCATTCTGTGGCTCCTCAAAAACAAAATGACAATCAAACATTTTTTTTTTATATCTTGATTAGTAATGTAGTTAATTTTACTATAAATGGAGTTCATAACCGAACAAAGCTTCCTTGACCTTCTTTTAGGAGGGCAATCAACCACACAACTTATGGTCTGACTTTGGCGACGTTTCGTGCTCAAAGTGAGTCTCAGGCCAATTTCACTTAGTTTTGTGAATCAAAGGTCAAGGAAGCGTTGTTTGATAACAATAAGAAAAGAACTATACCTGTACCGGAATTATAATGCTCGAAACATAAATATGTGGAGTAATGTCAACTCCTATACATTTTGGGAGAATCATTTTCAAATTTTTTTACTCGATGTGATGGTCCACTACCTCGCCTTTATGTTTTACTAAGACGCTTATTAAATGGAGAAATTTAGAATTTTTTGCAATTTTTAACCCGACTTATATTAGAAAAAGTTCTACTGCAAATTGGGAGTGTCATGTGGTACCTTCATAGGTACCATCAGTAATAGCTCAACCATAACTCACGAGTAGTTCAAAATTAGAATATAAGCTTCACCAAATTAAAACTTCTTTGTATTTCAATATAATTTTACAATGGTGCACTGTTTTGTTTAGACTGACTATGATTTTTATGTTTTTGAGGTAATCAACCACAAAATTTACATGGTTTCTGTTAAAAAATTTTGAAAATTAACCATAACCATAACTGGCGACAGGCTATTTATACATTGCATAAATATGATGTAATATCAAACAATACCTTTTTCAAAAAATTGTTGAATTTTTTTAGCATTATGTAGCACAAATTTTTTGTTTGAATTAATGTTAGCTTTTCAAATCATCGGTTAGGAAGTTATGAACCTACTATTTGACCTAACTAACCAGTCTGTGCCACAAGTTGCTGCAATTCCAGAACTTCAGCATCGCATCAATAATGCTGCACTATACATTTGCAGAAAATAAGGTAGCTTTAATCAGGATTCTTGGACACTCTGTGTTAATTCGTTCATTGCTACCAATGGATATAGCACTTTAAAAAATTTTTGTTTCTAAACTTGGTGTCGAATTTAAAAAATATACTGTTGTACCATTGAATATTAAATAAGACGTAAAAAAATCAACGCTCGTTCTTCGCAAAAAAAGAACAAACGTTTGTACGAATATAAGGCAAGGTTTATGTTCAATTAAATTCACTTTCTAGTATACAGATTAAGTAAATTAATGCAAGAAACCTGAATTTTGTTGTGACGAGCGATTTGTTTCTTATGGTCTATACTATAAAACATTTAAAAAATCTCGTTACTATTTTTCAAATAAAAATATAATTAATACCATTGAGTAACGAAAAAAAAACTTCACATAATCTGTATAAACAGCCGTTAAAATGTAACTGCTGGTTTCAATAAAAAAAAACAAAAAATGGTGGCAACCATGGTTACAATGGTCATATTAGAATACAATTCTATCATTACCTTAGTTTAACACCCCTTTAAAGTTAATTGTTTTTAAAAATGTTGTTTACTGTTTTATCTATTTTTTTAAAACAATATTCCTACATCTTGCTACTATTTAGTTTTTGTAGTAAGTAAGATGTTCAAAATGCTAACGTTAGTTGTGCTAAATTTAACGTAATACCCTGATTATTATTTTGGTCTCTGCCTAATTACACCAATATTTCAAACTCTTTAGACTGTAAAAAGAAAATATGTGGGTTAGTCAAAATGTATTTCGATAGTCAAAGCTGATGCATTCACTTGTTATTGACACAAACAAAAACGTAGAAATAAAACCCCAACTGCCAACGTTTCGTCTAACTATCGTAAGGTACTTCTATAATTATCGACTTCTTTTAGTTGGTTTACAAAGTGGATTACCTGAGTTTTAGCGCAGTGGTAGCTGGGCAGATGAAGCAATTGAGGTATCTTACCAGTCAACAGATTAATAATGTACTGTAAAATCACCACATTTTGAAGTATTTCAAAACTGTGTATACAGTTCAAAAAAATTAATGTCCTTAAACCAAACTGCAATCGACAAATGTTTTCCTGAATCATTTCTATAGGTCAAATTGTTTGCCCACCACTATCGCCACATGTGTCAATTATCAAAAGCACCATGGTCTCCATTGAATCTTTTATTAGTTTTCGAATTTTTGTTAACTTCTTGTGCAATATGTTGTCTTTATGTATACCTTGTGTCTCTTTGAATAGCAATTTTGATTGTGTACTTCTAAATTTGCACCTAATTATCAATTTAAAAAAATATATTAGTATCAATAGCACCTGATTTTTACATAGAAACCAGTAAAAATCAAATTCTAACGTTAGTCAGATTATCTGTCCTTTTGGGTTTTGTGTTTTGTCTCTGTGGTATATGAGTTTGGTTGTCACCCAGGAAACTGTAATTTTGAGTATCTACTACTAAATTTGTACCTAATTATCAGTTTTGAAAAATTAGTATCAATATCACGTATTTTTACGTGGAAATTATGCAATCAAGTACAAACATTAATCAGATTATCTATGCTTTGGGTTTGTGGGTTTGGCTATGTGTTATGATGTTTGATTATCACCCAAGGAACGCGAGTAGGAATCTTGGCCGATGTGTTACAATATTTCAGTACTAAAAGTGTACTAAACATTTTTATTTTAAAAATCATTTCTATTTTCCTAAATTACTAGAGGTGTTGTTGTTATCATTCAAAAACTAAATTAAATATTGTTTAATGACTATTTTTAGAGGTCTTTCTAGCAGGAGTGAGTGTAGGAATTTACAAGTTCATTAAAATCTGGTTTATCTTATTCCGCATTTTTAAATTGACTTCATAGTTAATATGTTGTTTGTCGAACCAAAGTTTGTATTATACAGTGACTGGGAAAGAGTTTGCATCAAATGGGAAAAATTTTTGTAATTGAGGTAACCGAAAATTTCTTTGGGCAAATGAATTCAGCATATCAAATGACAAAAAAAGCACTTTGACAAATGTCATGTGACCACTGACATGGCGGCAAATTTAAAAAATATTCCTTAAATATGTAAAAAGTTAGGTTAGATGACAATATATTGAAAAATGCCTAAGAGAAAAGTTGTTTAGAATTAGATATACGTCTATGTGCAAATTTAAAAAAAATATAACGACTGTTCAGAAATATCAGTTTTCCGGCATTTTTTCCGGAAATATTGAGAAAACAAAATTTTTGCATTTGATTTGCATAAAACACAATAAAACCAACAAATAAACTTCACAATCCAGTAATTTTTATTTGTTAGTCTACCAGTGGACGGTAAAGAACAAAAAACATTGTTTTTTTAAGACGGACTTTGTTGCAAAATCTTTACGGTCACTGTTTAATTTATTTATTTATTTGTTAATTATTGTTATTTGTTGAATCTGGATTTGAACTTATAAGTGTAAGTTCATATTGATACCTCTTCTTCTTTTAGATGCCTTGAAAAAGCCTACAAACGGAAATATTAGAAATATTTTTAGTTTTTTAATTAAAGTTGTGCCGTGAGAATACACACCCCTCACTTAGTTATGTTTTACTTTAGAAAACAAATTGTACTAGAAAATTACACGAAATTTTCGCGATTAATGAACTTATTAAAAAAACAAACGAATATCGTATTTGAGAGCTATGAGACAAGCTTTGTTTTTTTAATGGAACACTATGTATGGATTATATATTATACATATTTGAAATCAGGAAGACACGTAGATTTTGAAAATCCAAAACATACATAGTGTTCTATTTAAAAAAAAAGCAATGTTTGGTTCATATCTCAATACGATATTTGATTGTTTTTGATAAGTTCATTGAAATTATTGGAAATCTTGGTGTTATTTTCGTATTAAGTTTTTCTTTTTAGAGTAAACAATAACTAAGTTGGGGGTTGATGTATTCTCTGTTATTTCTTTCTAATGATCTGTTTGTTACCTGACTTTTTGTACCTATTTTTGTATATATTTTTTTCGATTTTGCTACATCAAGAATATTATAAGTAACTAACTACCTTAAGTTTGGTAGTTTATAAAATTATTCATATAATTATTATATCGACATTTTTATTTTGTTTTGCAGATTTTCGTTATATAATTTTTTCAATGTTTGATCACACATTACTTTATTGGCTTTTATTTTCATAAGCTGGGTTTATTTACATGAAATTTAAACTGCAATATGTACCTACTACATGAACGTATTTAAAACTTGGATCATCGACAATATACATGTGATTTAATTAAAGTTCGGCTACTTTGATGAAGATGGGGCTTACAGGACAAAATCAAATACAGAATCTACAGAAATTGTAAGAATCTCAGCTTTGACTTAAATTCTTTATATCGAAGGCACCTGTAGAATGAATCATTACACTAAGCACGTTTTAGAAAATAGGTAATTTACGTTGCTTACTTAATGTTTTTCTTTAAAGAATATATTTGAAGAGTATCGCTAATTAAACGACCATAGCTCGATTAATTATCGAATCAAAATTTTGTTTAGGAAATGTTTACAAAATAAAATTAGAAATAATTTTGATTTAACAAAACGTGCTTACAAGCAATAACACATCCCTTTTAAATTAAATCAAAAAGCTAAACGGATGGTTATTTGGGTTGACTGATTATTACTTATTTTTAGAAATAAATCTAACCTACTAATTATTGTAAGTTATTTAAAAAAATCAGAGGTTTAAACTCTCTATTCATGAAAAATATCTTACGTCCATTACAAAAATTTATTCATTAGGTTTATGACGTTGTCATTTTTTCCTGTCAGTGTAATATAAAAAGTGAAATTTATAAAAACTACAACAGGCAATTCTTACTTGTCAAGTTTGGCATTGTAATTTTGAAAACTATAAAGTGCAAAAATCTAATTATAATTAAATAATTGGTCCAAGAGATTCTTGTCAAAAACTAAATATATACGTTGACAATAAATTGCCTTAGTTTTTATTTTAAACACTTTTTATATTAACTACAGAACCAACGCTTTAGGTCTTAGCAATAAGGATTTATAAAACCAATCCACAAGTTACTTTCATTTTAATGAATTTTTTATATTTCAAAACAAAAAAATTGTTGTCAAAACCCAGGTCACGTATGTAAGAAATTCTAAAGAAATCACAATGTTTGAAATAAAATTACTTAGAAAGAGGCTTAAACATATAGTCATTGCAGTGCTTCGCATTATTAGGCCAATTTACTTTTGGGAATTTGTTTAATTTTTTGTACGTTTTAGATGACAGTGCCTAAAAACCAAGTCGCTTAAGGCAAGAAATGCTTAATAATGACATAATTAGAGTGTAGCGTGTAGGTAGTTTGTTTAAACCTAAAAAAAATATTCAATACTTTTACAGTATAGCTGTACTAAGGTTATCGCAACCCCAAAAAGTATCGGTACCAATTTTAATGAAAAAACCATTAGTCAATCAAGTTATGAATTTTATCAACTGTTATTTACAAATTTGAAGTTAACAAATATCATTATAAAGATTTAGGTCCCCGACTTACGCCTCTTCTGGGCTACCATGGGCTTGGTAGGCCTGTATGGATGAAAATTAATGTGGCAGCTGCACTGATGGCGTTTGCCAAAATTAGTCTTACGTAAGTTTTTTGACACTGCCTTTAATATTCAGCTGATGTTCTGATTTTAATCATTTATGGTACAGTATATGATGCTTATTAAATAAACGCGATGATACCAAGAAAAATTTATTAAGGTATCGTGTTACACAAAAATTGAAAATATTACCCGCATCAATTCCTATTATTTTTACTTATATTCGGTCATTATTTATTGTTATGTAAGTAATAACCCATCAGGCAGGTAAACAAATAAACGTAAGAAAATTCAATAGATAGTTCAGAGCAAACATTTTCGGTAGGATTATCTACTACTAACCTATAGAAATAAAGTAAATCAATTCAAAAATTGAAAATATTTAACACTCATTATAATATCGTGTTTTAATTAGAAAAAAAAAATATTTATAAATTATAAAAATAGATAACATTACGAAAGACGATGAATTTATTTGTCCAAGTCGCTGAAAAAAGAGTCGCGTTTCAAATTATATAATTAATTCTACTGAAATATATAGTTTTGTAAAAAATACGAGTTTCCGTGCTTAATAATTAGCCACGCAATATTTTCTAAAAAATTAGTACAGTGTCGCACCTGAAACATTTTTTAGGGTGCGTATTTCATGAAAAATCCAAAAAGAATAGTGGTTCAAATAGTTACAGCGTAAAAATACAATTGTTGAAATCCGTCGTATTTGAGATATTTTTATGAGTTAAATACGCAGAAGGAATGTTTAGTATGCAGGGTGTAGAAATGATTTGTCCTTTATATCTTTCATACAAAGAAAGGCGCTTGCGTGTTAAAGGATGGTTGAAGATAAAAACTGAGGGCGTTTCGTGATAATAAATGGCAAGGACGAGGATTGGTTCTGAACCAGCTGTTACGCCTATGGTATTGACAGAGAAGGGGAACATATGATTTGGTCTAATCCAAATTTCCCCTACCGAAGAACAGTCAGTAATCCGAATTCAACAATAGTGGTTTATAACTGATGTACATGTGTGTTTCAGTGGATTTTTCTAATTTAATTTTACAAAAAAATAAATGTTGACTGATAGTAAAACGGTGATAATTTTTGTATTTAAGATGTTAACCGACATGACAGCAGCTGCCGGACAATTTTATGGTTCAGTAAATTCCAGCCATGACGATGAACGTCAAGGCTGGCGTTGGACTTACAGTAAGTACAATCAAAGATACTCTTCTCAGTAGCAACAAATAACCCACACTCGAATGAATACACACTCACGATGTTCATCTTCAGTCCATTGTTAGAAATTCAATAGACCCTTCAAAGAATGTTAAATCCCATTCAGGTGCATCTTACCCAGAGCAAACAAGCAACCGCCGCTTTAAGTTAAGTACTCGCACTTATGTCATACTCTAATAACAAAAATCACAAGAGGGTTAAACATAAACGAATGCAATACCGGTTGAATAATAATCCCGAAAAAATACATCCCGCTGAGTAAATCCATGTGGACCGATGCTCTTTTTGTCACCCCGTCATTCGTGTGTGAAATTATGGCTGCAAAATACTCTTAATGCCTGTTTATCCGTCGGATTATAGTAAAACATGTCATCGAGTTAATCCAAAAATTGCTTGTAATGGCTTTCACAGATATTTATGAGCTCTTTAGATGTTATTTATGACATTCGCTAATTTTTGTTGTGTTTGCGGTTTTTATTAATTACGATAATTGTCAGCTCTAAATGTCATGTTTGTAAACTTGATAATGTTATAAAAATTTGGTAATTAATGATATAATAAAATTAATGTTACGTATATAGCGTAAAGTGCACAAACACTCTTTTTTTATTTTCATCTTTAAAGAGTGCTCAACCATCAGAGCATCCAGCCTTTACAAATTAAGCGGTTTTTGTAATACTTTGCGTTTTTAATGGATATACAGTAATAATTACTTTATTCTTAATGTAGATAAGACAGTTCTAATCAAATTAGAGCTTGTACATTAGTTTACGTACTTACTCTTTGCGGTTGCGGTATGCTTTTATGTCAGGCATTAGTTTGGTTCACTTATTTCTTAAGAAATGCATTGAATTTGAACGTATTTTTATCGTATCGAGGTATAAGGAAATAAAACATCTTAAGTTTTAATTATTATTTTAATAACAATCTTCTCTTTGTACCTATATTCCATGTCTAAGTCGCTACTTGCGTTTTTCATTGATAAAACTGCCTAAAAGATATTTTTCACCTTGAAAAAGCCCCCATTTGATAGGGGCGAAACGTTGGCAATATTTCCATCAAAAGGTAGTTTCACTTTTTACATTCACCTTATGAAGATTCTAAAAAATTAATTTTATATCTTAAGTTTTATAATGGTTTTATAATAGAATTATTAAAGAAATTGTGATTTAAAAATAATCGTTACATCAAAACTGTGTGTATATTCAAACTACTCCTGACACACTTTTCATTCTTAGTTCTTTTTGACCTTGTGCTTTACTAATGATTGTATACCTATGTATAGGTATTCTTCTTGCCAAATTATATTGTCCGTGGCTTGAAGCTATTTGTTTTTGTTGCATATCAAATGATTATATATTTAGCATACAAAGCTCAATTAGTTATAGACATAGTTTTCAATTAAATTCTTGAAATACCTGTCTACCATAAACCAATTTATTGTCCGTCGGATTAAGCGCCAGCATTAAACTAGTTTTTTGCTTAACGTAATTCTCTTCTACAAAGTTTTTGGGCCTGAGAATAATATGTCTTCGAAATTACCTAATCATTTAAGTTCGTGCCCGTACATTTTTTATTGTACATTAAGGTGAAAAGTATATTAAAAAATATATATATTGCATAAGAACTAACAAGCGCTTATTTATCCCAATACATACATATTTTCTGGTTTCCAGCAATTAGCGATAGTAAAATTTTACCGCCTATATTTTTATAAAATGTGATTAGTTTCGAATATTAAATAACAAAAGCATTCCTTCAGTAATTATTCGATAATTTTGCTTGAGGATAAACATTATCTAAATTTGTGAATAACAAGCTACACGCAACTAAACCATAATTGCATCAAGGACAACAAAACATTTAAAAACAAGTGGAATTTGCTTTTCAACGTAATTACACTTTTTTTTCAAATAAAACGTCAATTTCTATCAAAAATTATTAACATTTGCCATTAAAAACATTTAGCTTAATAAATTAAGTTCTAAAGCTTTTATTATTGTCCGCTTGTTGTCATCACGTCTCATCACGTTTGACTGATCTATTTAAATTCCAAATCCTTCTTGTTTGTGGTTTATGTAAAACGCTTAAATTCTTTGCGTTCTACCGTTTCATCTTGAAGGGGCGTGAAAATTCCCATTTATTATACGTTCTTACTTATGTATGTCGAAAAAAACTTTGTAAATGAGACAAACGGAAATATCGTAAATTATAATTAGAAGAAACTAATTGCGGCCACAATTTTTTGAAATGAGATCGGAGGCTTTTGGCATTGTCTGGTTTTCTTAATTCCCAGGATTATTTTTATGGTATGTTTTACTACTAATGTATGGTTAAGGAATCTGCAGTTCAAAGTACAGTTATAGTTGATTTGCGTTAGATAACTTTTGCTGATGATGAAAACATTAAACATTTTTTAATTGTTTTGAAGTGAGTTTGGTCATCAGTTTTGAGTCACTATAGTATCGTTTTTGTTGGATTGATAAATGGTTCGGATTATCAAATTGGACATTATTATGTCAAAAGTTACTAACATTCAGTATAATTTTAACACAAGTATTTCTTTAAATAAGCTAAAATAATACATACTTGCAGCTCGTATGTGTGTAAATGTATACACACACAATTCAAAAGGAACGACTTAATTTTCTAAAATTATTTTTTATATTACTTTGGCCCCACAAGATCAGAAATTTGTTTAAACAACTGTTATTTTTTACTTTATGTCCACATGTTGAACAACAGCTCTGAATGCTTATTTTTTTTGGAAATCAGAGTGACAAGGTTCGTTTGATTGTATACCTACTTTTTATTAATTTTTTTTTGCCATATTGTCGGAGGCAATACCACTAGAGCTTAGATTTGACCAGTTATTTTTTTCATTTCTTTGTAGAGTACTTACTTTCATTGGCAATTTAACGAGAGGTGATTTTGTCAAACAGATCGAGTTAAATTACCTATATGAGAAACAAACTTAAAAATAACCGGCTCAAAATCTGAGCTCGAGTGGCATTTGTTAAGACATTCCAACAATTAAGTATAAAAACGCAGAAAACCTTAATAAGATTATAAAAAAGTACGAAACTATACCTTATTTTCCAGAACACTTAATATAAAAATAAATAGAATTTTTCTTTAATAGCCGTTTTCCATTTGTCGTTGGATTGGCTCCGGAGTAACTCGCTTGTATTTTAATTGCCAAATATACAGTTGACAGATATAATTTTCAAACTGAAGCAATGTTTTCTACATAGCTTACATATGGATTCACCATGGTAACGTAATTTATCCGATTTTTTTATCCACTTGCAATTCTGTTCCTTCCTATTTATCCGATAGCAAATTACGATTTTTGTATAAACAAATGGCATTTTTTACATATGAGTGAAATTGTCAGTAGAAAATTCATTTTTTCCAGTTGCTTATTCAGACATTTCTTCAAAATGGTTAATTTAGTTTTCAGGTTGATACCATCTCATTATATCATTATATTAGAAGCTCAGCCAACTGAAACCAATACCATCACCCTAAAATTTTTAAAAGCTTTATAGATATTTACATCTATTTAAATAGGGAGTAATCATTTTTTATAGAGAACTTTTATATTCTACATTAAGTTTTTGTACATTTGTTGGTCTTGTACTAAAGTTGTCCAATTGAAAAGTAGAAATAGTAGGACTATGCTTATTTTAGAAAATATTTTGTTTGTCGATTGAAGCTCCGCAAGAACCAATCCCCAAATATTGCTTGAGTTATGCTTACTAACTTAGTTAAAACACAAAAGTTGTACAGTGCATACATTTCAGAGGCGTTATAAGTCCAAAATTGTGCCCCTTTACATTATTAACTCTTTACACTTCTCCTTGAAACCGCATACTGCTTTCAGAATTATTCGAAAACATTTCTTCAAAAACCATTGATCATGCCAGCTTTAATTACGTGCAACCAAAGTAAGATTGCCATTACTATAGCAGCATAACATAGGTACCTACATTCTTTTCTTTGGTATGACAGTTCAATGTGAAATCTTTATTGGCGCTATATTTTTGAACTAATAATGCTTGATACTCAGTAAAATAATGTGTTCTGACACCAAGCGAAAAACCACAGTGTAAGAACTATAAAAAGTGCCCGGACTATTGGAGTGTAAGTTCGGATTAGCGAACGTGTGTGAGAACTGCGTTAGTTCTTCTTTGCATAAAAAATGAAATATTTAATACCATCATTGTTTGATTTTTTTTCATAAAATATTTGAGTAACTTTTATTTTAATTTTGTATGGGTTAAGTTTTATGTTTTTGGTATAAGTTTAGTTTCAATGCAATATTAATCTAAACGTATAACTCATCGTTAACTAAATAAAAATCAAAGAAAATTTCCAGCAAGCTGCCGAAATATGAATATAGTAGGCTTACTATAAAAAATTCTTTTCTTTATTAAATTATTGAGAGAACACTATGTTTGTAAGAAAATTTATTTGGTATACAGAGAGGTCAATAGAAAATAGTTGGCAATTCTGTTTTCAGAAATTCCTACAAAAATAGATCAAATTTTAATTTGGCTAAACTAATTATTATAGTGCAGTACGTTGTTGTGTCATTGTTATTTTGTTGTATTTACTTGTTTTTCTATTGTTTTCTTTTAAAACCCGTAAACAAGTGTAACATAATCAAAACAATTATTTGAAAATGCATTTATGTAGATTTAATAAAACAGCTGTTTATATAAATAATACCTCTAGCAACTCTAATGATATTTGTCACCAACTATTATCAATAATTAATTTTTTTAGTGGTACCGACAATTTTTTACTTTTTGATTGCTCTATACCAGGTGTCCGATTAAGAGAGGTAACCCGCATATATCAGAAACTATTTATCGTACAACTTATGGGAAAAAAAAAGAAAGTAGCATAAGAGAAACTGCTGGAAATAATTTTCAAGTTTTCTACTCCACCAAATAGAGGGCGTAGTTCACAATAATAACAAAAAAACATAATTCCTCACTCACCCCTTTCAGTTATTTTACAAGAGAGAGAAAAGTACTGGTGCAAACGAAATATTTAAATTTTGTGCTACTATTACTGTTCATAATTATAGAAAAACAATGTTTTGTGTTATTATTGTGAACTACGCTCTCTATTGGTAGAATAGGAAACTTGAAAATAATTTCCAGTAGTTTATCTTATACGACTTTCTTTTTTTTTCTCTAAGTTGTACCATAAATAGTTTCTAAGATACAGCGGATACCTGGCACATGGCACAAATTCCAGGACAAATGTAACTGTGCAAAAAATATTGTTATTTTATTAAAATAAAAAACCGTTTTAAGTATTTTTAGCAATATCATAACGAAAAACATTTCAAAACATTTTGATTTATTTAAAAAATTATTTTGGTTTGTTTATTTGTTTCAATGTTTAGTTATTTTTGTACTTTTATTTATTAGTCTAGTGCTGCAGATAAGAAAGATAGAAAATATATAGGTTCAGTGTTAATCAGTTACTTTTATTCTGCAAATGTTTATGCCAATTACATATTTTTAATTAAAAATAATGCCTTAATAATAATTTGTATACTGTATTATTAGTATTACAGGAGTTTACTTCTACTCAAAAATAAATATAAATTTATCTGCATAAATTGTTCCTTCAAAAAAATATATTTTTTGATTATAATAATGGTCTTCTTAATATTTTTTAAAATTATATTATGACCGTCAAATTCAACCACTAGTCACCCATTTTCGAACACATTGTAGAATAAATCAAAGTTTTGTACTTTTTTATTTTCTGTATATACACCGAAGTTTATTTCTTTCAAACACATTAGGCCAACCGATACATTTGACTTTGGTATTGATTAAATGTTTACTTTTGGTAATGTATGAACTTAGGCAAGTGGTAATTATAGACCATCGTTCAATACTTGAACAAAACAAAGTGAGGGGTTGTATTTCTTGGTTTACGATGCTCCAACTAAACACTTTGTTTAATTAACTCGGTTGAGATTGTTTAGTTCAGTTTTTTAGTACTTTACGACTGTAGTGTTAATTATTTCTCGAGTTTTAGTAAAAAACACGGTAAAGCAAAAAATAACGTAATTTTTTAATAGCTTTGGGAGGTATTGTTTGGTTAGATCTTACCTAATTAAATTTTGTACAAGTTCGTGATAATTTTACGTTCAACTTTTAATAAAAAAATATCATACTTATTTCAGTAGGTACATTACGTAAAAGTAGCAGTTATTGAAAAAAAATTGTGCTTGATACTCGTAAAAGAAAACGAACTGTGGCGTATTTCTAATTCTCGTGACTGTTTTTGTTTTTTCCTATAATTTGAGTTACTACAATATAATGTTTAATTTAATGCGTAATAATTTCTTAATAAGAAATAATCCGACAAAAATAGTAATGATATGTGTTTGTATTCCTGAGAAAATTTCTTAGAAACATTTCCTGAAAATGAATGCATTGTAACGAGTCGTGCGAATCTCAAATTTTCAAAAAAAGTTTCGTATTGAAAAACTAATATAGTTTCATTAAGTTTAAAACTGTAAAAATAACGAGCAAAACAATAGTTTTTTTATTGGTTTACTGAACAACAGTATAGAAATGCCGTGGTAAAATATTTGGTTTGAAGCATTTATTATTATTCAAATTTATTCAAAATTTTGGCAGGTGAAAATGTACGTGCAAATCAAAGTAAAAATTCTTTCCTTAATTATGTTACCTATATCCGAAAAGTTCACGTAATTAGTTCGTCAGGTAAAATGTTAGGAATGTAAAGGTCAAAATAAATTAGAGTACTTAATTTTTATATTCTTGCAAATGTCAGCAACAAATGCAAATCTACTACTATAATAACATCTATTTGTTAAAATATTGTTTCATAAAAATATAAACACTTGTCTATAGGGTAGAATTTAAATTAATAAAGGATGAAGAGGAAATTATAAAAATTTGGTAACTATTGTTTGATAAGGTCTTAAAAATTTCAATATTTGCAGAACAACAAAAGTAATTTCTTTTTGTATACTATCATGCTTTAAAAATGAAATGCCTAAATTTGCACACATTGAGAACACTGGTATGAGTACATATTCTCATTGCTCTATTCAAGCCTCCCCCTCCCACGGTTGGAGATATTTTCATTTCAACGTTTCGTTTCTTAAATAAATACATATAGCATCAGATAGTATTTTCGATCACCACTCGACGATGTATAATCATACATGATTTTTTGCAGTATTATTGAGAAAACAAGCTCTTTTTTTGAATTTTGTTTATTATCTATAATGTAGGTTAAGAAAAAGCAACAATAAATAATTGGAGAAATTGTTGTTTTAGAAGTTGCCTTTCGTTTCAAATTGGGGAACATGCATTTGACCTTGCAAGGAGCCCAAAAAAAACATTGTTAAATCTGGGTTCTGGTTGTTTTCGAAATGGAAACGTAGATAATGACAATCTCCTTGGATACTCTTTTGAAAAATAAATTTGAAATTGATTAGCTTTGTGTGATGGAGCAGTATCTCATTGGAACCATAGATTATGTAGGGGCGAAGTATTTAGATTATCTTCTAAGGAATTTTATAACAAATTCAGGTAACTTTCTGCTAACAAGGAGCTGTGGACAATGAACAATGAAAAGTCCCAACAAGGTCCGCATCACCATGTTAAAAACAAATAGGCGTTGATGTCTGAATTCCGTTTTCAATCGTGGTTTCTTTACCTAATGCTCTGTAAAGAGTGTTCCGTCTACTCAAATGGCTTTGTTAGTTACCACGCTTTCATATAATGAAATCACTATGTATATGCAAAGTCACGGTGTATTTCCTAAACTTTCTTCTCTGATTTTCATCTTCAAATGGCAAACATAAATTTATAATAATTGAAATTATATTTATTCATTTCAGAATAAATTCACATAAACTTGAGTATCTCTCTTTGATTTTCAATTTTTCTTGTTGACAATTTTTGGTTGTATTCGTTAAATTAGAACAAAAAATTTCAAAGTCATATTTTAGGAATTCAAATAAACTAAATTAGGTTCGGTTCTTTACCTTTTTATGATTGAGTATAATCTCGAAATTTTGATTATTGATGCTAGCACCAATTCTTAATCGATTACTGTATATACATTGTGTTACCGTAAATAAAGTCAACTTTTGATTTTTAACTGCGATAACGTGTATTTTTAATAAAAATGGGAGCTTGACCACAACGCCAACCGGTCACAACGTCATATTCGAATTTTTGACCACAACGTCAAACTTGACTACAACGTCAAAGGACGTTTATTTAATAATTAGGCAAGTTGATGGTGTTGACTAACAGGATTGACCATAACGTCAAACTTTAAAATGTCCAAAACGTCACGTGACAATAACGTCAAATTCTGAATTTAATTGAAACCCTCTTAACCATAAGCACCATTACGAGTTTGTCATTTTTTGTTATATGTTTGTTAAACAAATTCATGTTATTTTTCAATAAACATTGCATGATTTCAGTTTGGTTATCTAACTTTAGGACCTATTGTCGTTAAAGTATGACGTTCTGACCACGCTTTTCAGAAACAATATAATATATCCTTCTTTATGGCGGTGCTTGTGATTAAGGTTGTTTCCATCACATTCGGAATTTGACGGTATGGTCACGTTTGACGTTATAGTCGTCTTTAAAGTTTGACGTTATGGACAATGCTGTTATCAACGGAATTTACTTGCTTATTTATGAAATGAGGTTTGTGTGAAGTCAAGTTTGACGTTATGGCTAAACAATTTGACGTTATCGTCATATTTGATTTTGTGGTCAAAATTACAAGTTTGTGGTCAGGTTAGACGATGTGTATTTGACGTTGTGTTTGTAAAAAAAATTAAAAAAAATTTAAACGTTTCAATGTTTATTAAATGCTTTATGGTTACGCCACAGTAAGTAGCGATGCGAGTGGCGATGCTACTCCTATTAGTCCCACGACATCTATCGGTATTGGTTCCCAATTAAACCGGTTGAAAGTCTAGGATATATAGTCACTGAAACTGTATATGCGAAAATATCTTACCATGTGAGGATTTAATTTTATAAAGAAATTTGACTTTACGAGTAAATTTGTTATCTTTTCTTTTTAATTCTTATTTTGTGAGCTGGAACATTCTAAATAAATTGAGTTAATGTCTAGGTATCACATATACTTAAAATTAGTTTAATTTCTTAAATTTTTGTAAAATACACATTTTACAAATTTTTTTTAGTTTGAATTTTTGTTTTTTTAGTTTAAGGTAAAAGCACAACAAAAATTGATCTAGCATCTATAATAAATTTTGAAAATATAGTTTTAAAAATATATGTCTAATTTATGTGTGTCTTTTTGAATTGTTAACATAGGATTTAAAGCAGTATTCTACGTTTAGTCCTAAATTTGTACTCAGTTATCAATTTTGAAAAGTATTAGTATCTATAACAAGAACACCTTTACAAGGCAATTGTTCGAGGGAATGAATTTTAATAAATTTCAGCCGGCATCTGACTAACTACAGATTTCTAAAATTATTTTATTAAATTTTAAACTCGTGCAATAAATAACACCCGTTTCTAGCAGAAGTAGTAGTTGTCTTATTTGTTGATTATGTCATTAATTAAAAAAAAATCATCATGTTCTTCAAAAATTAAAAAGCTTTTTTGTGAGGCCACATCGACAGAACCCACAGAATATAAAACTACTGTAACAGATGTTTAGAAAAAGCAACAATAAATAATTGGAGAAATTGTTGTTCTTAAAAGTTGCCTTTCGTTTCAAATTGGGGAACATACATTTGACCTTGCAAGGAGCCCAAAAAAAACATTGTTAAGTCTGGGTTCTTCTAAGGAGTTTTATAACAAAGTCAGGTAACTTTCTGCTAACAAGGAGCTGTGGACAATGAAAAGTCCCAACCATGTTAAAACCAAATAGGCGTTGATGTCTGAATTCCGTTTTCAATCGTGGTTTCTTTACCTAATGCTCTGTAAAGAGTGTTCCGTCTACTCAAATAGGTTTGTTAGTTACCATGCTTTCATATGATGAAATCACTATGTATATGCGAAGTCACGGTGTATTTCCCTAAACTTTCTTCTCTGATTTTCATCTTCAAATGGCAAACATAAATTTATAATAATTGAAATTATATTTATTCATTTTAGAATAAATTCACATAAACTTGAGTATCTATCTTTGATTTTCAATTTTTCTTGTTGACAATTTTTGGTTGTATTCGTTAAATTAGAACAAAAATTTCAAAGTCATATTTTAGGAATTCAAATAAACTAAATTAGGTTCGGTTCTTTACCTTTTTATGATTGGGTATAATCTCAAAATTTTGATTATTGATGCTAGCACCAATTCTTAATAGATTACTGTATATACATTGTGTTACCGTAAATAAAGTCAACTTTTGATTTTTAACTGGGATAACGTGTGTATTTTAATAAAAATGGGAGCTTGACCACAACGTCAACCGGTCACAACGTCATATTCGAATTTTTTGACCACAACGTCAAACTTGACTACAACGTCAAAGGACGTTTATTTAATAATTAGGTAAGTTGATGGTGTTGACTAACAGGATTGACCATAACGTCAAACTTTAAAAATGTCCAAAACGTCACGTGACAATAACGTCAAATTCTGAATTTAATTGAAACCCTCTTAACCATAAGCACCATTACGAGTTTGTCATTTATTGTTATATGTTTGTTAAACAAATTCATGTTATTTTTCAATAAACATTGCATGATTTCAGTTTGGTTATCTAACTTTAGGACCTATTGTCGTTAAAGTATGACGTTCTGACCACGCTTTTCAGAAACAATATAATATATCCTTCTTCATGGCGGTGCTTGTGATTAAGGTTGTTTCCATCACATTCGGAATTTGACGGTATGGTCACGTTTGACGTTATGGTCGTCTTTAAAGTTTGACGTTATGGACAATACTGTTATCAACGGAATTTACTTGCTTATTTGTGTGAGGTCAAGTTTTGTGGTCAAAATTACAAGTTTGTGGTCAGGTTAGACGATGTGCATTTGACGTTGTGTTGTGGTAGAAATTTCGAATTTGAAAATGACATAGATCTTTTTTGTTTATCGAATGCATTTAAAATGAACTTAATAATTGAAATTTGCGAAAACATACGTTTCAATGTTTATTAAATGCTTTATGGTTACGCCACTGTAAGTGGCGATGCGAGTGGCGATGCTACTCCTATTAGTCCCATGACATCTATCGGTATTGGTTCCCAATTAAACCGGTTGAAAGTCTAGGATATATATTCACTGACACTGTATATGCGAAAATATCTTACCATGTGAGGATTTAATTTTATAAAGAAATTTGACTTTACGAGTAAATTTGTTATCTTTTCTTTTTAATTCTTATTTTGTGAGCTGAACATTCTAAATAAATTGAGTTAATGTCTAGGTATCACATATACTTAAAATTAGTTTAATTTCTTAAATTTTTTGTAAAATACACATTTTACAATTTTTTTTAGTTTGAATTTTTTTTTTTTTAGTTTAAGGTAAAAGCACAACAAAAATTGATCTAGCATCTATAATAAATTTTGAAAAATATAGTTTTAAAAAATATATGTCTAATTTATGTGTGTCTTTTTGAATTGTTAACATAGGATTTAAAGCAGTATTCTACGTTTAGTCCTAAATTTGTACTCAAGTTATCAATTTTAAAAGTATTAGTATCTATAACAAGAACACCTTTTACAAGGCAATTGTTCGAAAGAATGAATTTTAATAAATTTCAGCCGGCATCTGACTAACTACAGATTTCTAAAATTATCTTCAATTTTATTAAATTTAAAACTCGTGCAATAAATAACACCCGTTTCTAGCAGAAGTAGTGGTTGTCTTATTTGTTGATTATGTCATTAATTAAAAAAAAAATCATCATGTTCTTCAAAAATTAAAAAGCTTTTTTGTGAGGCCACATCGACAGAACCCACAGAATATAAAACTACTGTAACAGATGTTCATGCATAAATCAATCACTTTTATAAAAAAAAGTTACGGCGGCATTAGGGTGGAAGTTTCGTAACTTTATCAAACGCAAAACAAAACCCAAAACAGTTTCACAATTGGAAATTTTTTTGCGTTAACATTTTTTAGAAAAACTTAATCGTGAAAAAATTATCAAATTCACTGATTGGAATTTTAGATGAACAATGAAATAACAAGATTAGGTCATAGTGCATTTTGTACGATAGTGAAAGTATCAACGTTATTAATCTTACGATTGAGGTTAAAATTAATTATTTCGTTACTGCTGCTGGAAAAGTCAAGTGCCTAATTGTGTCCCTAATAAGAATATCATCTTTGATTTCGGGCCGGCTTGTTAGTGAATAAAAAGTGACAAAAGAAAATGAAAGTCATTCTTTTTTTTGTATTCTCATAAGAATTATTATTTCATTGTATTAAGGAATTTTGAACTTGTTACTTGAATCACGCCTTGTAAATCTTTGATTATTATTTAGTTAATTGTTTTTTAATGATAAATAATTTATATTTGTGGTTTGGTTCTTAGTAGTCTATGACGATGTTAACAAAGTTGTTCTTTTATAGAATACCGCTCTTAGTTTTAATTTTGTCAGGCCACCTACGCTTAGTAATAAAGTTGACGTCTATCAGGATGTAACAGTATTATGCGAGATGGTTCTTGGAAATTCACCGGAAGCGGCAATAAATAAAATCGTTCCTCAATTACAAAAAATAACGCCATTTGGCTACCTTCATTTTTGGGTTGTAAAGATGTGTCCCGATTTGGATGATCAAGTCTGTCAACCTGCATCAATAACAATATATAATCAAAACAATATCGTAATAATCGCCTCAAAGTCATTTAAGAATAGCTGAAAGATATGGTGTAAATGTCAATCAATTCCTTAGGTGTCACTATTCTTGGCGCACCCAGGGAGGTCACAAGCCGTCAAACCTGAATACATTAAGGTGTTGTCACGCACCTTACTGACAGAGTTGCTTTAGGAAACATAATTGACTTTCATAAATCCTATTAACTGTGACCAACTTATTAGAATTTTAAATAAGAAAATAAATATCCACGCACCGTTTTTCTGCTCGCGCGATCTATCTTTTCTTACACGTCATTAACTAATAAAATCTGACCCGTCAAAATGGATACAATTTCGAGTTTGCACGTGTGCTATTGATGTCTGGTAATTTAGAGTAATCTGAAGAAATACGAACCACTCGACAAGCACAAAATCCCTATCATGCTCGATGTTTGATTTGGGGAAAGATTGTCCCTTCCGGCTATCGAAGAAAATTTGAAACGCGAGGGTTACAACAAAAGTCGCTTCTATAACAAAGTGAGACTATATTATGACTCCCCGTGGAGTTGGTTTCGGAAGTGACCGTTCTTGGAGAGTAGCCGCTTGTCAGTTGGGTCTATAAAAATCCAAACTTAACTACGTCCTTAGGCAATTCATGCATATAAATTTGTTCACCTTAAATCCCAATCTTGTTTATGGCCGAAACTCGTTAACTCTACTACGTTTCTCTGTTTATTTATTATTGTAAAACCTAATACCGGTAGCTTAAGACAGAACACCAACTTAACGTATTAGTACAAGGATGAATGCATGCTCTTGCATTTTAACTGCTTCTGAATTTACTGGACCTCGTTATTTATTTATAAGTTTTTAATTCCAATTTTAACTTAATTGGAAGAAGGTTGGCCCAATGGGGCTATTAATATTGATTGATTTGCTATAAATTTGCACCAAATTTGGGTTAAGACTTCTGACATTAATCGAAACAAATTCTTGTAATGAAAAATGATAAAAAGCGGTTTTAATCCGGTTATAGAAAACTATTTTGCATTCCTCTTATCAGGCATCGATATTAGATTAATAACGAAAAATATGGCGCGATACCAATTAATTTTAAACCTACATTTGACTTTTGGCTATGTAATAAATTAGGAAACATGTGGGTAGTTTAATGTTTTACGGGCAAATATTTCTCAATGAGTTGGAAGTATTGAAAATATAGGGCGATTACGTAAATAGAATGAGCTTAATTTTGCAATTGGTTACAATAAATCTTGTATTTAATATTTTTATGGTTTTAGAAGTAACTCAAATAGTTGTAATTTTTCATATGTCAACAATAATTTTATGCAGCTTAGAAGTTCGTACATGAGGAAGTTATAAAGAGTATATGAAAATTCAAAATAAAAAATAGGTAAAAGTGGAAGTTAAAGTGAGTGCTTACTTACTAAAGACAGCAAATAAAATAATAATGTTAAGATATCAGTTCGTATATTAAATGTTGGATGTTGATAAATGCAAGTTAATGGTTTTATTAGAAGAAACACAACATCGCATAAATGTGGTGGAAAAACGGTATCATTGAATAGAATAATATAAAATTAGTGTCATCTGGATAATTATACATATGCCAACGGTTTAAAGAGATATTGATCTCTAGATAATTACACTGAATTTGGAAAAGTTTCATGTGAGTATATGAGAAAAATGGAATTAAAATGTAATTAAACGCATTTGAGTGAAATTCCAAAATCTTGTTTGAATAAAAAAATATGTACTGAAGAAAAAAATATAATATGATTAATCAGCCATAGAAAAATATAAGACTTGATAATAATTTACAAAAATCGAAAAAATAACCTACATTTTATCGTTACTTTTGCAAAATAATTCTTTTTTTTTGTTCATTTCAATATTACATTGCAATTATATTTACTACTTGTTTTGTTTTGTTTATTTTAAATGTGTTATAGAACGTGTCATTAATGTTACCTAGTTCTACTTTCAAAGTTTTATCGGGGATTTTATCGGAGTTTTTTTTTAAATACAGTAATGCCAACTGAAACAATTTTATGCCGAACTCAAATTATTTCAACTTGTTACTTTTGTTGTATACTAAATTTCATTGAAGTAATTAAATACCTTAGAACAAACATTTTTTTGTACGTTACACTTTTTTATTTTATGTTCAGTTTACTCATTGCATTATGAAAGCTTACAAGTAGAAAGATCCATAACCAACTTAAATAAGGAATCTTAAAGTCACTCAGTTTTTCATTTGTTTCATTTAGTTAAAAGCTACTTAAAAAACAAAATCAGTAATTCTTTTAAAAATTATAGTAGGATTTTGAGTTTATTTAGCTAATTTATACTCTGTGTCGTATATCTAGCAAAACTAAAAGAATAGTATATTCTGTCACAAATTTGGAATACGACATATTTTGGATAAGTGGAAGATTTTACGAGTCATTCCAAACGTGTTACAGACTATACTTTTTTTATGACTGAGGAAGTGTGGTTCAGTATAAAAGTGTTGCACAATTAACACAAGTAGTGGTTTTATTCTCTAATTTAAGTTGGTATCTATTACATATAGTTGGTAGGTTGTTACTCACTTTTGAAGTTAGGTTAGAAAAAAGGAGTCTTTGGTTTGTTTTCTTCTTTTGTAATTATTTAATATCAATAATGTTTAGTTGCTTTAGCGTTTTAGTAATTAATTTATTTCAAAATATTATAACATTTACTTGTGTATAAAGTTGATCTTTGCAGCATTCGGTAAGCATATGGTTACCAAACGGTTGCTTATTATGAACTTTAATCTAATTACAGAAAATTGATGTAAGAAATAAAGTAGTAAATAATTTAATTGGTTTCTCCTAAAGCATGAGACTCAAAAAAAGGTTTATTTTCTCATTGTTCATTTACTTGTTCTCCAATCCATAAATTACTAGTAATAATTGTAACCGTTGAGAATTAATAAATACTTCATTTAACTCTTGTTGCATTAATTGATCACGTGCATATCGCCACATAATAATTATGTTAAAATTGTAATTTTAATGTTAGATGTGATCCTCAATCTCAAGAAGCCTTCAAAAAGCTAGTATAGGTTTGGGCAAAACGTCGTCTAATTGAAACCAGAGTAGTGGTCCACTTTAAAGAATCCTTCCGAGGATATTTATTTGAATTTAAAAACAAATTCCGTTCAGCATTACAACATTCCATTACTGAAAATGGTTTCTCTTCTTCGCTGCATTCAACGGCGGCTATACATTTTTTTAGCCTTTCTCCGTAACAACTGCAGATTATTCCCAATTAAAGTGTATTTATAATGTAAAATATAACGCAACATCGTTCATCTATATCTGAAACCCAAACGCCTGTATCGCCTTAAAAAAGAATAATTTTTGAATAGCCGACCTTTTTTGTCTGGATGTCTTCCCAATTCATCATAGTAGGTGTAGTTGCGCTTGTGAGATGAAATCCATGTAATTTTGTATGGTTCGTAAATGAAATTTATTTTCTGACTTTTGAAACTTTAAGAATCACCACTTTTAAGACATCAGGGCCTTGCATTAGACTTTTGTATTGGTTGTATTGGCTCTTTCGCAGACTCACACTTCTTCTGTTCTGTTTGTGTTCCATCAGCATTTTGATCTTAATTATTGACTCAACTAAAAGTTTGGCTAGACTCAACTACTTCATTGTTCATAATAAGTAAAAAAGCGGATATGTCTTAAATCAATGTCATCTTTTGAAAGGCTAATTATCGTTATAACATGCAATAAACCAACTTGCAACAAATGGCAAGTTTTTGGAAGATATAAGTATGCGGTGAGCCATCACTTGTGAAATTACCTGTGGTAGAGGAACATTTTGTATGAGTACTGCTTGGCTTTAATCAGCTCTGTTTGGAGTTGTCATTTTTATCAATAATATTTACCATGCTCAAGATTCAAAATTTGTTTTGTTTGATGTCGATTTAAATAAATTTTTAACATTTTTTTTCTTTCTCAGGCTGTATTAAATTACAAACCCTCGTCAAGCAACTATATACCTTTTTTCAATCAACAATATCCACTTTCGTATTCTTATACTATAGATGACAACATGTTAACCAGAGTCTCTTCTAATAAAGTTATCTTTGACTCTAATATTACCTTCAAATTGCGAGTTTAAAATATCAAAACTATAGCCTTTATTATACATTATCGGAAACTAATGAAGCCAAACATTTTAAAAGAGCTTTAGCTTTGGAATTATAAACTTGCAGTTATCAGTTCAATAATCCAAACTTTTCAAAAATCATCAGTTAGATTAAACTTGCTATAAGTTCTTCTAATACTTATTTTAAATTAGAAGATTTAATATTTATTTTCAAATTACTAAACAATATTATGTACTCTCAAGAACTTATTCGGTTAGAATTAATGTTTCTTGTAAACGACTAATTCTTTTCATTTAATATAATAAACTAATTTTTTATATCATGATGATGAAATTGAATAATGTTCATCATGATACTGATTTATTCGTTTCTTCTAATATTTCTGTTATTAAAAAACGCATGATTAAAACTTTGATTTATTGCATCACTGATACTGTTGTATAATTAATTTTCCATTTATATTTTTTCTTATATTTTGACACTTTATTTTGCTACCGCATGAACGCGATTTATTAGAAACTATAGTGAAACTTGATTATATACTATTTTTATTATAGTTACTCAAGCCAAGAGGCTGTTTAAAGAATGGCATTTTTACTTTCTTAAAATTTATTCAATTCGGCTAAGTAACTCGAATCAATCAGAGGCAAGGCCAACACCCAAAATAAGAATATTTTCAACTAGTATTTGTACCTAAACCTTTTCAAATAAAAATTATTTATGATTTAGGTTTAAACGATTTAATGGTAATTGTAAAAAGTTATAAAACGTAAATATAAAAAGCTTTTATATTTATTTTTTAATTCTAAATAAATAGTGGCTTCAACTTTAAGGTGGCGGTGGGATTGCTGGATTGCATAACAATGCGTTCCACTTATTTATCTCGAGAAGAATTTAGCAAATTCGGCTGGTTTTTCGAATTGACAAAATTGGCAAGTTGGACATTTGAATTGTGCCCTAATCCTATTGTTACCGATATTTCTTTTGTAAACTTTAAGCATGCAGTATTTGTAAAGCAGGTAGAAGATTAAAAATACATTGTGTTGACATGTTGTTTATGTCCTTTTAGTATCGAAAGCGCATAATCCTCTTTAACCATTGTAAAAACGACGCTGAATTTTTGTACTACAGCAATATAATCTCGTGTTTAGTTGGAAGCAAAGTAATAAACGAGCTGTTTTTATTGTTTGTTCCAATAAATAATCAGTCAGTATGACAAATGCTTGTGTAGACCACACGCCATATTCAAACATTCATCATTTAATATACAAAAAAAGTCCGGAAGTCAACGTGTGGTAGTGCGTAATGGTTCAACGCGATCGATAAATGAGCAATTTCATTTTTGGTTGGTCGTGGCGGTTTTGGTCGTTAAAACCAACAATGTAAGTAAATATGTGCCGTTCGTAATGTCTCTCTTAGGTTGTACCGCAGCTGTCTCGTTAACCTAATCAATTCTGCATTACAATTTTCTATATATACTACTAGTTTTATTACGTGTCAAAGAAAATGGCACGATTAAAAGCTCGTTTGCTTAATAAAATATTGTTCTTTAGTAAATAAATTTTCTTTTAGAATGATCATACGTTAATTGGTGATCATACTTAAACTAAAAGCCTAATTAAATTTAAATTTAGAAAGGATGTGAATACTATGTAAATTACGTTTTCATGTAAACCCCACAGAACGTTGACGTGTACTTTTATTTTCAGCTCATTTTAAGTTTAAATTCGTGCACATAAAAATTTTGCGCAACCGCTATTAAATTTTTGATTTTTTTTTGTGGGCGCGGGTGTGCGGTTGCTAATTTTGCGTGAGAATATTCATAAATTCGGAAAGTACGTTTTTTTCCACGCGTTACTCGACGTTAATTTGTCTAAAGTGTTGCCGATATGCGAGCTTCAATTAGACATCTTTGTAACGCGATGACCGCTTCTAATTGGTCACAGAGAGACATTAATTTTAATTATTATATAACATCGAAGAGTCCGCGAAACGTTCAAAGTCGGCTCTGTTTTAATCAAGACCGTAATGAAATGTTGGCGCCTGTTCGTCGCCTCCAAGACACGCACAACTACACAAAAGAATTAAAAACTTAGAAGTAACCATCATTATAAGCAGTCTGCTTCTGACTAAACTAATGACCAAAACCGAAGTCATCATTTCATATTTTTAAATAGTCTTTTTTTTTTCATGTTACCGATGGCGATTCACGATGAAACATTTATTTTTTTTTCCGAAACACGAAGAACAAAAACACGATCTTGTTTGGTTGGAAATTTAAAACCTAAACGTCACGAGGGCGGCGTCCCTCTGTATTTTCACAAAATACCCATTTGATTTGACTTAATGGCGAAATTAACGACTATTTTATGTTCTTTTGCTTTTAGTAAATTATAGATCTTTATACACCCGAAGTTCCCTTAAAATGAGCCCTTGACACGCTCCCGCAAATATCATTGAAATTAGCACAATTGGGCGTTTTAAAGCGCAGTCTATTTTAATGTTAATCAATCGAAGAAGCATCTTCATCTAATTCGGTAGCTGGGGGAAACTGAGTGTCAGTTGTAGTAGGATCGATAACGGCGCCGCCAATCACAAAGCCATAGGGCGTCGCCGGGACGTCTTAAAGTTACCATCGCATTGTACCACTTGTCATTCAACGAGCTCGGCAATAAAGTCTTCGTTTATGAGCCTCTGGCTAACAAAGGATAAAAGCATATAATGGATTTGACTACTGTTGCAGTGGTTGACCGAAGTAGTTTCTTGAAGGTCGTCTTCTTATTAATTACTTCTTTCTCGACCGTACGAGAAATATTTAATCGATACCTTTAATGTTTGATGTCTCTTCAGCGGATAGTAAATTAAAAGAACCAATTTCTTAGCGCATATTAGCATAAATATAAAGCTTTATACCTGCCTTCTTAAATTCATTAGAAAAGCAAACTCCCATCTCGGCACCTACGACATAAAACAATTAAGAAGATGATGCTTAACTAATTTTAAACCTTTGTTCCAGGAACATCCTAGTCTGCGTGGAACGCCGTTGGCCATGTTGGCAGCGCAATGTAATAAACTATCGAGTAAATCTCCGCCGCCTCTCGCCGACGCAGCAGTTGGAAAAGGTTTCCACCCGTGGAAGAAAAGTCCGCAAAGTGCTCCTTCGCCAAATCAAACCGCTGCGGGAAATTCGGTTCCCAATTCTTTAGCATCGCAAAGATCGTCTGCCTCGAGCAGTCCTTACTCGTCTCGACCTGTGATGACATCTTGTTCTAGTGTGCCTACGTCATCGTCATACGGGAGTGATTTATATTTTCCCGGAGCCACAACACAATCGAGTGTTGCCGATAATTCTCACATACATCATCACCAAAATTCTCTTTTGGGAAAAGTCGAAAGTGCCGCAACGGCACATCATGCCGCACTCGGTTCGGTTTATTCTCGACATCCTTACGAATCATGGCCTTTTAATACCATGTCGAGTGCGTCGCATCACGGCGCCATAAAAAGTGATTCTGTGGCTTCCGCTAATACCTGGTGGGATGTGCATTCGGCCACCGCTGGAAGTTGGTTAGATATGAGCGGAGCTGCTGGTATGCACGCGCAAATGGCAGCAGCAAATTACGCCACCTCAGATTATTCGACTTTAACTCACTCGTTAGCGGCGTCCAACCATTTGTTATCTTCAGGTCAACATCTGTTACAAGACACTTATAAATCGATGTTACCGGGTGCACAAACGGTAGGCGCCTCTTTTGGTCTTCACCACACGGGTTCCGCTCCATCACCAACGTCGGCCGCTGCAAGTTTACCACCTCAAGTACCATCGCCGAGATCGCAAAGAAGGTATACTGGTCGAGCAACGTGTGATTGTCCCAATTGCCAAGAAGCCGAAAGGCTAGGACCAGCGGGCGTACACTTACGAAAGAAAAACATTCATAGTTGTCATATTCCCGGATGCGGAAAAGTCTACGGAAAAACCTCACATTTAAAAGCTCATTTAAGATGGCACACCGGCGAAAGGCCCTTCGTGTGCAATTGGTTGTTTTGCGGAAAAAGATTTACGCGGTCGGACGAACTCCAGCGTCATCTTAGAACGCATACGGGAGAAAAGCGTTTCGCTTGTCCCGTGTGCAACAAAAGATTCATGCGGTCAGATCATTTGGCCAAACACGTAAAGACACATAATGGTAACGGGAAAAAAGGGAGTTCAGAATCATGCAGCGATTCGGAAGAGAACAGTCAAAGCGATTTAACAAATAATGTTAATTCCCCGGCGTCTATAAACCACACACCTCCTCCGTCAGCGCCCTTAGGGGGACTCGATATAGTTAGCAGCTTAGATGTTAAACCACCGGGTTTAGTCTGAGGTCGGTGGGGTCCTACGCTGCTTTATCCCAATTACGGTCGCTAGCGGCGAGGTCCCCTTAATTGTTAACAGTGTAAAATAGACTTTTAAATATCTATTGAATTTTCAAATTTGTATAAACGTATTGTACATATTTATCTGTGAATGGACGACAGCTTTAGTAAAAGAAAATTGCTTCGAGTTTATTACTTGTGTATATAGTAGTATATTTAATTTTTTCCGTATATACACGCACGTTACCAATTCGAAAAACGTTCGAGGAAATTGTTCTTGTTGAAGGAACTCGTATAAAATAGCGCGATGTGTGTGTATATATGCATGAATGTATATTGTTATATCTATTATTATGTAAAAATGTGTTACGGTGACTGGCCGTTGAGAAACGTACAACGTGAGTTACGCATATCATATTTTTTATTAATTTAAAACAGGCTTTAATGATAATCGCCGCAGTAATGTCTAACATTCATATTCAGTTTCTATAAATTATTTATTAAATGATTTTTTTCATGATTACACGGCAGAACGAAAGTATTTATAATCTTGTAATTTTATATACATATTTCCGCCATGTTTCTCTTCTAGCCATAGAATCTGTAACTGTAAACAATGTACCTATCTGTAAATTTTGTCAGCTTTTGTGAACACTTAAATATAATTTTTGATCAATTATATATCTGTTATTTATTTCTTTTTACGTCGAGGTTTCGATGTGTTAACATCAATAAATTATGTCGCAAAGTCATAATTACGATACTGATTGCATAGAAGATTGAACCATTTTTTAGTGTAGGTATACTGGAATGATTTAAGAACTATAGTACATCGTGCAACGCAGAATTTCAACATCAAGTATTTTTACTAGAAACTCGTGACAAATATTTGAAGTAAAAACTCTCTTTACAGTAGGTATACATGAAAAAACAACGCTGGTTATTTTTAAATTCATAAATTGAAATTAAGCATAGGTTTAGATAAACCTGTTTTTCCAAAATTAAATGTTTGATAAAACCCGTATTCAGCTGGGCATACCAGTTTGTTATCAGTCTTCGCTGTGTAGACAATCAAGTTTTGTGTTTGTGTTACCAATTTTAGAAAGGCAAAAAAGGTAGGATTTTGCAATTGATCATAAAATTTGATTCAAATTTAATAATATTTATTTTTTGTGCCAAATACTAATACTCTTATACTTAAGGATACATAAAAGTAGTACCGTCAATTTTTTCCATCACTATACATGTGTCTAACATACGAAGCATTGAAATCTTGAAAACGGTTGGAATTACAAATATTGCTGAAGTTGCATATTTGAAATAAGTACTTTTTGCAAAAAGGATTCCAATATATTCTGAAAACATAATTTTGGATATTTGTTAATTTTTATTTAATTGTGACGTAAATATTCTAACAGATATGAATAAAAAAATAGTACTTTTACATTGATAATTTTTAAGCTGAACAAGATGGCGTTGATGTACCGAAGGTGTATGACGTTTCGTTTATGAAAATCTAACATTAATTTTCACTTTTTAGAAATACAGCTCCGCTATTTTAAACATGTCTCCAAATTTTTGGCAGCTATCATTTAAAATTATTAATGAATACAAAATTTATAAACATTTCTTCACAATACAAATACATCGCATAATCTTAATATTTTCAAATTTTAAATTCGACGATTATTGAATGAATTTAAACTAAATACCACCGAAAAAAAAATGTATGATAAACATGTGTCAAACCTACTTTATGCCACACTGAAAATTTTGTCTTCGTACCGCAAAAGTCGGTTGTGACACTTATTGAATTATAAATCATAATAGTACGTGAGCCCGTGATATAATGTGTCGGGAATTGAATCGAATTTAAAAAAGCTGACGTTTTAGTTCAAGCGGTGAAAATTTAAAAGGAAAATAAATCCGGAAAATGTCATAATTTGATTCTTTTTTTAATACTCTGCCCTTCAAGTCCCAATTCGATTTAAAAGAAAGAGAAATTGTTGGGATTATTGGTACTTACACAACGTAAACCGACGTCAAATTCAGAATTGATTTTCCGGATAACTGGAAAATTGTTATTTTTACAGATGCTAGAAAACTATATGAGAATCATAATAGAAACAGATAATGTTTTAATTATTCAAAAAAGAACTTTTCTCAAGATATCTCACCTTTTGCAGAACTCTCGATAAATATTTTTTTTCTGAACTCTTGAGAAAAGTTCAATTTTTTCATAAACAATTTTCTACTGAATTGTCGATAAATACTTTAAAGCTGTTTACTTAATCTATTACGGCAAATATAAATTTCCACGTTTAGGCTACACCGCACATTCACTCACTTTCTCTTGAAAACTATAGGTTCCAATAAAACTGCGCAAATTCATGTTTAATATTACAACTTTTCAATTTTTCGGAAAATTTTCCAGAAACCACGTTCTCAAAAATTTGCAGGTGTGTGTAAAACAACTTACCAATTCTTTAATCCTGACATTATTGCTTGATAGTTGCATCCCATAAACATCTGTGCATCTAAACAGTTTAAGCAACATAAAAAAATAATTGATTTTTTACTCTTGAAAATTTCTGCTCACATATTGGAAAAATCAAAAAACGGTTTTTCTGTGGTACGAAAATCCCAAGGAATTTTCTTATCAATCGTCAACTGTGCAAAAAAAACAAAAAATTTGTTACTCCCAAAAATTACTGAGAAAACTTGGAATTGAGAAAATCCAAAAGAAGCATTTTTTATATTATTAATGAAAAAAATAACAATTTTCAGATTTTCCGAAAAATTAATTCTGAATTTTAAATCGAATTGGAACTTGAGGGGCACAGTATTAAAAAAAAATCAAATTATGACATTTTTCGGATTTATTTTCCTTTTAACTTTTCACCGCTTCAACCAAAACGTCAGTTTTTTCAAATTCGATGATATTTCATCAAGAAAAAGCAATTTACAAAAAAGCTGACATTGCAATTGCCAATTCACATTGCAATGAGAATTGTATGGACCTGAACGTTTGGGACTGGATAAAAACGTCAGCTTTTTGACTTTGGTAACTAAACCATACCTTAGAAACCTGTCTGCAAAAAGCTGACGTACAATTTAAAAAAATATATTGCATTCAATATTGTATGGGCCCAAATCTAACGGTGAACTTTTTTGGGCCTCATGTCGCTGATCTGCACGTTTCATAGCATTCTACACTTAAGATTTCCGACACATTATGTCACGGGCCTACGGACTATAATAAAGTTTAAAGTTCAATATGTTTTTTAGTTTAAAAATAACAATGACAAGTTTAGATTAAATAAAATAATATTGATGATAGTTTTTTTTAATTTAAAGTCGTACTGAAAATACCTCTATCAAGCTGGAACCGCCACAACGCAAAATTAGAAACTATCACACTTCATAATAGACCTTTTCAAAGAAAGACATCCTTGTCAAGCTCGTGACGTCACTGCGAGTTAGCATTGCACATATGTAGGTTTCTGTTTATTTTGTGAGGATATTTTTGATTGAACTTCAGATTGGATAAGGGCTGATTAAATGTTAATTAACTGACCTATTGTTCAATGAAACCCACAATTTGCTTTTGGAGAAACATGTGCCTGTTCTAGCTCTATCTCAAGCTGGGACCCCAAAACAATAAGCATTTTCCAAATTGTTTCTAAGCTCTAACCGCCACACTTTTTATCAAAACACATCGAGCAGTTAATTTGACAATAGAGTAGTTAATTAGCATCTAGGTAATTAGTTCTTAATTCTTACACACAATTTTTCAAGATGACGTTTTCTTCTTTGTTTTTGGGTGTAGCGGTTGCAGCTTGATCACAAGTTAGAACCTTCTCCAAAAAACGTTGGGCATTTTATTTGATAATAGGCTACTTAATTAGCATCTATTTCAAGCCCAATCGGTTTTTCAAAATAATGTTTTATTCTTGGATTTTCGACCGCTTAATTTGAAAATAGAGTGTCTTTGAAAAACACCCATTCTCTTCAGTTTTTTGACGTCCGTTGTTTTGGTCCTACCACACAAATTTTTGCACCAATATTTTTTGAGTTATGGCGCCGAAAAGGGGTAGGTATTCTTCTTTTAATTTTTCTGTTGCGCCATATTCCCGCGTAAAAAAATGGCGGGACGCCACTCTATCGCAATCAGATTGCTTTGCGGTCAGCAATTATGGTCCTATCTAGCGAATTGCTCAGATCGATACTTTACAAGATATGATGTTGCAAAGGAACAAATTGCCTTTCGGGGTCATTTTCCGCGTGTGGAAGCATCCAAATGCAACGCTAGCGTGCTGAAATTACCCCTGTTTTACGGGCAACAATTTTGGTTCTCTCACAAATTCGAGAAATTGATAAATTTTGATATATGGACTAAAACTGCTCTAGCAGCACATTGTACGTAAAAGTGCATTGTTTAAAACTCCAAACACTTTTTTCTTCGATATCTCGAAAATATTTTTTGAAGATGCTGATAAAGTCCAAAAATGTTGAGCATCCAAAAAGCATGCGAAATAGCTGACTCGTGAACTTTCTCCACGGTGCTTTGTTTGCGAAAAAAGCGCGTAAAGCTGGACCACTTTTTCATCCATATATTAAAAAGTAACGATCTGAGCAATTTGTACAAATGGGCATCTGAGTGTTCTAGTGTAACATTCCGTCCTTTTTTCGCGCGAAAATGGCTCCAAAAGAAAAATTTCAAAAATTTCTTTGCGACGTCATAACCCGAAAATTGTCGCTACAATTAATTTGCGGAATAGGACCAGACATGTCGGGCGTTAAAAACTAAACAGAATAAGTGTTTTTCAAAGACACCTCGGACTCGTGAATTTCCGTCAATACAAGCGAATCTATTTGTTTAAAAAAAAATCATTTTCGAGCTTATGACTTGAAATATCGATTTTTTGAGTTTGGTCAAAAGAACTAAAATTGTAGCAAGCAAATCTCCCGCAAAATGATAACATTAAATGGCTTGTATGAGCACGGTCTCTGTTACAGCCAATCATAGGAATTTAACCCTTATCGTGTTTTATCGTGATTTAAATTGAGAAAGACGGAAAGCCAGACAGAAAATATGATATTGTATAAGTGTTGGAATAGATAGAGGCACAATAAAATGTGGTGAAGATGGGAGAAGAAGATATTATAAAAGAGGAGGATCTACAAGAGAGGAAATAAAAAGATAAAAAATGGAGGAAGAAGTATGAACAAGAAATAGTACAGAGAGATATGGACACCCAGAAAGAAGAGCAAAAAATATAACACGAAGTATGAAGAGTTAATAGCAGAAAGAAAACAAAGTACATAACCGGAAGAATGGGATTCGGTTAATCGCAAGATTTAGAGTACGAAATGAGGAAAATAAAAACAATCACTTGTGGAAGGACAAAGATAAGAGCTGTAAAATGTGTAGGAAGGGGTGAGAAAATATAGAGAATGTGAAGTTAAAAATTTTATTTAGATAAGTACTTTTTACTAGTCATTTATGGCATTATAATCTAGATCATAACATTGATCGATGAAGAATTTGATTCTAACTTAAATTGCTACGCATGAAAACTTATCTAAGGTTCTACTGTCAAGTCTTCCTCAGGTTCTAATAATTGAACTACAGTAACTTTTTTGGCGTATAACTAACGCACAAATACTTAGCTTTTCACTTACTTTATTATACTAACTCAAAGGGTTTAGTCGTCTTGAGTCTTCTAATCAGACTGGTGTTGTCGAGGAGCTGGATTGCCTCACAATTCACGTGGTAGAGAAAAGTCTTCGTTCGTGACATCTTGCTATTTTTGGGATTGTTTGATTAACTGTTTCTATTCCTAAAGGTACGTTTACATCTGACACGTATTGCATTATATTTATGTCAGACAGAAATCTGGAGTAATGTTTAAACATTGCGAGATTCTGATACATATATGTCAAATACAAATTCGGCGACTGTTTACATTTACACATATCATTGTCTGACATAAATATCATGCAATAAATGTCATGTTTCAAAGTATTTTATTTTGAAGTCGCTGGATAATGTGGTGATACTTTTGCTAACACAGCCCAAACCTGTAAGCCATATGTCCACATTCACATACTGGTTCAAGACTTGCTTATAGAGGAGCTATTTATTGTAAATGTATAACTTGGAGTTTCTTCCTAGCAACCAGTACTCCTTCTGTACTTTAGGTTAAATTCTTCTTTTTTTTTTGACGAGGGTTTATCAGCAGTGAAATAAGAGGAAGAGATTGAGTGGATGAAGAACGTGGTGGAAAATTATGGATAGAAAAAAGACAAAGAGAGATAATAAGGATATAATGAAGAAATGAGTGAGAGAAAGTTTTTTTTGTTTGTTTTGTTATTTTAAGAATTGTAGATTTGTAAAAACTGAATTATATGTTAATGTCAAAATAAGGCAAATAAATTAAATATACTAATAAAAAATATTCAGCAAAAACCCCCCTACAAGTCTATATATTGTTTTCCGTTGGCGCAATTATTTTACACTCAAATGACATTTTCCCTGAAAATGTTTAATTAATTGATACCCAACTAATAAATCCAAATTAAAACTTGGCTATGGACCCGATAAAATATTCGAAAGCAAACAAGTGACATATGAAAGCGTTAAAAAGGTAAGTAATATTCATTAATTTCTATTGATTGAAATGAAAAGATTCTTACAAGCTTGTTTCATTTAATGTAATGATTTGTAGTGCGAATAAAATTCGTTAACCGCCATTCCTTGCCCCGGGCCTTAGCTTTGTGTTTTTTGGGCCTCTCAGTGTTAAAAATATATGCGTTCCGATTTGACTTTGAACGTTTAAGTTTTAGACTTGAAGAAAAATAATCTATTGTTTCATCAAAATATAAATAAACAAAAAAAATAAAAATTATTAAATTGTGCCCTTTTATTCTAACAAAAAATTACTAAACGCAAAAGATTTGTGTATAATATTAATGGTTAATCACGTGTGTCGATAAAGCCAAGTAGTTCTTGTACAGTAGCACACACGCAACGAAAGAAAGTTATTGCTTTGATAACTGTATGCACTTTAACACTCACAGTCGTTACAGTTAACTGTTGGCATTTCTTAGTTTTATACTATTCATACGTGTCCATGTTACACGAGACACACATTTTACTTATTAATGGTTAATGTTTCAATGTATCGTTGCACTCTCCACCAAATTAGGTGAAAATGGAAAAAAAGTCAGACGTTTAAGAATAATTGATGGGTGCATTTACCAGGTTTGAGCGCTACTTGTAGCGCTACATTTTATCTAAAGCCGCGTTTACACAAAGTCTTTCAATAAGTTTTCCACAAATTGTGGCAATTTGTTGTTTTTCTACAAAATACAGCAAGTTTTTTCTATACAAGTCTTCCACAAAATTTCGGTTTCCCGCTCTGCGCAGGCAACTTGTAGGAAACTAGTGAAGAATTGTTTCCCCCTCTACACGTCTTGGACGTGGTGTCGGGCGGTACCATCACTCCGCCCTATCCCTAGCGCAACGAGGGTCTTCCAATATCTTTGGGGGCCTCTTGTACAGTGGCTGAACATAATGACACAGGAGCCGTGGCAATAATTGCGTCTTCTTCGTCCGATATCTTGACAATACTGCTACGTGACAAAACTTTCGCGCCAATTCTATGACAACAAATTTTTCACTTACTCAAGAAGGACAACTTGTTTAGTTTTCTACAAAATTCTTTGTTGCTTTAAATTAAAACGGCAATTTTAGTTTTCTATAAAAATCTTCCACTAAAAGATTTCAACTTTTTAGTTGTCAACTTCGATGTAAACGTGACTTTATGCTACATCGAAACATTGCGGAAATTTGTCAGTTGTCAAAATACCCGTGAAATATTTATATCCTTCAAAACCGTGTTTAGGTTGTTGGAGTGCGTTCAGAAATTTTGGATTACTTCATTCCAATGCATATTTATGAACGGCCGGAGTTAACATTTATCGGACTTGACAGTTGCTTGACACTACTACCAATATTCGTTTGTCACTGCGAAATCAAAGCAGTAATTTTAAGCGTAAGTAATTATTATGTGAAAGTGAATATTGCTGAAGATATATGTGGATGAAAGGAGGAAACGTGTTCTTTACAGTATATTACTCACGAAAAAGAAACGTTGCTCTTTGTGCTCGAGTTGTATGTGCCATTTACAGTTTTATTAACGTTTTTTATAGAAATAAAACTGTTATAACTTTGATTTTTTAAACTCACGTCTAGCCTTCAAAAGGAACTATTTGTTCCGATCCAGTAAACAAAGCATCAGTGTCTTATCGATTGTCGCTGTGGAGAGACTAAATCTCGAGCGTGTGGTGCAAATTTACATAAACAAAAGGTAGGATTTTACTATTATTGATCTTAAAGTTTAAGTCAAATAATTATGATAGCCTTGTGTAGAAAGGATGAATGAAAACCATCTAGGAGTTACTACAGGTTCAGTCGCTAGTGTGCAAGTGTCCGACTCTTTTCTGAAGGTATAGTAAGGAAAGTAAATCAAAGATATATCTAACCAGAATTTGTAACTTTGGGTGAGTGTGAGAAAAGAGCCCTTATCTTCAACACCCACTTTTCTGTAAAATGTCAAATGTCATTTTTTTATAAAATTTAAACACGACCATTAAACTTGATACTATATGATGAAAAGCATTTTCTTTTTACCCTGTTTAAGTTCAGTACATAAAATAATAATTTAAAATAGTCGGTGTTTAAAAATAAAACACATTTGAAACAGTGATTCAAAACTGTATTTTGTAGACATAAGGGTCCTTAGTATCAGAAACTCCGTTAAATATGCGTTAAGAAGAACAATGATTAATTGAACTGAATTGAAGGCACCCTGAAATATAATATTGAATCATAAGTTTTTAAAATTATTTTTAATTTAATTTTGAAATATACCAGTTGTTGTTATTAAAAATACAGATTTTACTAGTCACACTGTAGGTACTTTTGAAGCAAGCGGAAAATTGATTTCTAAGGCTAACATGAGCAGAATAAGTATGAAAAAAACAACTCTTTTTAATAAATACAAAAGTGAAAACTGTGTTTTTTCAAGTAAAAATCTATAAAAATTTATAAACCCACAAATTTTTACGAATTTTAAATTTATAAAACAATTACCTACATGTTACAATTAAAATTTTGATTTCTTTCATTCAAACATCATCATATTTCAGCATGAAAATCATGTTACGTCAGTTTGAAAGAGTTTAGAGACTAATTTCTAATGACTGTGAATAATCTGCAACTTACATATGACTTTCGTCATCTGCCTATTATTTTAATTTCCATTGAATTTTTACTGTGTTAAAAATAATACAAATTGTACAGAAAAGATTTTATTTGTTCATATTTTGTTTAGCAAACTATATATTTATTCAAGTTCTTATTATATATATTTGCCTCAATTTCGTAGAAGCTTTATTTTATTGTTATACAATCGAAAAAAAACTATTCGAATAATAATAATAACTCTTCACAAGTAATAAGGGCGTTCTAATATTTGGTGTGATCGTTTTCAAATCATAAATTCCGCCCACATACATTAAAGGTCTTATAGGTTTTTCTTGTTATTTGAACAATTATTTATTTACGATGTTTAGTGTAATAATATTATGTGTATTATACATAACGCCTTATGTTATTTTTCTTTTGTATAATTATAAGCACATTACCGAGCGTGGTGGTATCTAAGGAAAATAAGTTTCGAGTTTTATGTAACGTTGTATTATTACGGTGGTTACCTATTATTTACCATTACATTTGTGTAACATTATTTTATAATTTTTGACTGAGATATATGATGCAACAATGTTTGATTTATTATGGTATTTCTATTGATTGATTCAAATGCAAGATTGTTTTTTTGGTGTGAGAATTTTACGTTAATGTAATCTAAGACTATAAAATTTAACTACGTTAAATAAAATAAAAGATGTCGACAATAGACCTTACAGCAAAATAAATTACGATTGAAAACGGCACCAGTTCAAATTTTTGGTGGATTTTTAAAAACGCCAAAATTTTGAAACAATAAATAGATCCTGGTTAATAATTTACTTTTTCCACTAGTGAAGTGGACAATTATTGCGTCTCTAGCCAACTGGGAAGTTGAATTTCTCTATTAGTGGTTAATAATTTTTTCTATTGTTGACCTAGGTTAATAATGGACAATTTCAAATTTTTTGAGAATCTAAGAATAGTTGTTTAACAAAAACGAGTGAAACATAATTTTGTATATCCAGGAGATTATCTCTAACGTATTTGCTGCTTAAAATTACCTAACACGATACAATTATTTGAATAAAAATGCCATTAGTTTAAACTTCGCGCCCCCATCCCATAACTGCAAATACATAACCTGAATTTATTTATTTATTAAATATGATGGTAGAATCAGTTTTTTCAGGTTTCCCAAAGGAGATTTAACCAGGCGAGTTAAGTTACATCAAGAATTTTAAGTAAATTACAAACATTTGGTTGTAGGTGTTTTTGAATGGTTAACAGAATCTGGAAGGTCCGATCTGTTGCATAAAAATGTCGACTCTAAAAACTTAACGAGTATGTGGCGAACACTTGCCATTCCTAAATGAATTACAAGTGTTAATTTCTGAAACCAATATTCAAATGATGCAAGGTATATTGGCGAAGCAATAAATGCCCGTTAACATCTCTAGCTATACCAAAACTACTCAAGCTTGCAGCTCAAATACTCTTAGGTAAAAGAAAATTACGGAGGAACATTCTTAAATTGTAACGTGAAAAGAAAGCACTTCAATTCAAGTTAACATCTCCCAACGATTACTTCCCGAAAGCAGAACACAAATTGTGACAGCCCAAGTGGACTTAAAAATAAACCACTAAGAAGCAGGAGATATACAGAGGAATACAAACAATTTTCACTAAAATTATATTTTACGAGCCCCAAATGTTAATTTTAAAGTAGGTTTTAAATTTTTGCCAGCTCAAACTGCTAAGTGATCATGGTTAGAGTTATGTATAAAAGTTAAACAACCCTTGTGCTACATCTTTACAAATACGATATGCAAAGGTGACAAATTGAAGTCGATAGTATTAAACTGCATAGAAAAGCTACAACTACAATGTGGTGCCAATGTTAGGGCAGTAGTAAAATTTTCGAAACCTAATTAAAAGAATAGATGTATCACCGGAAAAACCATACCTTTTCGTAAACGATAAGAAAATCTATTATTTCTTCAACAAAATTTATTGAAGTCGGTGCAAAATAACTTGATTAAATACGATATAATCTTTAATAACAAAAAAGCATCTTGGAAAGACATTAAAATTTCTACATGTCAGACAAATCTAAACCGCTGCGATTGGCTCCAAAATCAACTAATTTACATATTACTCCGAATAATTTTCAGAAAATGAAGGTGAAATATATCACACAAGTGTTTAGTGAATCAGTTGCAGTTGGTTTCTCAACGTATGTAGCTTTTAATGCTTTTGATTTATTTGCATTCCTGTGCTACTTGATTTTTACAAGAAAAATGTTTATTTTTTATTTTTGGCTTAAATTTGGCTAGTAGTGGAAAAAATAGTATATACAACATGGTTCACTTCACAACCTTGGTGTATAATATACTATTATTAAAATAGTTATGTGTGTATCAAGGCCAAAAGTGTGTCTTTTTCGGACGAGTTTGAGATTTAAAAAAGCAGAAGAGGACGAAATCACACTTTTTGGCAGAGGTACACACAAAATTTTATTGGTGACTTTTATTATTGAATTACACTATGCGTATAATTAGTGGAACCATTAAATCTACTCCTCTTCATTGGCTTCCTGTTCTTTGTAATATTACTCTATCGAACATTCGACGAAAAGCTGCGTAAAACGAGAATGAGATAAATGCCAACTCAACAAAAACTTACCAATTTGAAGTGACATTGAGAATCTTCCTGCCAAAAGACTTAAATCTCGATGTCCTATATGGTTGCTAGACTACTTAAGTACGGTTTTTTCTGAAAATCATGGTCGGGAGTTGATGTTTTTAATAAAAATCTCATTGATGATCCAACAATAGAAGTCCCGGACTTTGATGAAAAAAGAAAAATTTAGTCAAAAGTAAATCGCATAAGAACAGGCTATTAAAAATGCAACTCCACGTTGTTAAAATGGGGTGCGATTTCAAATCCAAATTGCGACTGTGGAAACGAACCAGAGACAGTTACCCATATTGTAAAGGATTGTCAATTAACAATATTTAATGGAGGGTTTGTTAACATTTATAATTTAACGGATGAAGCTATATTATGGCTTTCGAATCTGAAGGATGTCTGAAGTTCAGCAATATTTTGTATTCACTGTCCTGATTACTTGCTATTTCTTTAACTTACTATTTTTTCGTAGTGACTGGTGCTTGGACCGGTCCATTATATGTCGGCATGAAATAACTGTGCTGTTATATTTTATGTTGTTATTTACCTTTAATGTTTACACACTTAATTAATATCATTACATATAAATACTAAAGTGGGTAGAGTTGGCATGTTTAGGTTTTAGTGGTTTCCTAAACCTCGAAGCAAATGCTTTGCCAAGACGAACCAATCCACAATTGCACACGGTTTCGACACCACACTATGCAGGTTTATACTGATCTTCTGGGGCACAAAATCATCACAAACTTTTATCAAAGAACGCCATATCAAATATTAAATCAGTTTAAGTACATTTCCACGTTAACCTTCTTAATAATATTTATTGTCAGATTTGAAGTTTTAAAAAATGCATGTTTTACTTAAAATTGTCTTTTTTAGAAAAAAATGAGCAGTCGTGTGAAATATATAAAAAAACGATATAAATTAAAAAATTAAAAAAACTGACTCAAGCTCACTCTTAATTGAATTCGAGAACGAATTTTATAACACATTGCCTCAAATGAAGTGGGCATTAAAAAGAACTTTGTACCAGCCTGAAGTATTGCTGAAAATAAATTATTTGCCAATATTTTCCATGGTACAAATCCCCGATTTTGCTAGTGTGGAAAAAAGTTCGCAAGATCTCCGGATGCAAACAGCTTTCACGGGCTCCTGTTTTGCGGGTGGACTACGTCGTGGTAGCCGATCCGGCAGAGGTAGTCGAGAAGTTAGCAAATCATTTCAAGCAGGTCAGTAGCTCGAGTAATTCCGCCACTAACTTCCTCGATCAAGCAACCTCGATTTTAGCACCGACATCGAATACACCTACAATACGCTTTTCACAAAACAGTAGTGAGATCTGGCTCTTTCTAAATTAAAAAAAAGCTGTCCCAATAATGATACAATTAATTACTCCTTCTGTAAGCAAGACGACGACTCGTTTAAAGATTGCATGCTAACGACTTTCAATCGAATATGGTCCGAGGGCTTAAGAACGATAAAGACTCATCGATGACTTAATATTATGGGCGTCATGTCTAAGCAAGCTTTGGTGGATGTAGAAGAATAATCATTTGGTGAGGCATCAGTCCGGTTTTCGTGCTGGAAAATCATCACTAGACAACATGGTGCACCTCGAACTGTCCATCATAAAAAGTTTCGATGGCAGACGTCACCTAACAACCGTTTTCTTCGATATCGAGAAGGCTTACGATATGACGTGGAGATTTGGAGTTTTAGAAAAACTGTATAATTGGATTACAGAGGCAATCTGCACTCTTTCACTTTATCTTTTTTAAGAGAAGGGCATTTTAGAGTACGTTTGGGGCTGGAGACATTTAGTCGTCGAACGTTGGAAAATGACATTCCACAGGATTCCATTCTGAGCGTCACACTTTTTGGGATTACCATTAACAACATTTGTGACAACTTAGACCCCAGTATCGTCCGAAGTATATACGTCGACGATATTGTGATTTTTTTATTCGATCTTTTAAAATCCGACGTAAATCGAAGACTTTAAGCGTCGATTGACACTTTAGTGTTGTCGGGCATGAATAGAGGATTTAAGTTTTCCATCTCAAAAATTGCAACACCTAGAAGTTGTTGAACGATTTTAATGAAATTTTCAGAAAACGTCTATTTTCATTAAACAAGGTGATGATTAAAATTTAAAAACAAAAAACAAAAGCTTAAAAAGTTTTTTCAATAATGAGTTGTTCCGCCACTATTTGTAATGCACTCATCTAGACGGCTTGGCATGCTATCGATCTATAGCTGCTTGTGGTATATCATTCCAAGCTTCTTGAATCCGTTGCTGAAGATCGTGTAAATTATTTGGAGAGTGCGGTAAATTACCCAGTCGCCTACCAATCATATCCCATACATGTTCAATTGGCGACAAATCAGGCTACCGAGCAGGCCATGAGAGGACAGCAATGTTAGATTCTTCCAAAAACCGTGTTGTAGCCCTTGCCGTATGAGGGCGCGCATTATCCTGCTGGAAAATGGGTTTTGCAGCCCCTGAAGATATGGAAGGCCAACTGGTTGTAGCACATTAGCAATGTAACCAGCTGCGTTAAGGTTGCCGTCAATAAAGACCAAGGGTGATCTGCTACCATAACATATTGCACCCCATATCATAACTCCTTGAGTGAGGGCTGTATTGCGTGCCACAAAAAATGTTAGATTTTTACGTTCTCCACACATCCGTCTGATCCTCCTACGACCATCGTGGGCCCACAAGCAATATCGGGACTTGTCACTAAACACAATTTGATGCCATTCTTGCACCCAATTAACCCTTTCGTTGCTCCACTCTAGTCTGCGTAGACGGTGAAGTGGTGTAAGAGGAAGACATAAAAATGGACGATATGAACGCAAGTCATAAGATGACATTGACATTGTAAGTCCTGTACCTCTAATCCAATCATTTGCAATTGATCGAGTTGTTGAAAATCTATCTCTTGTGGCCAAAACCCTTAAGCGACGTTCTTGGCGATCTGTAGTCCTTCGAGGACGTCCAGATCCACGGCGACTATGTTGAACCCCTTTCTCGGACCATTTGGACCAACATCTCAATACCGATGAAACATTTCGGTTTACACGACGAGCAATTTCTCTTAGCGAAAGTCCGGCCTCTCTCATACCAATAATACGGCCACGTTCAAAATCACTTAATTGGACAAAATGTTGATGTTGACGTACTCTCGGCATTGTTTTCAAGTTCAGAATGAAATTGTGAAGAAACAACAACAATTTGCAAACTTGACAGTTACTAAATGGTCTAATACTTCAAATTTATTGTTACTATGTGCTATGGAAACAACAGGCAAAAAACAAAACTACTGGCTAGATTTTATTCAAATTTTAATCATCACTTTGTTTAATGAAAATAGACGTTTCCTGAAAATTACATTAAAATCGTTCGATAACTTCTAGATGTTGCAATTTTTCTGGAAGTCAGTATATATAAATCCCTGATAGTATCTAAGTTATATTACGGCTCGATCGTGTACGGTTCGGCAGCGCAGTCAACCCTAAATTTGTTAATGCAGGTATCAGGTACGCCACTTGAGCGTTTTATACAACCCCAAGGTCTGGTCTGTATGCTGAATCTGGCACATCGTCTCTTGAAATACGCAGATCTATGTTAGCCCTTTTGTACAATGTCAAAATTAGAATGTGGGGTAGTGGCAACTTAATTTTATAGTAAGGGCAATCCTTTAAGTAAAGCAACAAACATCTCTGACTTTGTCGGTGCAGGATCGGACTAATATTCCTAAAAACCCGTCATGGGAAAAACAGCACAACGAGGAAATAAAATTATTAAAATTAAACAAAAAATTACTATTATCTACGATAAAACCCAAGATTCTCGAAAAATAGATAGATGAATGGTCACAAAGCGGCGAGTTTTTAAAAACAATAACTGATTCTATAAGTGGCTCTAGGACTAAACCATTAACTCGTAGAGAACATGTGATAATCACAAGACTGCGTTTAGATCATACGAAACTTACTTCATCGTACCTTATAAAAGGTGTTACGCTCGTCTTGGTGTGAGAGGTGTCAGAACATTTGAACAGTATGACACATCCTAGTGGAATGTCCTGAAATGCAGGATTTTATAACTATGAGATACAAAATGTAGAGTTACGAGATTTTTTAAAATACGATAAATGAAGTGCTGAACGCATGATTAATTTTCTAAAACAATGTGATTTTTTTGATGAAATTTAGACCACCAGACCTAGATGTGCAAGAATATGGATGTGCAAAGACAACACATCTGTAAATAGTGCTAATAACAATAGATGTTGATGCACTTTAAACCACAAAAAAATATATTAATTGAAACAAAGTTATGTTGATAAGACATTTATTATTAAAAAATTTCAATATCAATCTGTCACTTTCTAACATCGTTATGTAATTTAGAAATAGATGGCGCTACCTTAGAGCGGCCGAAAATGAAAGCGGCCAGAAAACACATATTTTTCGACCGGTTTTGAGTACTAAAAATTCACTTTTTTGTTAGGGTCGCTCAAAACAATATTTTATGTTACAAGGACGAAAAATAAAATATTTCGAACGATTTGCTATTATTGGTTGTTCCACGTGCATATTTTATTAAGGTCGTTGTTAAGTATTATAATTTTAGTTAACGTTAATAGTCAACTATACTGTACAGAATTATTTATATTTTGTATATAGAAATATTTTTAATGTCAATTAATTACAATGTCGATCTAATTAACAATAAATTCATTCATTAGTAAGATGGCAATAATTTTTTTGCTTTGCATCTTCAACTCTTGCAAAGTTAACTCGATCTTCCTTCATTTCTACATTCGTTGTCTTTTATTGCTAACCAGAATCAAGTTGTCTTAAATAATGTAGCCTTCAATTCCAAGTCTTTTCAATGCAATCCATTTTTTATTATCCTTTTAGTTTCTTGATAAAACTCTTTACCCAATTGAAAATTATCTTTTTATCTTAAGTTCTTCCGGCTTTATTCCTTTTGGTACTGCTCTTAGCATATTTAGTTTTGATTTCAATATGATGTTCAGGCGGTGTCTTACCGTCTACTAGTGGTGTTACTCTATAATAGAATAGTAATTGTTGTAGCTTTTCTTTAATATTCACATTTTGAACACTTACCATTGCTTTTAATTTCTGTTATACTGTTTTGTACTAATCTTTCGGCCAAACCATTTGTCCCTGATTTGGGGCAGAAAATAATTGCGTAATTCCTTGACCTTGTACAAACATTTGTAAATTCATATGATTTAAAAATGTTTGCATTGTCCGTAACTAAAATAAGTAGAAGACCTAGACTTACAAAAATATTTCTGAAAACTTTTATTGTACTTTCTGAAGTTAGGAAGATGATTGATAATTGATTTCTAACTAAATGGACCAGCATAATCAACATGAATTCTTTGCCAAGGCTTTTTAGGCTACTCCCAGTGATGAAGAGGTGCTTTTGTAGGTTGTTTGGGTACTTCAGCGCAATTGTCGCATGATTTAACTAAAGTTTTTTTATCAATTCTTTTCCGTGTAAGTACTAGAACAACTTTTTTGTAGCCCAAAATATGGTTGTTGCCTCTATATGACTGTAATTTTTCTCTGCATTTTTCAATGTTCTGGAAATAAAATGTATCGGCTTTAGTACACCATTTACTTTATTTGATAATATAGTTGCCAGGCCAAATTTTTTTAAACGCTCGAAGTTCTTCGTCTACTTAAATTTTACATCTTTTTTTAATTAAGTTAGTAACATGGTGAAGCAGCTCCGATGTTCGTGGTATATAAAATCACAATAAAAATAACGCTAAGCCAATAAATGAACGTACCTCACCAACGTTTTTAGGAACAGGAGTAGCCATAGTAGCAAATACTTTTTCTGGATTCTTTTCTAGTCCTTCTTCTAAAATAATATATTCGAGATATTTAATTCATTTTACAAAAAAATAAATTTTTGTGAATTTAAATGGATGTTGCATTTTTTTAAATGGTCCGAGACATTTACAATTAAATTTTGTTAGCATTCTTCTCGTGAACGTCCTTGTATGACAATGTCATCAAAATATGCTAAGCATCTGTCTAGACTACTTAATATTTGATCTAAAATTCTGTGGAATAAACTTGGTGCTGTTTTCAGCCCAAAAAATTATCTTTTTGCTTTATACGTCCCACTATGGGTGTTGATACCTGCTATCTAAGCACTTTTTTTTATTCAATTGTATATGTAAATAAGCTCTAGAAATATCTAGAACGCAGTAATAGCTTCCACTTCTCAATTTTATAAATAATTCTTTAATCTTTGGAATGGGGTAGTGTGCATCTACTAACTGTTTATTTACAGGTACTTTGTAGTGTGCACACTATCTCACTCCTTTGTTGTTTGCCTTTGTTACAATAACTAAAGATGTTCCTCATGAGTAATATTTAATTTTCTCAATGAAACCTTGTTGCTTAAGAGCATCCAATTCTTCATTAACGTTTGGTAATAGTGCGAATGGAACTGGACGATGTTTTAAGAAAATAAATTGTGCTTCTTCTCCTAACTGAAGTGAAACCTCTACTTTAGAAATAATTCCTGCCGTTTTATCCCAGACCGATTGGTGTTCATATAAAATATTGTCAATATTTTTACTGACTTTATGCTGAATAGCATTAATTTTATTAACACTGGTACAGTTACTTAATCCTTCTTTTAAGAGATATAGGCCGATGTACACTCATGAAATTTAAAACTTGGACACCACAATTTCTGTAAACAAAAGTTTGCACATTGTGAAGCGGGCTTAAGGGTATCATTTACAATTCTAACAGCAGGTAGTCTCAGCAGGGGTTATCTTATAGAAGGACTGTAGAATGAATCATTACACTAAGCACGTTTTAGAAAATAGGTAATTTACGTTGCTTACTTAATTTTTTCTTTAAAGAATATATTTGAAGGTATCGCTAATTAAACACCATAGCTCGATTAATTATCGAATCAAAATTTTGTTTAGGAAATGTTTACAAAATAAAATTAGAAATAATTTTGATTTAAAAACGTCTACAAGCAATAACTTTTAAATTAAATCAAAAACTAAACATGGTTATTTGGGTTGACTGATTATTACTTATTTTTAAATAAATCTAACCTACTAATTATTGTAAGTTATTAAAAAAAATCATTAAACTCTCTATTCATAATATTTAGTCCTTACAAAATGTATATTTTATGACGTTTCATTTTTTTCTGTAGTTAATATAAAAAGTGAAAATAAAAACTAAGGCAATTCTTATTGTCAACGTATATATTTAGTTTTTTGACAAGAATTTATTACATAATTATAATTAAGATACCAAGTTATAGTTTAAAATTAAATGAAAACGTTTTTTTTAAATAAAGGTATTACTATATAAATAAATATAAGAAATCAATAATGGGTGTGACCTCCATTATTATTGATACATTCTTGGAGGCGTCTGCTCATTGACGCTATCAAGGTATCAATATAATTAATATTAATCGTTTCCCATGCGGTATCAATGGCTGCAATTAGTGCCTTCAAATATATTCTTTAAAGAAAAAAATTAAGTAAGCAACGTAAATTACCTATTTTCTAAAACGTGCTTAGTGTAATGATTCATTCTACAGTCCTTCTATAAGATAACCCCTGCTGAGACTACCTGCTGTTAGAATTGTAAATGATACCCTTAAGCCCGCTTCACAATGTGCAAACTTTTGTTTACAGAAATTGTGGTGTCCAACTTTTAAATTTCATGAGTGTACAATAAAATTAACCTATTTAGAATTCAACGTTGTTACAATTGAACTAACCTATTTAGTATTCAATTGCAGCAACGTTGAGTACTAAATAGGTTAGTTTTATTGTAAATCGGTCTATATCTTCTAAAAAAAGATTGAATAACTGTACCAGTGTTAATAAAAAGATTGGAGAAGTATTAATTTTGTGATTTTTAATGATATCCATACATGACACTTGTGGAATACCGAGACGTCTTAAAGGATTCCTATAGAGAATTGGTTGTTTTGTATACCGACGGGGCCAAAAATAATCATGGGGTAGGAGCAGCCATCGTGGTGGACGTAAAGCCGCACGCTTGGTCATTGCCCTCAGACGCTACAATACAGTTTGTGAAACAGTATGCAGTTCCAGAAAAAAAGACGTGTATCGATGGGAAACTTTAAAAAACAGAAATAGACAAAATCAAGTAAGGTTGACACGACTGAGAATCGGACATACACAGTCATTACGACCCACTCGCACTTACTCACATTATCCCCTCCGCTTGTAATTACTGCGACAGTCACCGAATTTCAGTAAACCATTTACTATATCCCGGCAACAAACGTTTCGGAGTTGGTTATGACCATGTCACTATTGAATTCAATGGTTTTATATTTGTTTGTTTTCTGTTCTTCTCAATTTGATTACTATACGTACTACTCACACATACCTTAGATAGGTGTCCCTGCCTTCTACATTTCCCACATCTAAGTTTATGCTTTGATCTGCATGCTCCTGTAACATGATTACTGTTCCCACAACACAAGCATAATCCGTTATACATTTCTACTTTATTGTATCTACTTTGATAACTATTGTCAGCATACGGTACCTTATTATTCAACGTTTTTGACGTTTCTTGTGGTTTTTTTCTTTATTAGTCTATTTTTTTATTGCAACCATTACACTTCCATTTACATTTTTGGTAGTCACATAATTTTAATGCAGGTATGTAATTTGATCATTTGAATTCTTGATAGAATGTTTTTCTAATATTTCTATTATTTCGATATATGTCAGGTCATTTGGTTTTTTAGGAGCACATAATGATTATAATAAAATTTGTTGCTTTGCGATTTGGACATCGTTCGTGTTGGCTGTAAGTTGTCGTAACCTGAAAAAAATTTCTATAGTCTTTCCTTATATAAAGAAAATCTTCGTCTTTGGTAGAAATTTCAAAATTAACGCTATGTGACATTAATGTGTGGCTGACTGGACTAGCCGTCGCAGCATTATTAACAGCTTTTGAAGAGCATGTAATATTGCTGTTTGTGCCCCTTCCGTCATATTGAATGGACTGTATTTTAAGTAAAATACTAGTATAAACTTCACCAAACCTTATGCAGTGAGTGTCACTGAAGCTAAAAAATCAGTGTTTTTGTAAAGTAATACTTCCGATGAACAAGACGGACACAAAAATTTCGAAAACTAAAATTACCAGCGTATAATAGAATTTTTACTGACCATATTTCCGAAGAAAAAAATGCAGATTATTCGCTGATTTTCCTAAAATAAAAATAATGAGATTCCAAAATTCACGCACTTATAAGTTTAATTGTTGTACGTTTCACCTACCCTTTCGCAGGAAGTTAATGATTGAGAAGTATTTTTGGAAACATTATGTGTGTCTCATCCTCTGTCTTCAAAATTTACACTCGTAAAAATTTGTGTTAATCAATTTTAGTTATTTTCATGTAATCGGGGGTCAACGGCGTTAGTTGCGAGGTTACAGTTATTACAATTTCTTTCTTTAAGAATAATACGTATTTTCTTCACAGAGTGCGAAAAGGTAGGTAGAAAGAATAACTTTAACTTCATAGTGTTGAATTTTGGAATTTCAATAATTTTTTTTGCGAAAATCATCCAAAATAATCCACATTTCTTTTTGGAAATATGCTCTCTAAAACGTCGATTTTACGTTAATAATTTTAGTTTTTCGAAATTCACCGCCCCCTTCTTAACTTCTATCTCGTCACCACTTTTGTTATGTATTTATAATTTTAGTTAACGGTAATAGTTAATTATACTGTACAAAATTATTTATATTCTGTATATAGATATATAGGTAATTTTGAAAATACATTACTTAGGAGATTTCAAATACATTGCAGAAGTGTCTACGATTTAGAAGAAAAGAATGATGAGTATTTCAGCCTAATAGCACTAATTTTTAAAACTGCTGAAAATTCGTACTCATATTTATACATATCCGAACTTTTAAGACTTTCATAAAATATATATATATATATATATATATATATATATATATATATATATATATATTTGTTTTTTATTTATGATAATTTAGACTATTTAATTTAACTATTATTTTTAAAGCTGCCTGATTTAATTCATGGTATAATAAGAAATAATTAAAATAAGAAGTAAAATGCAATTAAAGAAAAACACATAATTCTTATAATTTTTATTGTAATTATTAAAGGGGACGCAAAATTCGCATTATGAAAAGTGCAGTAATAACTTACACAGGGTGGTCCAATTTACACGGCAGGACTTCATCAAATCATAGATAATGTTAAAATACTGACAGTTTCTCAATACATATATTCGGGAAAACATCCTTTTTTAAAAAGGTGTGATTGCACACCCATATCTCCATCGCAGGTTTTCGTATTTAACCATAATATTCCTTAAATCATGAAGGATTCTTAGGTCATACTGTGTGCCAAATTTAAATTTTTTTTAGACGATTATTTTGGCAATATTCAAAATAATATACTTTTTTTCAAAGTTTAAAGTATCTCCAAAAGATGCTCTCCTGGATAAGTTATAAATTAGACCACTCTGTATAATTTTAAATTAAAACTTTTATATGATTTCACTGCTATTTTAAGTATAATAAATTAATTGTCATATTATTTAGAAAACATTTCCGGACAAAGTTATGATCATAAATAGACGTAAAAGGGAAAAGGAAAAATTAATTTTAAGCAAGAAATCGTTTCTTGTTTGATCCATTCTTTAGTAGTGTGCAACACACCAACATTCATCCATATAGTCTATTCAAACTTAAATTAAAACTTCTGCTTGATTTAATTATAAGGTTTTAGTTTTCCCAAACTTCTGGAGCTTTTTTGTAAGAGTGGATGGGTCAACAAAACTCCACTTATTTTAAAAAGTGCCGACGTTTCGGTCAGGAGATGTCTGACTCTTATCGAGGCTATAAAGAATTAGGAGCCAAAAATTGCTAACACATTCTTTAGTTGATGGTCTTGATTTAACTCATTATTTTTATGAAAATTATGTAGTAAGTGTCAATGCTATATAATCATTCACACGATTGTTATTAGACGGGATAGAAAACATGTGATCATTGAAATGCTGTATGGTTTCCAAAGAAAGAAAATTATTATTTTGTACCCTGTTTTTTTTTACTATCATTGTAAATATATATCTTGATTTATGACAAATAAGTTTGGCGTTACAACCTCATGCTATATCGTAGCGGGTGCAAATAGTAATCTACTTAGTTCCAACAATTTGCCGACAGATAATGTAACCAGTTTAATAAAAGTAGATTTTTTGATCATTAATGCCAACTAAGTTTTTTGAAGCTGTAGATTACTATTCGGATGTGTTACGATAGCAAGAGATAGTGTCGTAAATAATGGGCACCTACTTTTGGATATTTAGCTGACATACGCATATTGTACAATTGTACACTTACATTGGTGTTTTCTCACCCCGGAGAGTACCAAAAGAACCAAACAGCTTACCAGTAATTCTAGGATTTCGACATATAACGTATAATCATATAAGAATTAAATTTTGATTAATTAAGATTAACACTATTTTTTCAGGACTTGCTTGTGCACAGCATTCTTTGATTAGTTTTCATGTAAGTATTGAAAACATGCTGTTTACGCTTAACTGTTTCTTCTAAAGAAAATTAAAAGTAAATCATTTCGGTACCTACATCATTAATTAAAATTAATTGAGTTTGTGCAGATACCTGATAAGATAAACATATATTTTGACTGTAAAATATTTTCTTACTGTTAAGCTCAGAATGCATAATTTTTTTTTCGGCGTTGCAACTTTGTGTTACGCTACTGATGTGTGCGGTAAAGGATCACATTAACGCACGTCTTCAGCCACATGAAATCAAACTACCCCTTAAAAATCCTATTTTACAAAAAAACATCCAAAAGTGCAAAAAACAGATACAGCTTGATTGATATCAAAAGGCTACACATTTTCTAAGAAATCCAAAAATATAATGAAAATTGAGGGTTGCTATTTGAAAAAATGAAGTTGAGCTCAACAGCACTTTTTGGGAATACTTTGTAGTCTTAAAAATATTTTTAGATTGCGCAGCTTAGAAAACTATGGCAACATGCTATTTTCAGTTTTCATCTCTCTTGAACCGTTTAGCCGTAATCGAGCAAACTCATACTAATGGGACACCCTGTATATAAATTGTTGTTTGTCACTATTTCATGCTGTCGCAACACGTCCAAAATAGTAACTGGTTTTTAATTAGGTATCTCTTTTCTTATAAGCGACGATGAGTTTCTTACGACAGTATCGCTGACGCAGCGTCTTTGTCAATTTTTTTTTGAAAATTTTAAGTGTCAGATACTGTTGGGCAAGAAATTATGTACAGTGTGTAACACAGACCACCAGACCCCAGGTGGAACATCTACATTGGCGAAATATTGGCGCAATATAACAGCGATCTTGGATAAATATTGAATATGTATATATATGCCCAAGTTAACAATGTTAACATTTTGCAATAATGGAAAAATATTGCATTTTAATATTATATACATAATCTTTGCCAACATTGTACCAATCTTGATAAAATGTTGGCGAAAAATGTTGACGGTTGATAGGGTTGTAATATTGGCATCAGGTAAAATTGAAATACTGCACCGACATAAATAATTTAGGTAGTACCCATGTTACGTCGTTGACAAATTCTTATCATAATTTTATATTACATGCATAAACCTTTAATTTATTGTCTTTTTGTTTGTTGGTACGTGCGAAAACATACTTTTGTCGTCTGCCAGAAATTGTAAATTTGTGCGAGTTAATGTGTTTCCGATTACTGATCGATATTTAAAAACGAATCAGTAACAATTTTACTTCGAACATTGATGTTTTGCATATGACGGAGAAAAACCGTCGTTTAAGTAGTGGTCGCTGTAGAAGTTTAAATCAGCAATTTTTTATTATGGAAAATTTTCTGAACTGATTGGAAGGATAAAATATTCGGTTCATGGGTTTTTTGCACGTGCTAAAACTGGTTAGAAGCATCCATTGTGGCATAAAAAGCTTTTATGATGGATACTGATTAGTGCGATAAATTGACAATTTTGTATATAGATTGTATATTATTTGTCACTTTTATGTAGAAAGAAGTAGTTCCTTGCGTTGTACACACAAATTGTTGATGTACTTACATTGTTCGTTATTTAGAATGCAGTTTACCATCTTGTATTTTTTGTAAATGCCAAAAAACAATTCAAATCTTCAAATAAAAGTTTGACAATTAAATAGGTTAACTCAGACTGGATGACAAATGTATGTATTATGTGTATTTGCGTTGTAGCCACAGCTCACTAATTAATTTTTGTGGTTTTTCAGAAATTTGAAAGTGCGAATTTAGAAAAATATCGTAAAAAATAGCATACGCAACTTGTGCGTAAACAGTATTCGGGAATTCGTGCCAATGCGACCCCTTGTGCGCATACGGCACTCATTCCCGAAAGGATCTGTTTACGCACATGTCACGTAAATAACTATTGTACTTTGCGCGCTTGTAAATGATTTTAGTTGACAGTTTGTAAAATTTTGATTATAATTTTTTTTTTCATTGCTTTGATTTTCATTTCGTACGTAACAATCGATATTGGATCAAACATTGGTGAAAGATATTATTGCAACATTGGCACCACATAAATTGGTAGAAACATATTATACCAATGTCGATAAGTTCAGATAGTATACATATTGGAGGTAAATACTGGTTCAATCTCTTTGAAAGTATTGGTTAAATGTTGAACTACTTAAGTTGACCTAATGTGTTTCATTTGGCCTAATAAGAAAATTTGTAGAGGTAAACAAATATTGGGTAAAATGTTAAAACATCATATCGTACCAATATTGATTTATCTATGTAGGATTTTCTTTTATTGTATTTATATTGATGATACACAATAAAACTAATATTCTACATACTTTGATAAATCTGTTTTTACGAATGTTTTTAAATAAAACGTTAATAATAGTAATATAATTGGTGTTACGTTGGAAAAACATTGTAATTACAATATTGGGTTAAATGTTTTGCAAGATTAATTGGTCCAGTGTTGATTTTTCTATTAAATGTTTCCTGTATATTAATGACATAGAATAAAACCAATATTGGAAATACTTTGATAAATCTATGTTTTACCAATGTTGTAATTATAATAGTAAACATACAATATTGGTTGCATACACATGCCTGTTATTATATTGCTTTAGTTCGAAAACGTTATATTGTCCTTATTTTATTATATTTTATTTTATTGGCGTTATATTGGTGGCATATACTGCTGACAGTACTGTAAATAATTCAACAAGTTTATGTTTAACCAATGTTATTTAATGCAATGCCGTAAATCCAAAACAGGCGCAATATTGGATAAACATTGTTGTAATAACATTGCTTGAAATATGATAATTCATATTGGGTGCATATTGGTTATTCATCAAAGGTTGATGATCTATGTATCAATATTTGTCCAATATTGCACCAACTTTTAGCCAATCTTGTGTTCCACATGGGACATGGGGAAGTTAACATTGAAAAATCATTAAATATTGCTTTCACCGCATTTAAAACTAAAACAATAGGTGGTTGAATGTACAATGGACATTAAAACTTAATTCATCATAACTATTTTGTATTAGATTTATTAAACACCCTTAGAAATACGTAATAAATAAACGTAAAAAATATTACTATTAATAATTGTCTTATTATTATTAAGAATGAATGTCTACACAACAGAAGAAAAAATAAAAATTCTGACATAGAACTTACAAGGAAACAGTTTGAGAAGAACAAGTGAACTGTTTAGTGTTTATTACAATGTTTCGCCAATTCCTTGTAAGGATACAATTGCACGAATTGTTAATAAATTTGGGTGCGTAAACAGTCTTTGTTCAAAGAGGCTTAACAAGAATAAAAGTGTCAACCCAAAGTTCAATGAAGTTGACATTGCAGCAGCTGTCGAAGCTAATCCTAATATTAGTGTGGGGGATATTGCCAATAATCTTGGTGGTATATGTTCATCGAGTTCTTAAAAAACAAAAATATTTTCCATATAAGTACTCCACATAACAAATGCTATAGGAACCCGATACTGGAACACGAATTGGTCCATTCTTCATCGAGGGTACCCTTAATCGTAGGATGTACTTGGGTCTTCTGCGGATTCAAATAATTCTCAATTTACTGCTGTAGTTAACAATATTAACATCGTGTGGTATCAACACAATGGTGCACCAGCTCACTACTCGCAAGATGTAGTCTTTCCAATTCGATAGATTGGTCGTTGTGGGCCGTGATGATGATTTTTTTATGGGGTCAAAGATTTATACTATAAGAAGACGTCAAAACTTGGAATCTTTACAGGACGCTATTACCGAAGTATGTTTCAATATAACCCCTGAAATATTACGAAACGTACGATGTAATTTTTACGATAGGTTAAAAGTTGTTAATGGGAACACATTTGAACATCTAATCAATTAAACTCTGTATACTATTGGCGCGGAGTAATAAATCATAATTGCTTGAAATAATTCTTTATTTTCTTGTGAAAGCGGTACTTCTACGGTTAAGTAAAACCAATAAATTCTAACTAAAATACGATCATTGTGCCGCTCTTGCAGCACATTGACCCATTTAGGGTCTGAGAACAATAGTTTAATCTGTGTAAACACGTTGCCATCAGCCCAGGTACTGACGAAACAAGAATCATAGCCGTAGATGTGGGTATTATACCAAAATACAAAAATAATGGTATATAATACGTAAGAAGTAAAATTTGTAATGTGATCTACTATACAAATAAAATAAATAACATATAACCACATAATAATTCATATCAAGGTAGATTTTACTATTATAATATATTTACCTACTAAAATATGATTTTCCAAACGTATCAGGTACCTACGCCACTGCAATACGGAAGATTCGATAATTCTGACAGGTTTATTACTCCGCGCCAATAGTACACTGAGTATAGTGTATTTTTTTTATCCATTAGTTTGTATCTGCTAATATTATTCATTTATTATTGTTGTTTTTGTTGTATTTATTGTTGATTTTTGGATAATTCTTCGATACTAATTTCCCTATATCCGGTAGTCCGTGTTACACACTGTATATATTTTAATTTTAGTAGAAGTTGATTGTGTTAGTTATTCGCGACCCAGGTTCATAACTCAATCTTCACGTCAAAGATAAATTGTGAAATTGGACAGTAAGTTTTGAAAATAGAGCGGCATTTTATTTCTACTTTCTTAACCCAGGTATGCCTAATGTACTATATGTAGTACGGCTCAAACAAGTCTCAGCCTGTGCAGTGCCGACTGGCTGCAACTTGTTCAGATGCATGAATCCATTCAGTACATACCAGACAACGCAAGTGTCAACATTCAATTGACTTTTCAAATCTCGTTGGTGTCTTGTTCCGCTTCAAAGTTAGCCAACAAATAGAAATGGACGATCATAACATCCGCTTCGAGAGGTAAGTTGATTGCAAATAAATAAAAACTATAAAATTTCGTTCAATGGAAAACATAAAAACAAATAATCATGTTAACAGTAGGCATTCATATATTCAAGTTATTTTGAGAAATTGTGGTAATTTTGGGGGTGAAAAAGAGGTGTACTAAATATAGTACATTAGGAAAATATGTGTCTACAAATATCATTCAATTACAGGGGTTCTCGCTTCATGAAGCTCTTGCAATGTTAGAGGACAATGAAGAAAATGTTGGCAGTGTCGACAAAATCACGATATTTCCTCCTGACAATGCAACAGATGAAGTAACAGATGAAGATTCTGGAGGTGAAGATGATCTCACCATTGATAATCTACCGGCAAACCAACTGAATGCTCCTGCAGAAATTGTCTTTGAAGCCGATGACCACGACAGCGATTTTTCATCGGATGACAATTTACCCTTATCCCAACTGCGAACAAACGTGCCGATAAATAAACAGAAACAAACAAAACCACCTGCGAAAAAAGAAGGATTACGATTGGGTTGCGGAAGATTTGGCTCCGATTACAACAACCTTTGATAATAATTTTAACGTACCTAATTTAGAGAGTCCTTTGGAAATGTTTTCAAAGTTTTTTGATGAGGAAGTAATAGACACCATTCTATACTGCAGCAATCAATACGCCCAACAAAAGAACCGGAGACCAAACATAGAAAGACATGAAGTCAAGGCTTTCATTGGAGTTCTGATCCTTAGTGGATATGTGCAAGTGCCAAGGCGACGGATTTACTGGGAACGCGACAGAGATGGTCACAATGACATGGTTTCGGAAGCTATTTCAAGAGACAGATTTGACTATTTGTTCTCGAATCTTCATGTTTGTGACAATCAGGAGCTGGAGCCACGAGACAAGTTCACAAAAGTGCGGCCGATTTTCACACTGTTGAATAAAAATTCATGGAGCATTCGCCTCCAGAGGAAATGCACTCAATCGATGAAGCTATGGTCCCATACTATGGACGTCATGGGTGCAAGCAGTATATTCATGGAAAACCTATACCATATGGCTACAAGTTGTGGGTTGGGACTACCAGGTTGGGTTATGTGAACTGGTTTGAACCATATCAGGGAGCTTCAACAAACATTAGTGAAACTTATAAAGATTTTGGAGTTGGTGCAGGAGTAGTCTTGGAGTACGCTCAAGCTCTGCGCAAAAATGGCCAGACATGAAGTTTCATCTTTTCTTCGATAATTTCTTCACTTCAATTCCCCTGATAGAAGAGTTGACAGCACTGAATTTTTACGCTACCGGTACGGTGAGAGAAAATCGATTGAGGGAGTCTCGCTGGTGAGTTCAAAGGATATGAAAAAAATAGTCGAGGAGTTACGATTACGCGAAAATCAGTGATCAGAATTTCATTGCAGTAAAGTGGCACGATAATAGTGTTGTTTGTCTCTGTTCGAACTTCGCGGGGTTACACCAATCCACATGGTCAAACGTTATTCACAGAAGGAGAAAAAGAATATCCAGGTGGAGCAGCCTCATCTCATCCACATGTACAATGCCAATATGGGAGGGGTCGATCGATCTGATCAAAATATCAGTTTGTATCGAATTTCTATTCGGGGAAAAATGGTATATTCCATTACTGATGCACTCCATTGATATGGCAATCCAGAATGCTTGGCATTTACATCGCCGAAGTGGAGGAGATTTGGACCAGTTGAATTTCAGAAGGAGAATTGCCTGTGCATTACTTGTTCAGAATAAAAAAGACCGTCTTATCAAAAGGACATGCAAGTAGCTCCCGAGACAACGATCTACGTTACGACCATCTGGACCACCTTGTCATTCCTCAAGAAAAACAAACTCGATGTGGTCATTGTCACCAAAGAACCACTACAAGATGTTTAAAGTGCAATATCGGGGTGCATGTTAAGTGTTTTGTGCAGTTTCACACCAAAAATAAATGTTATATTACAAGTGTCGATGTGCCTAATGTACTACATGTAGTACGGCTGAAATTTTGCCTATTTTGGAAAAAAATCCAATTTTTTTGAGTTTCCATAATTTTGTTATCATTAATAAAATGCAACTTCATTAAATTATTATTTTTAATTTTCAACTTAACCTATAGGCATATCTGGGTTAATAAATGGCATTGTATAGGTCGATGTTGACGTCCATGGTAACCAAGATGGTAAATTACAGGTACAGGAATTGTATAAACGAACTGAAAAATCTGAGGTGTTATAACATTCAAAGCATCCGATGTATGTGTAAGTTTTTAACGGTTTCAGAAAAAAAGACATTATTCCGCATTATTCTAGTGATTTACTGTCATCGTAAGCAATTTTTATAAATTTATTTGGCAACCAAAAATAATCGACTTAGTATTGTCGCAACCAGTCAAGTCCTAAATACATAGATTTCGGAAAATTCAAAGTTAGTCAATGAATTATTGGGTAGCATAAAAACGACAAAATATAAGATATCTTAAGACATACATATTTTGAGATTATTTGAGACCACATTTTAAAAATATTTTGGATTGTACAGGGCGCTCCAGAAACAAGTACCATATCATTATTTTAAATAGATCACCCTGTATTTTTATCTATTTTTCAATTGTACGATAAAAAATAATGTATGTTTCTTAACATGTTCCTATACCTACTTAATTCCGTTTTTGACATAAATCTATTTTACTTGATTTCCAAACCCTTCAAAAATTACAATAACTTGAAAATAAATAAGAACAAGCAACTTTGTCTTACACCACCTTACTAAAGAGCTTTCAGCATCATTTTCGCGATATTTACTTGTATGTTATGATGTACAGGGTGTTTTTAATACTACCGCATAACACTAACCACTTAAAACTTAAATAACTTGGTTAACTTAAGTGGAACACCCTGTATTTGTGAAGCTTGTTGAAAGCTTGAAGTAATCATTTTACAGTCGTAGTTGATATTAGGGTTACCAACCCCTAACTATGATATGTTTCTGGATATTGTAAAATTTGCTAGTTTAACAATTAGCGAAATACTGTAATCTAAGTTACCTGTGACGTATTCGTAAAATAAACATTATCTTGCAACTATTTTTAATGTACAGGCCAATTAAGATTTAAATAATAACATTAATAAAAATTTTTTAGAACAAAATAAAAGAAATGTGCTCATGACTTATTCCGGGCACTAGTCACTCGAATCACGCCCACGGGTCATAAACGACAACAACCATTATTTGTTATAGCAAAATCGATCACACTTTAACTATAAAAATAATGGTTTTAGAAATTATCATACATACATTATTTTTTATCGTATAATTCAAAAATAAAAAAAACTACAGGGTGTTCCATTTAAAATAACGCAACCTTGATATAGTACTTTTTTTTAAAATCTGATTTCAAATAATCTCAATATGTGTATGCCTTGAGATTTCTAATATTATTTGTCGTTTCTAAGCTACAGAATAATTTGTTGGTAGTGCCCCACCCTGTATCCAGGGGGTTGCTATATTCGACCGACAACGCTCTACCCTACAAAGGTCTCGTAATTTGGTGAATTTTGATATAGGAATATGAAACCTTAAACGGCTTAGTTGCTGAGATACAGGATGTTGAAAGTTTAAAATGAAAACTAAAAACTTGCAATAAATCAAAAATGCTTTTATATTTTTTTTTTAAATTTGGTGGCCAATATGCTCATTAAGAAAGTCATATTTTGAGATAAATTAACTTTTCAAAAATTTAACCGTTGGCGCTCTATAAGGGTTAGTGACACCTTTTACGCTCCTACTTTTTATGCCACTGGAGGAAATATTTTTTTTTAAATTCTTTATTCATTTTTGGTCAAAAAAGTAATAACATTTTATAGAGCTAAAATGAACGGTCTTGAAGATATTTGCTTGTAAACAAGTGTGCAGGTACTGACATATTCCAAATTATTATGTTTAGTGCAATTTGCCCGTCGCGTCGGCGTTTTGCTAAACAATTTTCTTCAATCCATACTATTAATTCGATTTTGCTGAGATACAGGGTGTTGAAAGTATAAAATAAAAATCAATAAATCAAAAATGCCTTTAAAATAGTTTGTATTGCTTCTTACGCTTAACCTTTTTCAAAATCCAATTAATAGTATGGATTGAAGTAAATTGTTTAGCAAAACGCCGACGAGCAAATTGCACTGCACATAAGAGTTTGGAATATGTCAGTACCTACACACTTGTTTACAAGCAAATATCTTCAAGACCGTTCATTTTAGCTCTATAAAATGTTATTACTTTTTGACCAAAAATGAATAAAGAATTTAAAAAAATATTTCCTCCAGTGGGGTAAAAAGTAGGAGAGTAAAAGTTGTCACTAACTCTTATAGCTCGCCAGTGGTTAAATTTTCGAAAAGTTTGTTTATGTCAAAATATAACCTTCTTCAAGAGCAGATTGGTCACCAAATTTGAAAAAAATTTTAAAGCATTTTTGATTTATTGCAAATTTTTAATTTTATTTTAAACACCCTGTATCTCAGCAACTAAGCCGTTTAAGAATTCATGTTCTTATATCAAAATTCACCAATTTACAAGGGTAGAGCGTTGTCGGTCGAATATACCAACACTCTGTATGAAGATGTTTTCGTAAAAAAAATTAAAATCAATTAATTATGAATAGCCAATAAGGTGAAAATAAAATTTTGTTTGCAATTAATCTTTGCTGATCCCACTGAATTATGGGACTCTCTTCCAGATTCCCACAAACTTCCAGCTTGTCTGTACAGATTGATTTACAAAGCTTGGCACGTAAATCATTGTTAAATTGTCCCAAAATTTACTCTAAATAAAGATTTCCTTTCAGTATTTCGTAACTACACCTGAATCTAATTTGTGAAAATTATTAGATTGAAACGTTATATTTATTGGGTGTGTTTAATTTCATTACCTACAAAAATTTACTTTTAACATTGCTACCAAGGTTATTGAATTTTAAAATCGATTTGCAATGCACTTATTTATACTGATGAAAGTTTGAACGACCGTCAGCAAAAAACTTTTGACTGAAGACAAATAAACTTGATGATGACATACCTTTAATTTTGTTAAAGGAACGGTATTGTTTATAACAATTATTGTACTATTTTAATTCATCCATTCTACTTTCTAATGCAATCGCTGATTTCATTAAACTTTAAGATTTCTAGTTATTTTTATTATGAGATTGTATATATTAAACAAATTAGCATTTAATGATGAACAATAATTAAATGACAAAATTTACAATTTTATTCGTAAGGGAAAACATAAGACGTGCAGGTAAATAAATCGAATTTTTAAATAAAGACATTAAAAATTAAATTATTTTGAATTTGTGGATTCATGCATGGTAAAATACTACGTTAGATGGCGACACCGACTATTACTTATTTTATATAATAATATTATTTTATTATTGAAAGCTTGAGTTGTTCAATTAAAATATTGTTTAAAAAAATACTCATACCTATTCATAATAATACCTACACAGTGTGTCGCATTTAAGGCAAATATAGAATTGAATGTTTGTAGCTATACGATGGGTCACACTTTAAAGTCAGCCTATTACAAATTGACAAATAGGACCGATTCTTAATATTTGGTTTGCGTTAGAGATGTCGAAAGAAAGTAGGAATTAGCAACAGACAAAAATTAAAAATGCGAATTTTGTCATGAAAATCGGTATATGGGTTAAAACATGTGACCCATCGCCCTATATGACTGATGAACAAACAATTCAAACCTGTATTCCTTCTTATAACGAAAATAAAAGAATGCTTAATCTTTAATGTGACACACTGTATACTTTTCTTATATTAGTATAGCAATTTGTCAGTTAATTTTGAAATTCCATACAAAAATGCTTATTAAATATTTATTTGAATTGTTTTCATGAATTGTTGTATTTTATTAATGAAGTTAATAATGTGAATTAATTTAAGAAAGCTTGAGCTTTTAGCATACGTTTTAATTATTTTGGTTGCAATCGTGAATGATTTGACGCTTTTAATCACATCTTTATTTTACGATGCACTCAAGAAAATTGTTGAGCAACATGAAAGTTAAGAGAGAAAAATCCGAAAATTAAATTTAGTTTTGATACTAAAACGAATTTCATTCTAGATTGTAACTCAAATAATGAACCATACATTTCAATTAGGAACTGTTTTGGTATTGAATTAAACTGCGGGATCTCACTGATTAAACCGCACGCTACATAAATTTACTCTCCATTGCATTTACCATTGCATTTACCAAATTGATTTATCATTGATGCGAAATATCTATTAAAACGTTTGTTTTTGGGATTAACTAAAATCTATAAATACGAGAGGGAAATAAAGAACAGGAAATAAATAAATAATGTGTAGCGATGCAAGTTGCAACAGTTTTATTTGGTCTTTTAAACTTTTTGATTACCTTTCGTGATGTATGTGTACATCTTGACAAACGTTCATTTTTTTTGTGGAGCGTGCAGGAAACCGAGGGAAGTGAAAAAGCGTTGTAGTTATATATGACATATGGAACTTAACTAAGATGTGTCACCTTGTTAGAAAGAAACAGAAGCTGGGCGTTAATAAAAAAAAACTGACACTGATACACAACGTTTTAAAATTATACTGTCATCGCTTTACTTATTTAAATTGGTGTGAAATATTGACGTAATTTTTCATTGAGATTTAAAAAGACGAGTTTAATTTCAGTTAAAAATTTTCATGTCATCGGCTACTTTTATCGGCAAGACCACCAAGCAATAACAAACATTATTGTCATTAATAATGTTGTTAAAAATGTGTGATCTTATATTTAGTAGCATTTACGCATACGTCGAATTCTAAAATTCGCGCTTGAAAACCAATTTTTCTTATTAATGTATTTTTGTATTGACAATTTTGCCAAACTTATGTTTGATTTCAACAAATGTTAAATTAATTTTGGGTTGTTACCAATATTCTAAACAAATATTTTTTAGAAAAACTTTTTATTTAATTAATTCCTTTTTCGATTTATAACTGACAATAATAAACAAATATTAAAAGTTCGTCTTTTGAACAGAAATTTGTTATTTAAGGGTGCAAACGTTTGTCAATACCGTCCTAGGACTGCGAAGCTTCGCTCTCGCGATTTTTTCAAAATTACCAGTGAAGGTGAGTATTGGAAAAATAAACAAAAAATATAACCAGCTAAATCTGGGTTTCAGTGGGATTGTTCCCTATAAATCATAAGGGTTCTGAAATGAAACATTAGAATTCACACCACCTTTAAATATGCAAGATGACCCTGACAAGCAAAAAATGCTGTTTCGTCGTGGTACCAAATATCCAAAACGCATTACTTTACCATGACAGCGATATCAATTATGATGTGCGGTTTAGCCTCTGGAATATTATTGCCTCCTTATATACTAAGTGACATAGAAAGAAGAACACCCAGTAATAATGAATATTTTGTAAATTTTTTTTTTGAATATATTTGTTTATATTAAGATAAAAAACGATCAGTTTTTCAGCCATATTGCCCTAGCGGTTGTTTTGTTAACCTCATTCAAAAACACTTACTATTAAGTAGCCCTAAAACAATGAATTAAGCATTTTTAAGTACAGTTGTCATTTAAGCAATTTAAATTGCATTTCAAAGAGCTTCTTTAATTTAATCACAATGCCTCTAGTGCAAAGATGCGATAATTTTCGGCAATTAAGCGAGTTTGATAGGGGTAGGATTGTGGGATTGCGTGAGGCTGGTTTGTCTATGAGAGATATAGCCGCTAGAACGCAACCGAGTTTAAACACTGTGGCAATCTGTGTTTGGGCATGGAACCAAGAGGGCCGTATACGAAGAGCGAGAGGTACAGGACGTCGTCGAAGAACCACAGAACGCGAAGATCGCCGTCTTAGACTATTGGCTTTACGGGACCGCTTCTCTTCTACACTGGCGATTGCGGACCAGTGGTTTGAAGAACATGGAAGACCGATTGGGATGCGAACCGTTTATAGACGGATAAGAACCTTTGGGCTCTTTTCATACCGTCCTCTTTTTGTGCTACCACTGACTCCAGAACATCGACGTTATCGTCTAGCGTGGTGTAGAGAACGGGCAAATTGGGACCAAGAATGGAATTCAATTGTCTTTAGTGATGAATCCAGATTCTGTTTGGGTATGCATGCCTGTCGTGCAAGGGTGAGAAGACGGCGCGGTGAAAGACAAGATCCCCAATTTTCTGTGAATAGGCATGTGCACCACACAGTTGGAGTTATGGTATGGAGAGCTATTGTTGTTGGAAGTAGGTCACCTTTGGTCTTCATTAGAGGTAACATGACCGCTGCGCGCTACATTCAGGAGGTCGTAGACCCCCATATTGTACCTTATGTTCAGACCATCCCCAACAGCACATTCCAACAAGACAACGCACGACCTCATGTTGCTAGGGTTTCTTTGGCTCATTTTGAGGCCAATCAAATTGCTTTGTTGCCTTGGTCACCAAGATCTCCCGATCTTTCGCCCATCGAGCACGTCTGAGATATTATGGAAAGAAGATTACTCAATTTACCTCACTCTGCACAAACTCTAGCGGCTTTGCAGCATCAGTTACAGACAGCATAGGATGAGATACCTCAAGAAGAAATCGATCACCTCATTAGAAGTATGCCCAGACGTGTTAATGAGTGCACAAGACATCGTGGTAGAGCAACACATTATTAAGTTTTTTGAAGAAGTTAACAGTTTAATTTTTATGAAATTGTGATCGTTTACTAATCTAATTCGTATACACTAGTATACTAAAAATTGTTCAAATAAATTCATTATTACTGGGTGTTCTTCTTTCTATGTCACTTAGTATATTATCTACAGAGCAGAGAAAATGTGGCAGTAATAGATAGAATTGGGCCCAAAAGGTGAACCTTGTTGCAACGACAGGTGTTGAAGTTTTATGTTCCCGCTACAATTCGACTAACCATGAGTGGATGGACGCCCAAACTTTCACAGATTGGTTTCATTCGACATTCCTACCACACGCGAAAATTTTGCTAGGTCATAAAGTGCTTTTGGGCGATAACCGCTAATTGCATTTCACGGATACTGTCTTAAAACAATGCCAAGAAAAAGACATTGTCTTTGCTTGCTTTCCAAAGAATTTAACACACTTCACCCAACTTCTTAATATTGGATTTTTTCGTCCATTTAAAATGGCTTGGAGGTGAGTGTTATAGAATTGAAAGAAAATCAGACTTCTATTGACAAAAAAGAATTTTCAATTTATTGGCTTCTACTCTTCTTGAAATGAATTAAAAATCGGAAAATGTTATAAAAAAAGATTTGATAGCTTCATTTCATTTCATTGCATTTTGCTCCTGAACGAGTCTTACACAAAATCCCAACTGAAGATATTAGCTCGGTAAATAATATTCTTGTAAATTATTTGCAACAGCAAGGTTTTACAGCAGGACCTTCAAGAAGGAATATTAATAGAAATCTGTAGACCCTGGCAAAAGCGTAACGGCAAATATTGATGCAGATTCTGGTGATTCAGATGAGCCATAAACCAATGCCAACACCGACGACAATTCCTTACAAGATAATAATGACAATGTACGAACAGACAGAGACAGAGTACTTCCAACCAAAAGACAGTGAAGTTGCGGCTGGCAAATTTGTGTTGGTTAAGGTTATGGTGGATCAAGAAAGAATACAATCCATCGGTACACAGCTATTGTAAAGCAAGTGAGAGTGGATGAAGAAGAAAAAAGAAAAATTGATTTATTGGATATGAAGTCTTCGGACACATTCAAGAAGATTTTTGCAATTCAAGACGATGACGAATTCGTGTCGGATATATCTGATGTGTTAGCAATTTTACCAAACCCGTCAAGAAAACAAATAGAGAGTTTATAATAATGATTAATTTCTCTTAATTTGAAGAAAAAGTGTAATTTGTGGTAAACAAATCTTATGATGAATTTCACCCTCACTGAACAATTTCACCCCAAACACTATAAAATGCTATAACTTCAATACTACATAGTGCAATGAAGTTAATATTGATAATTTACGGTCTTGCCTACTTGCAACCTGTGCAATATAGTTTGTGTGAACAATCACACCCCAAAAAATGTATGAGATTGTTCACAACTTTATTTCCCTATATTTTTGGTATTTCAAAGTTGAAGTTTGTAATATTTTACAATTTTGTTCCTTTTTTCACTTATTTAGCCAAAATATGAGAACTTAACTTATTTTTGATCAATTATTTTCTTTCAAAAAAACAAAAAAAATAAAAGTTTTAACTTTCATTGGAATTGTAGATACTGCAAGTCAAATAGATGGTCGTGGTATTTTGTTTTTAAACTGCTGGCAATCGTAATTGATCAAAGGAATGGAACTCTAAACTGCAGCGCCTAGAAAAAGCACCAAAAAAACTGCACATAAAACCTTATTCAGACACATGTATCGGTTCGCTGATGATGATAGCATAGCTATTAAAACACGTGTCCGAGTATAGCTTTTGGTGCAGATTTTTGGTGTTTTCCCTTTTGTTATCGTATTTGATGTTTTTGTTATAATTATCTCTCAAGGAGTAGCAAAGAACCGAGACCACTTGTAGTCTACGACAGAAAATTTATCAAATGTCTCTTCAGATAAAGTGAAAGGTACTGCAATCAGAAAAACATTTATAACATAAGTTATAAACTATATGGAAAATAACTGGAAAAGAATTAATAAATTTTGCTTAATATTATCCTTATTAATCATTGTTCTGAAGATAGAATTATAATAGAATTGCAAATTCTTGTAATTTGGTATCTTATGGTCTTTAGAAGGGTCGAGAAACGAAGTGTCCATTTCTGATATCGGCTAGAAAAATGAAGATGAAGAAGTTACTGGAATTTAATCAGATTCTTCTGTGGTTTAATCTCTCCTATAGTCAAAGAATATTTATTACCAACGGTAAAGAAGCGACACTGAGTCAATTATTTTAATGACATTTGGCCATTTTGAAACACAATTTATTGACGTTCTTGAATCTTGCTAAAGAACTTCCCTAAACTGGGTATAATTAAAATTAACAACTAATACACACTTCATCGCCGAATGAGGTTTCTAATTTTAAATAGAAAAAAAATAAAAACCAACCCGCGAAGTATCATTTTGTAACAGGAAGCTAATGTACTAAGTAAGTTCTTTACTTATTTATTGTATGGTTCAAAAATTTGTATTTCCAAACGTCAATATGCAATTGACTCAGTGTCGCTTCTTTACCGTTGGTAATACATACTCTTTGACTACACTTTACCAAAATATGAAAACTGAACACTATTGTTTTTAAAAGTAGACTACTATGGATAGTAATTTTATTGGCAATTCTTAAAAATTGCAGGGACCTGAATGAAATTTTTAAATACAATATCTTTTTGTGAGAGTTTGAGTTCTAGAAATGAGGACATACAATTTTAGAAAATGGGAATATTTTTGTGACAATTAATCAATTTACTATGTTACTCATCAAGAAAGATTCAAAACCGTATAGAAAGGTCCGGTCATAAACGACATAAACACGATGGGAGTAATTGTACTAAAAAAAAATTACAAGAACGGAAGAAATAGATTGTAAGACGAAACCTCAAAAAAATGAATGTATACCTAATTTTTGGCAGTGTGTTAGTTTTGACTTACCTGAACAACATATCAAAACTCTCCAAAATTCTTGTGTCCGCTTCACCGATTTTATGACATCACAAGATTGCGGCATCCGGTTTTAACTTAAAATACTGTATCTCCGAAACTACTAAACCGATTTGGGTGATCTTATACAGATTTAAAAGGGATTAAAACGGATAATAATTTTGATAATAGTTGTAATCAACGTAATGGTGACGGTTTTAAAGTTATTTTAAGTAATATGTTAATTATAATATTTTTGGGACATTTATTTTCCCCATCTCATTTTGTATACTTGTAAAACTTTTCTTAATAAACTTTTTGTCTATCATGGATAATAAAAGAGTAAATCAAGTGGCTCTGAATTTACAATCAACCTGTATACGAGTATTAATACCAGGCTACTCCGCATTTTTCTCGTCACTGTTACTTATTTTCGCAATATCTCGGTAACTAGATGCCAAAATTTAAAAATTTTGTACAGTTTAGAAAGCGATAAAATGGGGAAAAATAAATGTCTGATAAACTGTTTGTATACGTATAGCAGTTTTGTGATTATTCGTGTCAACATGAGTCGAAACCCCTAATAAATAATTAACATACAGCATTGAATACATTAAAACTAATTCTTTGAGATTTGGTCTAATTTTTGACTTGTGCTACAGTCTATCCTTTGGTTCTTATATCTTTGCTTTTATTACAATTATTCCCATCTTGTTTATGTCGTTTATAACGTAATCATTCCATACTATTTTGAGTCTTCCTTGATGAGCAACATTTGATGTCTCCCATTTCAAGATTTGGTTGTTAAAGTATCGTAATTTTCGTAAGTCTGTACCATTTTATTCTATTTAATTTAATAGTTTTTGCTATGCTCTGGTTTTCTAATATTTTGTAAGCCTTTTACACTTTTCATTCATTTTCTTGGATAATTTTTTTGCAAATATCTTCATTCGTTCTTTATCTTTATTTGTTGAAAAGATGATCTTTCCGTAATAATTTATACCATTAACTTCATTGTATTGTTTATTTTTTTAACAATAAGTTTTGCGACATCTAGTGTCGGCTCGTGTTAACGATCACGTATGTAAATGCATTCACGTTAAGCAACTTTGTCGACAGATATGTAAAAGCAGTTAACAGTCGATTCTTCGATAATTATAGCCAACATAGGTGTTAGCAAAGATAAAAATCTTGAATCGCCAAGAGGTTGTACAATAACAAACAAACACCGATAATCACTTGACGGCTGTCTTATTTAACTGCTTTTACATATCTGTCGATATTTCTTTAAACTTATAATTTGTGCAATACTTTATTGTTTTTGCGTATTAGATACTTTTATATATAAAGCATATAAAATGTTTCACTCTCAAACTTATGTTTTGCTACTTTTTTATTTGTTCGTCTTTCCTTTTAATTTACATATATTTAGTAGTTTTTTGGTTTATTTCTAGTTCTCTTTTTTTATCGCCTTGTCTATATTATTTACAATTTTTCTAGTCTTTTTTTGAGAGATGACTAACATATCAAAATGCTAAGAAGGACTACTGTAATAGTTATTTACATTAGAGTGTGGAAAGGATTTTACGAAGTGACAGTTTCCTTTATGGGCGAGTTCCTCATTAGCTGGAGCGCCGTAAAATCACTTTACACACAAAATTTGTATAATATTTTTTGGCCGACAATCATGATCAAAAAGTAAAAAAATTACAAAATTATTTCTACTGACGTTAAGTAGGCCTGACTATTTAACCATTTTAACATACACTACCTAATATGTGTCAGTGCATTTGTTTAACTGACGTATAGATGGTGCCATCAATATCAACAAAGTAAATTTTTTAAAATTAATTTATTGGATTTTATACTTTATTTTATTTTCAAACGTTTCCAAATAGCAGATAAATTAGCTACTACTTTACCGCATAGTAGCCGTACTTTACCGCGTTGTGTGTAAAAATCAAGTTTCAAGACAAGTATGAATAACTAAAAAATGTGCTTTACAGTTCAGGAGTCAGATCTACTATGACCTCTAATAAAGTATGCTCATTAATCATTCATTCTTCTGAATCGTCGTTCATTACGCTGTTGCATGAGAGGATGAAATTGAAGATTGATGTGGTTTTCTAGATTTTTGTGATGGATAAGGCTTTGTTTTCTGATAACATCTTCGAATAATAAGCTCAGATCCACAGAGCCATATAGGTTTCGCTACAGTTTCATACAAGATCAATTTATTTCTAGTGATAGTTGGAATGGCTTTCCGATGATTCAGATCCAGATCTTTTCAAGTTATAACACTTGGCTGTGTTTAACTGTAGTATGTCTGTGAAATTAAGATTTACTGAAAGATTTCTTATCGTTAAAGTGGTATTTACAGAGTTCTGTTCACAGTTTGGCAGCGGCTCTTTGTGGGTTTAATATCTTGTCGCAGTGACATCTATAGGCTTGCCTGCTACTGACCAACCCGGTTATGTCAGTTACTCGTATACGATATCATCACATGGTGTTTGTAGCTATAATACAGTAACTGACTAGCTAAACTTACACTTTCGCTTGCAGTGTGTAAACAAGCCTTTAGGTTTTTCGTAGCTGATGAATCAATTGATCATTTCTTTACACTTTACTACTTGTATTACATGTAAGTACACTTCTTAATTACATATTTTTCTATGCAATTTTAAGCGTTTAGGGTCTCACAACGTATTGAATCAAAAATATCCATGGGAAAAAGAGCTTGATTTACCAAAAACTTAAAAAAAAACTACGTTTACTAAGTTGTGAATGTCAACCACAAACATATTGCGTTTTTTCTCTCCAAAAATTATTTTATTTAGTCCATACAAAAATTTTACGAAAAAAATTTAATGAATTTAATAAAAAAATAAAATACTTTATTTATATATATATAAATGTTAATCAAACTTTAGATTGATACTTAATATTATTCGTTTTCTCCCTACTGTACGTTTAAAATAAAAATAAGCGAACAGAAAAATATGTTCTTTCATCTCAAAAGGGATTGCAGATATCCATCATTGCAAGTGTCATCGTCCAAGACAAGGGTTGACAATTTTTTTTCATTCTGCCGGTTATATTTGAACAGTAGTACGTTAAACATTTCTGACTGAAGACATTTTTTAATTCGATTATCAAGTACTATTAGATACTTACATTTAAATCATTGTTCACTGTAAGCAACATTTATTTATCTTTCTATTATCAATCGAAGAAACAGATTGACTAATAGTGTCATCTTAAAAGCTAACTAATAATTGCAAATATTAAAATTTAATTTTAATTCTAGTCACTCAAAGTTACTTCGAATCATTTGTGTATTTTCTGTAAAGAACGTTTAATCCTACAAAACTTTCAATAATTAATTTTACATTATTTTACTATGTTTTATGTTATTCTGAAGGTAATATTATTAATTATATCATAACACAACATTTGCAAGCCAAAGTACATTACGGAACACATATAAAATTGATTCTAAATACAATAATACAATGAAAAATAATTGTGTATAATTTACAATAAAAATTAACGATCACCATTAAACTAATACGTTAGTTTATGATTTTTTAATAACTATATTATGTTAATTTTTCTATAAACGTCATTTTGATAAATAGTAGTTTTCTTCTTTATGACTATACTTCTATTGACGCAATAATATACATTAACTTATTTTTCTGATAAATACCTCCCCATCTAGAAATGCAACTTTAACAAGAAATATAGTTTCATTTCCGGTGCTACATTTATTTTTCCATATACACTGTGTATATTTAAAGGTGCTGTAAACTTATGCACGCCCGTCGATTCATTTGTATTACGTGTAGATACCTGCTATTACATACGTGCATTATGGAAAAATATAGCAAAATAATGCCTTATTTATACGAACCAGCGGGTACGTTGTATAGCAACAACGACGAAGATGAATCAAGTTCTAGATTAAATAATATGGAGTGGTGCAAGTGTGAATTATGTACTGTTACTAAAACTGCTGAATCTCAGTAATTGCAGAAGTTAAAGGAGGCCTAAAGTGCAGAACTTTACACGAATAAGATTGTATTTACATACTTTGCAAGCATCGCGTTATCAGTTGCTTGAAAGATTGTACCAATAATTTGTGGAGACACATAGTTTATACATAATTTGTATACTGGATAAATGCTTGGGCACCACTGGGAAAAAAACAAAAGAAAATAAGAAGTGAGTATCCTAACGATTCTGAAGCTTATAAAGGATGATTGTGTGTTGTTAGACATGATCCAGATTACTTCGATATAATAAACAAATTTATTAATTTAAAATTATACGTAACTTTGTTTTTAATACACCATATTGTAACATTTATACAATATGAATTAAATTAAACAGAAAATCTAGAAAAATGTTCATTTTTTTTGTTCCAGAGAAGGTTTTGACATGGGTGCTATTCGAATCAGTCGGGCATTAATATACAGTGACCGGCAAAGGGTTTGCATCAAATGGGAAACAGTTTTGTAATTGAGATATCTAAAAATTTTTTTTGGCAAACAAATTCCGCATATTGAATGACAATAAAAGCACTTTGACAAATGTCATGTGACCACTGTCATGGCGGCAAATTTAAAAAATATTCCTTAAATATGTAAAAAGTGAGGTTAGATGACAAGATATCGAAAAATGCCTAAAAGAAAAGTTGTTCAGAATTCGATTATACGTCTATGTGCAAATTTTCAAAGAAAAATAACGACTTTTCAAAAATATTAGTCACATCACATTTGTCAAAGTGCTTTTTTGTGTCATTCACTATGCTGAATTTATTTGCCAAAGGAAATTTTTGGATATCTCAATTACAAAACTGTTTCCCATTTAATGCAAACTCTTTGCCGGTCACTGTATAATAGGGTAACGGGTACAGTTATTGGCCACTTAAGGATTTTAGAGACGTATTTTTTAGTTTATTCTAAAATTACTACACCACGAATAATGCAGTATTTTTTTCTCAAATAATTACATATTCAAATATTAGGAACAAAATTTTATTTTGTAACTTAATTCCTCTAAATAATATCAAAATACAAATTTTTGAAAGCATACAAAAATTCAGTTATTGGCCACAAAGTCACAGTCGTTGGCCTACTTATATACCAGTAATTGGCCATCTGAAAATATAGAGCTTAGCCCGACAAAATAAGATATTTTTCTACAAGCGAGCATAAAGTACTTTGCACATTTATTTGCATACACAAAGTTACTTTGCGCACGCTTTTGTACATTATTGTAGAAAATCCTAAATAATTTATTAGCAAAATGTTATTTTAACAAAATCAAACAGAAACGTTTTTGAAAATGAAAATTAATATACCTAGTACCTACCTACTTAACATCCACTTTTAGAAAAAATATTGTTCCTAACACTTGCACAAAATGTTTTTCCTACACTCAAAGCTTACTACTGCTTTTGGTAGATATGGGAAAGTATCACTTTGCACACTTGTTAGGAAAAACTATTTTTAACTTTACAGCTATTGCACACAAACTTATCATCATTTTCTGATTGTTGAGGTTTTTTAACACAAGCAAGATGATAGGTTCTTGTACAAAAGTGGCATTTTTTCCTGATTTTAGACCCGTGATATTCATAGTACATGCATAACATATCCCAGTGGAAACATTATTTGCATGCTTGCTATTTGGCTTTGTAGTGACATCAGAAATAATAAACACCTTGGATTTAGGGGTCTCATTTTCTTTTTCTGAAAATAGTTTTCGTTTAGTTGAATTTGGTAAATTTCTAGTCAATGATGAATGGCTTGACGATTGCAGTTGAAAACTATTTTCAAAAAAGGTTTTTTGACTCTGAAAACTTTTCATTTTTCAAGGTAGATCTAGTATCAGGTGAATTGATAACACTTGTAGAAGTATTTGTATAGCTTTTGAAATCATTCAGATAATCTTCACTTTCCGATTTATGGGTTGAATTGGGTCTTTCAGTATCTTCAACGTTTGTTCCACCATCACATGGGCGACTATTAGAAATACGTTTGGTGCTACAAAAATGTCCGCACTAAACTGACAATTTGTGGATTCCGTGTTAGGCTCATCGATTTCTTGAATGCACTTTTTCTCCGGCAGATGAACTTTAAGTCCTCTTTTCAAAATTGTGCAATTTATTTCATCAACTTTTACTATTGTTTTCTTTCTCCGACTTTGCTATTATATTTTATTTGTTTAGCTTTAGGTATATACGTTTTTGTTTTCTTATTTTTCTGTGCAATTATTTTATTATTGTTTGTTTCTATTTTTTCTGTTTCCTTTCTTCTTTCAATAATTCTTTCTCTAATTTTTCTTGTATTTTACGTTTTTCTATGTTTTGCCGATCTGAGGATGTAAGCACAAACGGAAGTCTTTCCGTTTTTTTTACCTTTACGTTCTGGAGTCTTCGGCCAAAAGAAGAATTTGTCAATAGATGATTTCTCCTCGGTGTGCCCATTTATGAATTCCTTTTGTCCAGAATTTGACCGATAAGGTGATTCTACTTGCGTCGGAGACGAATAATTATAGGAAGTGGAGGGAAGATTAGGTGAACTAATATTTATAATAGGAATGTTGTCTATGTTATATGTGGTTAACTTAAAATTTGAAGTTGAACGGTTGCATGAAGAAAGCCTAGTTGATGATATATTATTACTGTCCGTTACGAGATTTTCTATTTCGATTGTGGTTAACTGTTCTAGAGTATCTGGGATATCAGATGAAGAAGCAATAATATCAGCACGATCATTATTCTCCCTGTCGGCAAACGGAATATATTCATCACGCGTTAGATCATCTGAGTTAGTATCAATTAAATTAGATCTTGCATCATCTGACTTATTTTTGAATAACTGGAGTATATTATATAAAATTTGTGCATCTTCATTCAGATCTTCACATCCATTATTTTGGAACATATTTATCTTTTCAGTCCCAACTACTTTCTTAAACTCGGCATAGATTATGGAGTCTTCTTCAGAAACAGTTTCTTTGATTTTGCTGGTGTTCTTTCCCAAACATTTGGAATAATCAATTGCTGACGGGTTCCAAGGATATAACCCAGTTGCTTTAAAACCATTGATTATAGAAACTGACGTTAACGAACTTATGGCACTGTTCAATACTAAGGCAAAGTTTTCCTTGGTTACCACAGAATTTGGATTTTCCTTCTGAAGTTCAAAACTGCTTTGTTCCAACCAATTTTTAAGGGTTTGAACGCCGCAACGTCCGCGGGCTGCATTATCCTTGTTGCGTTTGGATAGAGAGCCACTAATATTATTTGCAACTTTGAACATAATTCGCTAGTTTGAAGGGTCATATGAGTTTTATGCCCATCAACAAACAATATTATTGGAAATTTGATTTTTCTGGCAACTAAATGTTTATAAAATACGTTTCCTATATATTCAAAGAAATTTTCGTTTTTCATCCAACCTGAGTCGCTACAACCTATTCCCCATCCAGCAGGTACCGACTTTACAATGTTTGATGGCAATCTCTTATAAGGATAAATTACCATGGGCGGTGTAAGATCGCCAGAGGCTGCAAACGTAAACATAACTGTTAAATTAACTTTCGAGTGATGTTCAATTTCGTAAACATTTTTGCTTCCCCTTACAGCTAACACTCTTTTATTTTTCGGGCATAGATAAAAAACACGTTTCATCGCCATTAAAAATACGTGATGGATCTTTAAGAATGTCACTATAACCTTTTTATCTAAGTATTGTTCCACTCCACTAAACCATTTCCGAATATCATTTTCGGAAATATTAGAACTTGCCGCAGTAATCGCTTCTGGAGTCCTTAGGGTTATTTCTGGGTTTCTCTTTAAAAGCTCCTGTACCACCCTCTTCCAGGCATATTGTCTATGAATGGATTCTTGCGGGGATTAGCATCCAAAAATCCTTTGATTGAATGCTGTACATCTTCTATCCTCACAGGAAAACCTTTTTCTGACATGCACAAATCCAGTCTTTAAGTCGAGTTTCCTCGTCCAACGAAAGAATAGGAGTTGGACCACGAGTGGTTTTATCGTGAAAATTTTCACTTGTCCTAAACTGTAGAGTAGCTCTCGGAACATTAAACGATTGGGCTGCTTTTCTCTGGCTCGTTCCATTTTTAATTGCTGTAAGGGCTTTCTGTACATCAGCTTCCGTGTATTTTTGACTATGTGTTTTAGTTTTACTTGAATTAGACATTATGAATCTAAAAAAATACTCATGAACTTGTGAATTAAAAAAAAAGCATAAAGGTATAGTAGTTGGCCACCCTAAAAACTAGTTACTGGCCACCGGCCAACTACTGGTTAAACATTTAAGAATACCTAAAAACGCTATAAAATGTTTAATTTGTGCTCAAAAATGCTAAAAACATAAAATGTCCTAAAAATATTATTCTACACTTAACACTAGTAGTTGGCCACGGCGGCCAATAACTATATAGGGGGCAAATTATTGTACCAGATACTGGCCACCACAAAATTGGCGCAAAAATTCTAAACTAGCATTAAAAACACTTAAAATAATGTGAAATTATACAATAAGATGCCTTAAAACATAGTTTTGAAATGATACATTAGGAAAGTAAAGCATAGCCACTTACCATAATAACACTGTTTCTTAAGGAATTCTTAGTGTATCTGGATAAACCGATGCAACTTCGGACGAACAAAATTACACCTGCTATAAAATTTCTGTGACGCTAACTAGAAGTGTCATAATCGGTAAGAACATAAAGCAAGGTTGCCAGATTTTACTGTAAATTGCATACTTCTGTTTTACCGACAGGAATCTTATTATTTAAAATTAAATTCAAATTGGCCAACAACTAGTACCTGGCCAATAACTGTACCCGTTACCCTATATATAATAATTAATTAATGTTTTATTTTTTCACGTGTAAACATGTTTGAAATAAAAATGTTATTACAAATAATTAATTATTGTACATTCATTACGTATTTAAATGATTGTTCAAAAATATTAACAAATAGAAAGGTTATGATTTTTAACAGATAAGAGAGAAAATTCAGTATAGAAATTTATAACTGCAATTATTTATAATGTAAAACGTAAATAATCACCAAACCTAAATTTTATGCTAAATGGCTGTAATTTCATATTTAGATATAACTTTTAATTCAAAAAATTTTTTTATCATAACATTCTTCTGCATGTCAAATAGAAGTTGTGGTACAATACTATAGTGTACAACGCGTGTAGAAATCGCTCTGTTCTATGCGAACCTTTGAAACAGCAGTGCAAAATTAGCATATTGGAAAGATAAGAAACGTTCTAGTAGTAGAAGGTGGTTTGCAGCAGAAATTGTTGAGCGGGACTTAGGTTTTGTATCTAACACAAACCATTGAAAGTAATAAAAAACAAACGCTTTTAATATTTGTTAAATTTCTAACCATTAGAAAGTAGTTACAGTGTTCTCTGTGTGTTCTCGTTTAGGCATATTTAGCACTAAGCAGTTAATTTTTTCTTTAATTACGAAAACTGTTATGGATAACCTTCTTGGGCACTTGATTTTGTTTTACCACGTAAGTTTTATGTCTAGACTTAACCCTAGATACTTGACGTTTTCTTGTTGGAGTTGACAGTTGTTCTTTATCTATACACAAAGCAGCTCCTTTTGTAGAGAGTAAAGGTTATGTGCATAGAGTTAGAATCTTTTGCTGTAATTCTCTACTGTGACCACTTCTCTCAACTGCATGTAGATTAGTTTGTAAATTGTGTGAAGGTTAGGTCACTATCCCACAGGGTCTTAACAATATATAAAAGATAAAGAAAGAGATTCTGTTTTATACTTGACTTGGAAGTGTACCAGGTGTTTGACTAAGAGATGTGACCCGCTGTATCTCAGAAACTAATTATTGTTTACAACTGCTGGAAATTATTATCTCTTATACAACTTTGTTACAAAGATTTTTTTTTATAAGTTGTACGATAAATAGTTTTTGAGATATAGCGGACTACCTCTCTTAGTCAAACTCTTGGTACATGAAGAAGATCAAAAGCAATAGTATTTGTAGTGTCAATAGGCATTTCTCTTGCCACTCTGTCAGAAGTGTAAATGTTGTCTACGAAAGCTTGGTGTATTATCCGATAAATTTCAACAATAGTTGAATAAAGCTTTTGGAAGTCAAATTGTACGATGGTATCAGCTTCTTGCCTTCACTAATTTGAATTCGCCTTTGTATAACTTTAACGAAAATTGTTAGAAGATTTATTAGACGATAAGACTTTGTATCGGTGAGAGGTTTGCATGGTTTTAAGATAAGTGGTATCTGGGTCACCTTCCAATAGTATGGGTTTATAAGACTTAAGTGAATTTGTCAATAAACACCAGTAAAAAGTAATTCTTCTAAAAGGTTGTGGTTTACTAGATCGCAGCTTATAGTTTTTTAAGGTTAGTGGTATTAATGACTGTTAGTAGTTTCTGCCTTTTGATTCGTAGTCCTTTTTTCTTCAATGTTTTGTTTTTCAAATATTGGACAATGAAGGGCGTAAGAATGCCTTGACTTGAGGGACTTTAGTTTAACAGTTAAAGGTATAAAAGTTATGAATAGAAGAGAATGGACACCCGTAGTTCGAAACAAGATTTTGTAGTGTCAAAGTGTGAAGGAACTTTTTTTATTATCTAGAAGTGAAGTAACTCAGATAAGTTGTTTAAGTTAGCATATTTTTTGTTGGCAATAAATCATTGTCCTAGGTCCCCCTAGAAATGAATTTTTCTTCTTTGACGACAAAATATTCTGCCAAGCGGACGAGGGGTTCTATTTGGTCTTCTTAGAGCTATTCTTGCTCTTGGATAAAGTCACCTTGATATTTTTGTAATTGAAATTGAACTATTGATTAGGACGGCAACTATGTGGTGTCACGCCATTGGCACTTCATTCATATTTAGCACACGAGTACTTGGCAATATATTGAGAGATCGCTAAAGAGCAAAAGAATATAAATTAAGGACAGTCGATTATATATGGCTGTACTCCGAAAGAGTCCAAGAAAGGATTGACTTAAGGAGAGTTACCAAAAAGTAAGGTTTCTGCAGAAACCCATTTAGAAACTTTCAAACTATTGAAAATGATTTGTTGTCTAATGTACCATTATCTGTAACCACACTGAAAATAAATTTAGACACAGTAAAGAATTCAGCAAAAGTACAGAAAAAGGTAAAAAGTTCGGGCTGGCTCGACCATGCGATCGAAGTGTTCAAAATAGCTACCGATAAATGGCTGCCAAATTTGATAAGGAATATTTAGTAACATTTTTTATGGAAAAAGAATAAAAACATTAATCAACAGTTATTCAGATTATTGATAATAAGTCACGAATTACAAAAATTTTAATTTCATTATTATATCGTGTTTTGCTGTCTCTAGCTCTATCTAAAATCCTTGAAACATTTTCGAATGCTATAGTAAAGGTTTGTGGCGAATTCTTAGATAAGGTTGTGCCATATTTCTAAATAAGCGTTTACCAACTCAGCAAAGTTATCAGAAGCCCATAAGTAAACAAACCTTTCCTCCAAACATCCAAGTCCCAATCCACGTGTTCTCGAGCAAACTCGTTTCTAGTCTGTGCGTGAGCTATGGTTAAAAGAGGACCTTTTGTGGGGTGTTTGACGTCAATCCGTATTCAATGATCCTTTTTCTTATTGATCTGAAAGATATCGCAACATTAAACATTACGGTCAATTTGAAGTCTCAGTTTCGGCTAGGAATCGATGTCTTACTTCAAAACGCATAAAACGTTTGTACACTTGGTTTGCAAATCTTGGTCAATCTTGACCGAGTTGCCTACAATGAGTATCAGTTTTCCTAAACCGCTGGACATCCACATATAGTGGTACAATGAACACTCATTCTACGGGCAATCTCGCATTGCGTAAATGATCTTCTACCAATCGTCACTGTATTATGCTCACTTAAATTTCTTGCTAGAAGCATTTTGATACGTACTCACTTTGAACAACATGAAAAACTGACTACAAATTAGAAAAATATATTACAAAATATGCATTAGAATGCTTAACAACAAACTCAAAACAATTGACAGCCGTGCAGTGTTACTTGATTATTTAAGAAAATATATCAAATATAAGTTAAATTGTACACATTCAAAATTTATAGGTTTTAAATCTCTGGTTTCTGTATGTTATAAATAAATTACTCGCCCAATTTGTTTATTTCCATCCACCAACACACAATACAATAACGTACAAACTCACAATATGTAATAATAAGTAAGTAAACATACGATGCCAGTCGCATTCGAACATTCGGTAACCGTGCCTACGTTATCGATGTTGTTGCTTGTAATGTAACACAAATATGTCAACTGTTCCTCTTGTCATAAATTAAACCGCACTGGCTTCTTCCGGATTCTGATATTCTGACAATTATGAGGTTCAGTAGATGGTTCGCTATTTTCTCTTCTAGTTTTCGGTTTTGGTTGAACTGTAGTAGGTACGTCATCTTCAATCGTCGCTCTCTTTGCTATGCCAGACGCTTTTTCTGAATTTAGTCTTCTTTCTTCTGCTTCCAGGACTGCATTTTGCATTTCCTGACGTGTGCTTGTACTTCGTTTATTTTTCACTTGTGTGGTTTGACCTTTGGTATTCGGTTCGGCTAATTTATTCTAAATGGCGTATGTGACTAATTCCATCCACCTCTACTTTACAATACAATGTTCTTCAGATCCCAGTGATTGTACCAAATTTCCATTTTGCTGTTCGATTTCCATAGAAACGAATTTGAACTTTATCTCCCATTTGGAATATAGAACTGGCTTTGTAATATTCGAACTTGTTCTCTATCATTTCCACCAGTGATATTTCTTTTTACCAAATCTACTCTTGTGTGAAATTGTTTTTTGAACATAATTTTGGCGGGACTCGTTCCACTAGTAGAATTTACTAGTATTTTGCATTAAGAACCTACATAATTTAAATTTTAAATCACCCGGTTCACACATCATTGCACGCAAGGATTGGCCATTTGTTGGTGGGTGGTATGGGGCTGTGTATTTGTGTGCAATTTCATTTGATTTTAATTTTTTTTAAATTTTGTTGATTTGAATTGACTTGCATTGTCACTGACCAGCGTCGTTAGTATCCGAATCTTGCAAATGTCTCTGGTAGCATTTCAATGGTAACTTTCGTATGTATAGTTTTTGTAGGAACTACTTCCAAGTATTTGGTATATATAGGCATCTACCATTACTAAAAAATACCCTCCATAAAATGGTCCGGCATAATCTATAAGTATTCGTTGTCACGTATACTTTAGATATTTCCATGGATGTGAAGCAGTTTCATGTTTTAGGTCGTTCTGAAAATAGGAACAAGTTTTTTTACAACTTTACACCTTCTGTTCGATATCCTTATCAATGTTTCTCTACCACACGTAACTTCATACTAAACTCTTTATCTTTACCATCCCGGTGTGAGCTGTATGCAGTTCTTTCAGGACTCTTCTTTGTAAGGACATTGGAATAACTACTCTAATGCCGTTGAAAATGTAACCATTTTGAAGGTTAAACTTTGGCATCTTTTCTTCTGTCAATGTTTTCTCCAACTGGAGTGCTTCGTATAATTTCCTGCACTCGGGACCTTTTAGTAGTTTCTTTTTGTATTTCACAACTCGAAACATAAAGTGTTTCCACTTGAGTTAAACAAAGAATTGAATTTTCATCTATCCATTTTAAGTCTGATATTCTCTTTAGGGAAAATCTTGAGATAAAATTAGCATTTACATGGGCTTTCGTATTTTTGTAGTGTATTTCATACTTGAACCCTGCCATAAAATTTGAATTCGTATAGCTAAACATGCAGGTAAATCTTTCTGAAGATGTAAAATCTTTGAATGTGGTTTATTATCGATTATAATTATTATTTTCCTTCCTTCACAATATTGGAAAAACTTTTTAAACCATAGACTTCTCTAATTTAGTTAAGGACCTGAACACAAATGCAATTGGTCTCTCATCACCTTGTGATATGAGAAATTACAGCTCCCACGCCAAAAGGTAAAGCGTCCGTTATCAGTATTAGCGGCAGTTCAGGGTTGTAACGTATTAAAATTCTTTCTTTTAAAAATTCTTGCTTTAAATTTGTAAACGCTTCTTCACATTTGGACGTCAATTTGAATTTTTTATTTTTTTGTAGTAGATTATTTAGGGGATTTGGAATACATTTCTGATAGTAATTTATCATTCCAAAAAAAGTTCTTAGTTCACCAAGTCTTTAGCCTGTGAACAACATGTAATGGCTTCGACCTTTTCCGGTACAGAATGTAAACTCTTCCCGTTTATCACATGCTGTTGAAACACGTGTCCGAGTAAGTTTTTGGTGCAGTTTTTGGTGTTATTCTGTTGGTTAAATAGACGCTGCAGTTGGTGTTCTTTTCCTTTTCCTTCGTTTATCACATGTTTCAAATAAATTACAGAATCTTGCAGAAACTTACATTTTTCCTTGTTCAAATGTAAAACATTCAATTTTAATCTCTGCAAAACTACTTCTAGATTTTGCAAAAATTACATAAATGTAGAACCTTGTACAATGATATCATCGAATAAACATGCGACTGCAGGTAATCGTGCAATACTTGATCCATAAATCTTTGCCAAACATTCGGAGCAATTTTCACACCGAACATTAATCGGTTTACATTGTAAACTCCTTTATTAGTTCTAATGGCTTGTATTTGGGCACTTTCATCATCCAACCTCCTATGCAAATATGCTTGACTAATATCTAGCGTAAAAAATATTTTCCTCTTTTCATTTTCGTGAAATTTTTGATCTATTGGGTAATTATTATTTATTTATGTTTTTCACTTGTATCATAGTTTTAGCATAACAAAGAATTTACGTACAAATAGTATTTTATGTTGTAGGGATGCCAAAACTAAATTTTTTTTACAAAATACATTTTGAGAGTGGACTTTATTTTTGGCGCTGGGCGTACAACGATGCGAACTGAAATATATTACATAGTAAGTAGTATGTCTTCCTTTTTAAGAAATGATTGCAATTATCGCTGTTTAAATTATAATTACTTTATCAATGCTAACTTTATATCTGTTGTCGGAGATACCTCATTTTCCTCGCATAGAAAATTAGTTATTATTTAAATTGATTGGTATTGTATTTGGAATTATTTTTTAGATGCGCTTGTTATATATTTAGAATTATGACAAAAATAGTCTGTTAACAAAAATGTCAATTTGCTCATCTCATCAGATACCTGGCGTGAGGTGTTACAAAGGGATGATGTGCACAATCTAGTTAAATTAATCATGATGATGCATGTAACAGTGGCTGCTCTGACTTGCACACATCAAACAAACCGACTAGGGCAGAAATGTGCATTGCAACCCTACACTTACTAAATAAGGTGTACGAACCCAATTAACTCAGACGTTCTGATCGAGCTCATTAAGTTATTATAGATGTCGCTCATGGTTGCTTCTAAAATCTCATCATATTTAATTGCGTTCGCCAGAATAATACGAACGCAACAGAAATGAAAATTGTAAATTGTAAATATTTATTTGATACGGTTCGTTGTCGCAGATAGATTATAAAGAGTTGAGAGTAAACTCACAGATCATTTGTCATTTGAAAATACCTCGCTATAAATACAAAATTTAAACTGACACGGCGGAACACTTTGTCATATTAGTGGTAGTTGTTTTGGTCGTTCGCACTTATGTTTCGTATTTTAACGATCCATCCAGTCGTGTTCCTTATTTGAAATGATGAATTGGTATGACTTTTAACGGGGAGTAATAGTTTACAGCTGTTTTCCGCTCTATTGTCCCACTTTTTTTCAATCTATTTGAGAAAAACAATTTTCTTAAAAGTTTTAGGATGTCTACGCTAAACATTCTTTAATTTCGCCTGAGGTATTTTCTGGGAAATGAGGGATTAAAGGCGCCGGCTCACAGTGGAGTTCCTTTTACCGGTCATTGGATTCACGTGGACCGATCACATAACAGGATGTATCATATAGCGTATCCAGTTACACCTAGTTAAGATTTTGCACACTTTCGTCCACGTGCTGTTTGTACGGAAAATTGTAGCGGTTTCTTTCCAATTATAGAAATATTCGGTTGTTCGTTCTTTTCGGATAAGTTAGAAGTAAATCATCATCGGGGCAACCACAAAAATTAATTATCGATTGTAATTAACATAGAATGGGGTTAAAATTGTATCTTTTAACTTTCGGAAAAGGTCAAAACGTTTGATCTTGCATTTTGCACTGACAGTGTCAATTCTCGCACGCGTTTCGACGTCGCTCATTCAAAATGAACACCGCCAGGGCGGAATTTACAATGTGATTGCTGCTTTGTAATTCACTCTATCAAAGCTTCAATGGATCTATTCAATTTTATTTTCCTGGATTTCAAATTAGCCGTCATTGTATAATGTCGCACGTTTGCTTTACAGATTTCTGGCGCTCCCTATTAGGGAGCTTTTTTGTACCCCTAATTATCATTCCTTATACTGTAAACTGATAGTATAGTGATTTATTTTGTCCCCCGTGTTTAAGCTTAATTTATATTATACGTCTCACTACGTTCGCTTCGAAATTTTATGTTTTCGTAATCAATCATTTTAAAGTTTTTGACAAATTTTTGCAACGCATTTTTAGTTTTTCCGTTAAAAATTAATGACACAATTATCAAAGGTGTTTATAACAATAGAATTGACAATTTGTGAAATTTTTAAATGATTGTCCAGAAATTACTACAACGACTGTAACGCATATTTTATTGGTTAATCTTGACGTCGTTATTCCAGCAATAAACTAATTTTCATTTAATGCTAAATTATAGTATAAATATATATGATTATAATTTTTAATGTTTTAATCATTTGTTATAATCGCTTCATATTTCTTTTCATAAATTATTTTGCTATTGTTTGTTTCGTATAATAATTTTGATTGAAACACCTACGGGAAGTTATGAAAAATCCATACTCACTACTGATATTCACTCCTCAAGCAATATATTGCAATTATTACACTAGGAAGAGAATAGAATAAAATATAAAAAGGAGTTAGTATTAGCACATTATTGGTGTCCAACCTGTTTTTTTTGTAATTATGTATTGGCTTATACTGAGTAATGAAATATGGAGAGAATGGATAAAAAATTTGACTTGATTAATAAAAACTAATAATAATAATTATTTACAATACGAATAAACAAATAAATAAAATAATTATTAAAAAAAATAGGGAGGAGTTGAAAGAAATGGTAGAAGAAAGCTGGATGAAAAATCAAATTGAGTAATCAAAATACTAAACATTAAATAAATATGAGTTTAGATATTATTGAACTACTGACAGACGCAAAAAGGCTTTTTATTGTCTAAAATTAAAAGCAAAAAGTTCTTTTGTTTTCACAACTATTTAGGTGGTACTCGGTTACGTCATATTATAATAAATGTGACAGTAAAGCACCAACCTGATTCGTCGAGAATAAAATGTCACTATAACACTCGAGAACTTCGAAAATTTAAGAATAACATAAGAAATCCAACAACAAACGCTTGAAGAGTATTATACAAATATAAATAAATACATAAAATAATTACTTTAATAATAAATTAACAAGTTGCAGATAACATGAGATGGATTAATAAAATCAAACTTATGACAAATAAAGCATGAAGAGAAAATAAAATAAATGATATGAAAGGGCGAAGAAAACTTAAATGTATAAGAAAAATAACAAAATGATAAAATGAAACCGGAAAATGAAATTGAAATACTTAACTAATTTAGAACTAGAAAATAAAAATGGGTTAAAAATTAATACCAACGAAAGATAAATTAATAAAAGGTTGGATCTCATGAATGTATTTAGAAATGTAGTTTTTTAAAGTGGGTCAAGAAAAATAAAAGAAAACTTTATAAGGCTACAAAACTAACAGCTTAGTGGTTTTGGGTCTCTTCCTCAGAGAACAACAACCGACTTATTAATTTGTTAATTGTAGGAGGAAGTAGGTATTTACCTTTTGTAGTAAAAATGAAGAATACAGATGAAATAAAAATCAACATAAGAAATATGAAAAGCTTAAGGCCAGAAGAAAGTTAAAGAAAAAACGAATAGAACTTAAAATATAATCATTGTAGTTCTTTTGCATAACTACTAGCTCGTATTGTTTGTGTGCATCTTAACTAATTTGCCGTATTAGTAGCAAAAGGAGTTGAATACCAGTAACTTAAGACAATTAGAAAGTGAATTGCTCCGAGCATTAGAAAAATTGGACTTACAAATGTTATTTTTTGCACTTTTTTGCTACCATTTAAATTTTATATTGACGTCTTTTTTATTTTCTAAATTATTGAATTTCTAATGTTTCTTGACTGACCAAAAAAATTCGCCCTTGATGAAAAAAATCATTCAAACCAGCAAATAGTCGGGACCAGGTATCACAATTTCAGCTCCGTTGCAATGAGCCGTTGAGAAACCTAACATTTTTCTAGTACCAAGCTTGCTTTTCTAAATACCGTTAAAGAAGGGTTAATGATTCAAACCGCCTCTACTGGAATAAATGTTCAAACTGCACTCGTCTTTCCTACTTATGAGGCTGCCACGCTTAATAATGCAGATCACAACTATAAAGGTTAAAGATCAACAAGTGTTCAAGGTTTATCTTGATCAAACAAACCCAACAACGGTCCGAAAGAGATTGTACAAACTTTTAACGTAATAAGATTAAATTTGGAAACAAACTCCATGATGTCTCAATAGAGTAACCTAAAGTGCAATCAAAACTAGTACAGAGTTACTTCATAAATAGTTGCTTAGTAGCTATTATTAAAGGACTTTATGCAAATAATTCGTCAGATGTAAAAAAAAATAATTCTAAACCCATCATACGACAAAATTGTTACGCTGATGCTTTTCAATAATTACTAGAATAAGCTTTGAAAAATAAAATTTGAAGATAAGGGGATGTCTTCACAAATTTTATCTGAAGTATACAGGGTGATTCAGCTAACCCGTTCATTAGAAGTTTATGGACTTCCCGTTGAAATATTTGTTTAAAAATTTGGAATAGGAGATTGCTCGAAAAGTTCTATTTAATTAAAATATTTCAGCTCTTCTAGCACTTCCGGTTACACCGGAAGTTGCTACCAACTTTTTATTTTAAATGGAATGATATATTTTTTTTTGTATATTTGGATTTAACGCTAAAATCTGAGTTAGTTTCATGTAGCACAACCTATATGAAAAATCAATAGTTTTTGAGATATTCTCATTTTTTTGAGAAAAATTGGTTTTGTAGTATTGTTTTCAAACGCTTGTCAATGATTAAAAAAGAAAGTTATAGTAACAAAATTTGGGTTATACTGTTAAGTTTTTAAATGATGTGTAATTTGACATCTCACTATATACAGGGTGTTCAAAATGTTTGGCTAAATCTGACTAACTTCAACTCCCCAAAAGTCAATTTTTTTGAATATAACACCCTGTATCTTGTTGCTCTATGTGATGGAGAATTATGGTCTTTCAATCTTCATAAAAGGTTCCCTATACCTATCTGTTACCATTTTCCTGCTATCCATGTATTTACATTCGACACACAATATTTCTCTATTTTATTAAATAATTTCTGACCAGTGGCCTGTGAAAATTAAAACAATGTGCCTTATTTATCAAACTTGTAAACGTCGACGTGACACATTATACACGATATGGAAATCCACCAAGAATATTCGAATGAAGACATACTAAATTTATTTTTTATTCATGGAGAATGTTACAAAATTATTGAAAGAACTTGCCGTTTGCTTAACGAGAGATATCTACATTTATGGCTTCTAAATAAAATTACATTGCAAAAAATAGAAACAAATTAATTTAATTATTATACAATGCGGTATCTATCTGTGATGCCACAGACAGTGTACCTCAAACGGTAGTCTGCACAACACTTTGTATTTCACGTTTACAAAATAGGTTTAAGTAATAATAATATAGTTTATTGACAGATAACAATAACATAATACAATATTAATAAATGACCACATACCAAAGAGCACCTGGTCAGTTCACCCGCCGGGGCAAGCACACTGATTTTCATCCAGGTCTCAATACTTTAGGACAAAAAAAATAATTACGCTTCTCCAATAACTTTAAATACAAAAAGTATTAAAAATTAATAACACAAAAAGAGAGAAACAAACTACATATATAGTTAATTAAGAACCCACAATAGCACTACATATAGAAGACAAAAAAAAGAAAATAAATAATGTCTGAAAATTAAGTACCTACCTATTAATAAACATACTATTTGCTGTTCAATTAAAATGATATGTTTGAGGCGCTTATTAAATGTGTGCGGCATCAGCAACTTCCATTCCGAGTGTATTTTGTTATAGATTAATGCGATGTTATACGAAAATGAACGTCTAAATATTACCTTATTGTGTCGTGGAATAGATATTAATCCACGATGACGGAGACTTAAGTTATGAACATCGGTACGGAAGGAGATTCTTTCAAACAAATAAGTCGTATGAACTATTGCATGAGCAAACGAACTAAAATGCAAAAATCCCCTTTGACTCATGGATAACCAACAAGCTGATCGAAGAGCTGGAGCTGGAGAGATATGTTGATAGCGACCTATACCATAAATAAATCTTAAACAGCAGTTTTGTAATTTTTGAATTCGGTTTATCTCTCTACAGTCCAGACAAGGTCTATATACAGTGTCACAAAAGTTGATGTAGTTTAAAACTAATGAATCAGAAAGAAGTCTTCTAACAAAAAGAGAGAGTGATTGTCGGAAAGGATAAATAGTTCTAAGCGACGAGTATATTTTCCTCATTGTGGAAGAAACGTGACTCCCGTACGTTTTATATCCACTTCTAATATCAGGCCTAAATTTATTGTTTCATGCTTGAACGGTAGAACGTTGTCATCGAGAGAAATAGTAATATTGGTCTCGAGAAATGTTCTTTCAGCCTTATTTCAGAACAAAGGTGTAGAGGATTTATTAAAATTTACACTAAGACAGTGGTCAGAAGTGATCCGTAAAGGACTAGAAAGATTGTTGTTAATACACTGCTGTTTTGCATGTGACACGTTTTGAATGAATAGTACAGTTATATTACATGTATATATATTGTATCATAAAGGTCCAAGCACTGATCCCTGCGGAACACCACATGGCACTGTTGAAGGTTTTGATAACTTGTTACAAATTTTAATGCACTGAGTTCAATTATTTAAAAAAGGTTTTAAAAAAATTATACAAGAAGCATCAAACCCCACAAAGTGCATAATAGAAAGTAGTAGTTTATGATTAATGGTGTCGAACGCCTTTGAGAAATAAATAAGAATCAAAGCAGTATTAGATCCTGAGTCTAATCCCCAAATTATGTTGTCAGTAACAGAAGCTAAAACCGATGCACAACTATACTTCGGTCTAAACCCAGACTGAACTTTAGAGAGGATACTAAATCTATTGAAGTGAAAAATAAATTGCTTTGCAATTGTCTTTTCTAAGATTTTAAACTGTGGAGAGAAAATGCTTATGGGGCGGATATCGCATAAGTTCTCACATTTTCGCATAAGTCCTCACATGTAGTCCCTACACTGGCAATGTTTATCACGAAACCAAATTTTGTCTTGAGATGATTTGTTGTTGATATTGGGGTTAAGGTCATTGTTTTACGTGTAGTTTGTTCTATCGGTTGAGTTGTTTTGATTGTTTTACATTAGGTAGTTAGTAGGCGTTGATGGCATATTTTGATCTGTTAATGTCGCTCATGTGTTTCTTGTTACATGAATTTGACTTGTCTCATATTTTGGAATCAATTTTACTTGTTCGTTAGTTCTTTGCTTTCTTATATTGTTTTATTTATTTGTAAACTATGAATAGAACAAATTTCACAAACAAGGAAAAATTTGATATGTTGACATGCTACATTTTGTGTCACAAAAATCTGCTGAGGAAATGTATATGTGTAATTTTTACACTTTTGGTATTGAATTGAAAGAATTTGGTTCTTTTGAAAAACCTGTTTGTTTCGTAACAAAACAATCTAACGGAGAAAAAGCGAAATATCGATAAGATTAATTGAATGTCGGACTGGTATATGGACCAAAATCTACTGCCTAATTCATACAACAAAAGCAGAAATTTGTCAGAGTCTCAGATCAATGTCAAGTAGATGAACAATTTTTCTTTAAAGTAATTTGGTCTGACGAAGTATGATAACCAATAAATACATTTTTATTTGAAAACAGAATCAACACCGATTTGAATTTAATATGTGGATAGATTTCTTGAGTGAAAGTTGGATTATCATTTTGAAGGCGTCATTTTCAAAAGCTCGAAAAGTGACAATGAAAAAATGTTTTTTAATATTTTTTAAAATAAGCGCCAAATATACGAAAACAAAATATCCAAAATTTTCAGAAATTCATCTTATATAATATATCTACCAATTCGTAACACCAGCCGATCACAATAATGAGTTAAATTTTGTACCTACGGCGCTGTTGCTTTGCTACATGCGTTGCGTATTGTTTTGTCAATGACAGTTGGGAAATGGGAATGGCATGCACATGAACATTGACGGCTCGTGTTAAACACAATAGGGGTAGCCTTTAAGTAATTTTGGTTAATAATTTCGTTATTTCGCTTTTTTGAGTCACTTTTATTAGATAATTTAAGTATTAAATAATAAGTGTAAATACCGGTAAACAAATCGTGATTTTAAAATATGCCTTCTATACTTGGTTGTAATTTATTTGAGTTCTTGTGTTTCTTGCGACGAACCGGTTGACAGCTGTAAACTAGTGACATCTAGTTCCGCTTCGTGCTATTGTAGCACTCCCGGATAGTATATGACTAGATTTTATACTTTTCACATAATTCCTACTCTCTATTTACTGTAAGTTTAATATTTTTCTTTTCTTTTTCTTTTTTTTTTTTCTCTCACCATCACTTTATTTATCCTTTCTCCTTTATTTTGGTTCACGCTATACACTTTGGAACTTCTCTCTATATACGCCTTTTCTTAATATTTTTTTGTTCTTTCCCGTATCTAATTTTCTGTGTCTTCACTTCTTTTCAGTATTTATATATATGTAATTGCCTTTCCTGGTTTTTTTTGTAGTTCCAGTTCTTCTATTACACTAGTAAACAGTGGTTTTGTTGCATGAAGTTTTATACCTGATTCTAAAAGTACTTACCTCATTGATTTCAAATTTGAAGTCCCCTTTCCCGTAGCAGCTCTAGTCATTCTGATATAAAGGGGAGGAATTTTTCCAAAAAATATTCCAGTTTTCAAGCAAAAATTTTGTATTATCAAAACTACTAAGAACAGAACTTTCTCTTGTACGATTTCCTTGCCTGAGCTGATTCAGGAGTACTACTCTGAATGCTCCAACAGTAATCGGCCATGATATTCGCATTCCAGTAACCCTGGTATCGGTCTTCCATAGTGAGAATACCTTGATGGTAATGTCAAACTCTGTAACCGAAAATGTATACTCTGTATTTTTTTCCCTAGATTGATGTAGAATTAAATTCTCTACAACTTTGCCATTGATGTCTCCCTACCAAAACTCAACCGTTAGCCGTGAAACTTGTTTTTTAATCAAAATACACGTTAAATTAAAAGATTTTTAACGTGAAATTAAAAAAGTAGATGATCAAAATTATACAAAATTGCTAAACAGATTATTTTAAATGGCCGAAATAAATATCTAAGTAAACTGGAAAATCGGTTTTTGTCAGATATATGGTGATGTACGCAATAAGCATGGAATTTGTTTGCAGGGGTCTTCAAATTTCTAATGTTGTCTGCTATTTGTCGTACTCTAAAAATAGGATTCTTAATTGCAGATAGCGATAACGATGTCAAATTGCATATCCTCTTCAGTACAAACATGTTTCCTAGTATTTTTCTAGTAGAATAATTTTCGATAAAAACAAGTTTTGTGGTACACAAACAAGTACAGCAAAATTGTAGATAATTTAATTCTACATCAATCTGGGAAAAAAATATAGAGAGCTGCATTTGATTTTATTAAGTATTTCATCATTTTCGATTACAAAGTTTGACATTTTGTTCTCATACCTTGAATAACCAATGTCAACTTTGAAACCTAGACAGTTAAGGTCGTTATTGCCATAAGTGTGAAAAAAATTTGAGTTGGATATTTAAAATAATAACCTGAAAAACGTCAAATATCTGAAACCTGATATTGACTCAAGAAAGTGTTTAAAAATCGATATCTCAAAAAATATCACTTATAAATTAAGATCGTACGAGGTCTGTCCGGAAAATATCAAGTTTTTTTATTTTTAGAGAAAGCTAGCTTTGAAACTTTAATCTCCCTCAAAGTACTTTCTACCAGACACAATGCACTTGTTTCAGCGGTATTTTAACTTTTGGAAGCACTCCGAAAAATCTTCCTTCGGGATGGTCATCAGTTGCTGCGTCGTGTTTTTTTTTATATCTTTGACCGACCGACCGACCGACAGGGCGCTAGGTCTGGACTGTAGGGGGGTTTTGCCAAAAATTGTTGGACCAGGCACGAGAAATGGGCAAGAGCGTTGTCGTGTTGGAGCATCCAGTCGCCGCTTGCCCAGAGCTCAGGACGCTTGCGCCTCACCGCATCTCTTAAATTGCGCAAAACTTGATGCTAATTTGCTAATCCTTGCGCTCGGACATTTTCGTAAAAAACAAAATGCGACTCTCACACTTGATACACTCACTTTAATCAGGTGCTCAATGTCAACTGATTAAATGCATGGCATTGCAATTGCCAAGCCTCAACTCCTTATCTATATAACAGATTATTAGATAATTGAAGAGGATTGATACTTTCCGGACAGACCTCGTATACATAAAGTCACCATAGTTTTTTTAAGTAGATTGTTGACAAATTGTCTATTAAAGTAGGATACCCTGTATAATTGAAGATATTTTTAAATTGTAGCCACTGAGGAATCTAAAAAAATGGTTAAAACAGATTTTCAAAAGAAATACTTTTTAAAGGCAATATCGAAGGTCCGCTTACTACACAGACAAGCTGTATATCCCAGTGTTTTTTTTTCTAGTCCTTACATCTATTTTTTTTCTGTATCTTCTCTAGTTCATCCCATTCCTTCCATCCAACTCTCATTTCCATATAACATCATACTTCTCACTAGCCTCTCAAAAATCCTTCTTTTTTTTCTAAATTATTTCCAAATATTCTTTCTCATATTTTCCATACTTCTTATTCTATTTCCTTTCTATCTCAGCTTTATTTTATGGTTTCCATCCTTGACCTATCTAATTGCAATCTTCCTTCTTCCTTTTTCTATAAATCCGACTGGTCAGTCTGATATAATTTTTACTTATATATCTTTTTCTAATGTTTATTTTATTATTACTGCATACATACAGTAATAAGAATTTTCCTGTCAGGAAACCTCTATAGGCGGAACCATTCTACGATTGAATCAGTCTATTTTGAGCAGATAACTATTAATTCACGAAACCTTGACGTTTTTAATTATTTCTTATTTTAATAATATTAAATGTATTATTTGTGTAAAAAAAACAGGATTGGTTTTTGCACCACAGTACTGATCTGATAGAATTGAATGTTCATTCGATGATTAGTTGGTAGGTCATCAACTAATTCTTTTATTCTACATACTACATTTTCTACCTTATTTGGTTTGAGCAAACACTTGTAAGATTACCCAGAAAAACAAAAATATAAAATTGAGTTGGACTCCTATATTTTATTGTAATTGTAGCTTACAAACACGTTTGGACCTTCTCTAAGAGAGTTCTAGCGACCGAAACGTCGGCAGATAAGAAAGAAAAAGGGTTGTCAATGAGATAAATTCCTTCCAAACTCTCCTAGAGAAGGCTCAACCGTAGTGGGGCCGGTACAATTACTAAATATAAATTTGCTCAAATATTATTAAGTTACTGTCGACTCAGAGGTAAAAAAATAAGGAAACCGATTTTTTGTTTGATGGCACATTAAGTGTATAGGTACCCATTAAAAATGTATACAGATTCGTAAAAAATGATGGCTTGGACCGATCGTTATGCAGAGATGAAACATAATTTATAGTTTGAAATGTGATTAAAATCAATAAATGCCTTATTTAAAGTCATTTAAATAATATTAAACCAAGGCTAACTGCTGTTATGTCATTGCAAATAAAATCATTATTAGATTGAACTCGCTTTTCCTATTTTATTTTTAATGAATACGATTTACTGGAAAACGGCAAAGTACAAAAGTTCTTGTATTAAGCAACTTTCTTCGCCGTAATCGTTTTTGAAACACGCCAAATGGATTCTTCATTTCTCAAGTAACAACTCGTTAAAACCACAAGCGTGTAAGTTAAAACCGCATCCTTTTGCCACATGACAATATAGCGGTAAAATTGTAAAATATATTAGCCATTCCAGCTGTGCGTTTACAAAAGAAAGAATAGATTATTGTAATTAAGCTCCCGTTCTGGATAATGATACGTCGCTTGTATATTTTATAAAACATACGATGTTCACATGCTTTATCGAATAATTTCAAAATCTGTATGTATTTTCAACGGGTACAATTGAACGTCACGGTACTACAACTAGGATAATTTAATTCTCTATAAATTTATTATTGTAATCTGTAGCAATTTGTTGTACATTATCTGCTTTGTAACCGTCGGTTACGTTATAATATAACTAGGTAGTTATGAAGCTATCTATTAGTAGCAAAATTGGACAAATAACAATTTAATTAATTGTTAAATAAATTGAATCCACGTGATAGCAATATAGCTAACAACTTAATTCGGTATTTCAATAAATAAGCAAGCGAGGATGTGGTTGGAAGTTGCACATATGGCTAATGCGAATCGTTTTCCCAGTCAACCTATTTTGGCGATTTCGAAATTGAGAAATTTGTTCAAGCAGTTTGCTTACTTACACCTATATCAGTTAACAACGTAATTGCGTCAAAAATGGAACAATTAAAAGTTGGAAAATTCGAGAGACACGTGTTCAACATCTGCTCAGCATCTTTTCCATACGAACTTTTGCCAAATGATTAATTCTTTGAAAAAGGTCCCGTGTCACCCTTTGTGGGCGGTCAAACCGAGCTCGTATTTACATGGTTTTGTATTCTAATTAAAAGTGCCAGCACTTATCAAATAAATTATTTAAAGTTGATTGCATTTCAAAGACACCATAAGTTAAATATTTATAGTCAAAACAATAATAAAACGCAGCTGTCAAGGTGTTTACTTATATTTATTGAAAAGGTGTGTCTATAAACAATATAAAACAAACAAGTTCGTAAAAGCATAAAGACCATTCAATTTTTCAGTTTTCAACTTGTCGACACCGATCTTATCGCATGAACGCTCCTGTCGGTTATCAATTCGTGCCATTATTTTCCACTTATTTTGTGGTATTAATTGAAAGCGCAGCGGGACATCCATTCTAATTTTACAGGATCTTTTCGACACTCTGGCTGTGAATTTTAAATTAGTAGGGTACGAAATCCCGTTGGGTATTTAAACATTAAAAAGGGTTGATTTATAATTCTCTTTGCAAAGGAATCTATTATGCTTAAAAGTTGCGCCAAACAACACAGAACTGAAACCGACAAAACGCCCAAGACGATAACACATTTCTAATATCTATTAGTACATAAATGTAATTGTAGGATGAACAAAAATATGAAGACAAAAAAAGTTTTGACAAAAATAGAAAATTGAGCATTCTGAATTTACGGCCTCTTAAGGAACAGCTTTGAGAATAATTTTCGTAAGATTCGATTTCCACCATCCAAAACTTACTGCGACATTCTTGCTACATACGATTATTACATTTCTCTCATACAAAATATAAACCTAGTAAGTCGACTTACTACAGAAACAGATTTTCCATTTCATTGGACTTAACTTGAAAAAATCTATCTGCTACTTTCTTTAGAATCGTACCTAATATTCCAATAAATAAGGCAAATAAAAGTCTAGTATGTCATCTTTACCAGACAAGAAACAATTAAGTTGACATGCTATTTTTACAACATATTCTTTTTCCGACCTAAAACCTAGTATGTTACTTACTAGAACATTTACTCAACTTTCTGACCAATAGCAGTTAATCGAGTAAAAGCGTTTTTGTTGCTAGTTCTATATCAAATCGAAGTCGTAGAATGGTGCAAAAGGTGCAGATAGGGTGTAAAAGGTAAGTAATACCTGTAAATAATATTTTTCGCCAAATAGAAGAAGATAGGTTTTTAATAATTACAAGTTTTGCCATTCGAGCTCATATATTTTTTTTCAGAAAAGCTCCCCTTCCTACTCCTTCACCCGAAGACGATCTTGATCCAAACTATATACCAAATGAAAAAAGAGAACAAAGTACCAAACTTTTTAATATTGAGAAGTTATTTGAAAAAGAGGAGTCAATTATAGATCAATTAAGCGAAAGCTATAAATGTGAAGAATTATTTCCAAAGTTAGGTGGATGGGAATATGGAATCTATGTTCATGGCAGCTCTTTCAATACAGAGAACATTGATAACTTCTTCGAGAAATTAAACAAAACTAATGGGAATGTTTCCAATCAAGGCGGTTGTAGTGATTTAAATGATAACATTTCTTCACAAGACGCTTACCCCATAATAGAAAGTATGCTAAATCAAATTACAGAAAAAGAAGGGAAAGAAACAGAAGAAAGTAATGAAGAATTAACTACTGCTGGACAAGAAAATAATAATCGTGCCGAATAAGTCATCGAGTCCTTTACAATAGACTGTGGTGCAAAAACAAAAATATAAAACGACTAAGTGTAACACAGAAAAAACTTATTGCAACCATGCAAATTTACTTGCAGAAAAAAATGTTTTGAAAGAATCTCTGAGAACCAGCGAAAAACCATATTTGTTTATTTCAATAAGCTTGGCTTTGGAAAAAAACGTTTGTTTATAGAAAAATATCTAAAAAAAGAGAACGTAAAATTTTACAGAAAAGATGCACATTCTCACAAGGTATGTTCAGTAAACTACACACTTCCTTTTTCACTGCAAACTATAAGCATTGACCAAGAAATTGGTCCAGAAGAAGAACGACGCATTTAAAGTGCAAAGACCGTGCAAAAGAAATATCTATTTGAAGAACAATCAGTTCAGGTGGTATGTAAAACCATGTTCCTACATACCTTAGGATACATCACTGATTATATTATAACCGAGTATTTAAAATACATTCATGAACATTTTCAAGAAGTGAATGACAAAAGAGGGGAGAAACGGGGAAAAATTATGAATGAAATATCTAAAGAAAATTATGCCCTTGTTAAAGCCCACATCGAATCCCTCCACCTAACAGTATTTCACTATAACTTATCTCATGCACCTCTAAGACGATATTTGCCTTCCGATATTAGCATTTATCAGCTCTGTGATCATAATAAAAAAACTGGTAAGCGTTCAGTTTCGTATGAGACGTACAGAAAAGTTTTCCAAAAAGGAAATATTAAATTCTCAAACCCATCGCAGGATGAATGTCCAAGTTGTGCTTTATTTGCAGAACACATAAAGCAAAGACAAAGTGGGGACGCAAAAAATCTGACGAGCAAGTAAAATATAATGCCCAAGCAAAAGAAACCACCAGGGAAGAAAAGGACAAGAAAGAAAAAGAGCTGACAGAGAGCAAGAAAAAAATCATATCGATGAAGGAGAAACAAGCCAGCAAAACTCACACTCTAAAAATTGTGACATTTGCCAAAAACATAAAGATTACAAGAACAGGTACACTGCCGCTCGTAAATTATAGGACGGTGATGTAAGAAATACTTGGGAGGATAGTATCAAATTGTTTGCTGTAGATATTCAAAAAATTTGAATAATTCCAAAGATGACAATCAAGAACTCATTTTTTGTGAGCAGGCTAATTTGTTTTAACGAAACATTCGCAAATTTGAGAAAAAAATGGAAACCACTTTTTAATGCTGTGGCATGAAGCAACTAAAGGTCGCACAGGGCCAGACGTAGTCTCGACGTTTTACAACGTTATGAAAAAACTGAACGACCAAACCAAGCATGTCATATTTTGGTCAGATAATTGCGCTGCTTAGATTAAAAACTAGGCACTTTTTACTTCGTGCGTCATATTTGTAAATGAAGATTAGGGCCTGAAACCATAACATTTAAGTTTTTTGAGTCAGGGCATTCTTTTATGAAGGCTGATGCAATACACGGAGCTATTGGAAAAAAAATGGAACAAGATTAAAAAAGTTCTTAATTTTGAAGATTTGCTTTTATTAATTAAAAGCTCTTACATTCATCCAGGAGAGTGTTAATAATATACTTCTATTAGCGGATGTAAGAAAATGCTAGTTTAGGAAAGGAAGTAGGTTTTTATTTTTTAAGTCGGAACTTGAAGAACCTCGTTTTAAAGAGGTCAAGTTTCTGAAACTAAAGTTTAAACACACTGCGTTACTTCAAGTTGCACAAGTCTTTACCGCTAGAGGTGTAAATGTAGAAAAAAAACATAAAACAATTACCGGTACGTGGAAGTGCCTCTGACCTTGGTAAATCAGCTGTGGAAGAAGAGGAGCAGTAAAATCTTTAAGTTTTCATAGATTACTTCAAATAACGTCAATTTTTAAAATGTATTCTTTATGTCTTATGTTATCTACTTGAAATTAATTAAGTTATTTTACTCCTTATTTGTTTTAAAGAAATGTCATACTTGGTTTGGTTTTGTGAATTTACAAGTTCTGTATATAAAACTGTATAGCTGTATTATTAGTTTTTTTATGTTTCAAATTTGATGCCTTTATGTAAAGAAATAAAAGAATTGTGCAATTATTTCTCTGTCAAATTTTATATTATTGATTTTCCAAAACATATCCAATTCGACTTACTAGGTTTTTGTCTTGCACGGGAGGTTTGTTTTGCACATCATCTTTTTTACAATATGAATTAGATTAAATCGTTGATTCAAATGCTAGTCTGATAATTTTGAGTACATAGAGTTAATGACTGATACATTAATTATTTTCTTTTTTTTTCTCAAGAATCTGCTCAATTTTCTAAAATTTCTAGTATGAAATAATATTTTAATACTTTTGGTCTCATGTCATACATGGACTCCATAAAAGATAAAATAGATTTGGATATCGTTCGTTTTTTACAAGAAGAATTATTGAGTTATTTATTTAAATACCGCCGCACCACAGCAAAGCCAATTATGGGCGGGAACAATTAAACACAATAATAGTAAAAAGAGCTAAATAGAGAGTCGGACAATATAAATGCAAAAGTAATTAGAAACTATAGTACAGATATAATACAATGCAAATAACAGTGGTAATGTTATGAAATAGTAGAAGACGAGGCAGATGAGACAGATAAGGCAAATCGGTCAACCGACTAGAAAATCACTGCAGAGTGATTTTAACTCGGCTGTAGATGTATGAAAGATATCAATTTTACGAAGAGCACTGCGGTCGCATACAGAAAAATAGGAAACGACTCCAGTACACGAGGAGTGGGTAGGTAGAAGGTGGTGGAAAAAGAGACCCAGTCCGACAGCCAACAGTTCGGGACAATCGACAAGTCATAAATTTTCTGTTTGTATAAAAGAGAAAAGATGGGGTGGCACGATGACTGCTTAAGTCAAAAGGTTGAACTTAGCCAAAGGTCAGATTGCGGAAAATCTCTAGGTGGGTAAATCCCGTCAACGTGACGAACAAGAAATTTTAAGAATTTGCGTTGAATGTTCTCCAGAGCGTGGATGTGAACCTGATATGTAGGGTTCCATACTACTAATAACGCATACTCCAGCCGAGAAGTTCCGAATGAGGGTCCTGTACAACAAAAGAGGTAGGTCAACGTTAAAACCAACAGTCTTATGTGAAGAAAAAACAATGGATCGAATGTCCCAGCCAGACAGAGACGATTCAAACGTGACACCGCTAAAACGGGAGTGGTCGGAAAACAAAATTAAAAAAATTAGAGACTTTGCTCTAGTATAAGAAACGATACGGCATTTAGCAACGTTTAGATCTAAATGGTTAGACCAACACCATTTAGGAAAGAGATCGAGCCTTCTCTGAAGCACAACAGCATCAGACATACAACGTATTACCTGAACTATCTTAATGTCATCCGCATACAGTAAGCAATGACAATCAAGAGTAGGTGCGACATCATTCACAAAAATATTGAACAGCAGGAGTACACCTGAAAGAGACACGCGACCAAAAGCCAAGTAGTTTAACAAACTGGGGTTTACTACACAGGTAACTCTTGAGTAATTTTACTAAGTTGTTACTCGAACCAATAGCATGAAGCTTTGAAATGAGAAGTTTATGCTGAAGGTAGTGTACACGACATCGACCTGTTGAAGGATCAGATTGAATATGTGTAGTAACAGCAGAGAAACGCAGTCCAGCAAGAAGAAAGTAGAGATGAGAGAACAGTGCCTACAGTAGGTGTGGGCTTAATCTTTTTTATAGCAGACAGCAAATCAGACTCGCCAAGTACTTAGACAGAGAAATCACATCAACAACCTGATGTGGAGTCACCAAAGAGTGTTAGCCATGTAAGTCGCTGAAGTTGTTACAGTGAACATAAGTGATATCAGAAGGTATACCGGAGGAATTACGGACTAGATTGATGTAAGACCAGAATCGATTAGGGTTAGATCTAATGCCGACCTCGATACGTCTTAAGAAGCATTTATGAGAAGTCTAAGTCCTGTTGAAGGATCAGAATGAATATGTGTAGTAACAGCAGAGAAACGCAGTCCAGCAAGAAGAAAGTAGAGATGAGAGAACAGTGCCTACAGTAGGTGTGGGCTTAATCTTTTTTATAGCAGACAGCAAATCAGACTCGCCAAGTACTTAGACAGAGAAATCACATCAACAACCTGATGTGGAGTCACCAAAGAGTGTTAGCCATGTAAGTCGCTGAAGTTGTTACAGTGAACATAAGTGATATCAGAAGGTATACCGGAGGAATTACGGACTAGACTGATGTAAGACCAGAATCGATTAGGGTTAGATCTAACGCCGACCTCAATACGTCTCAAGAAGCATTTATGAGAAATCTGAATATCAGTCTTTATCTTACCGCGTAGCATCCTAAACCAATGAAGAGAAGTAGGGTTATTAGTGGATTTATGATTTTGCCAGAGAGAGTACTGCAGCTTCATATCAGAAATGATAGCATTTGAAAACCAGGCCGGATATAATTTAGTTTTGGACTCGGTTCTGGACTCGGTTCTGGACTTTGGAGAGGACTTAGGGCTGAATGCATTGAATGAATCATAGATAACAGAATATAGTTTCTGAGGAATCGACGGATGAGTCAGCCAAGATAGAGGCCCAATTATCCCTAAACGTTACTTCTAGCTTAAAGGCTTATAGGTATACGTAGTTTTTTAGAACTTTAATCTAATTAGTTTGGGATTTGATTTCTTTGTATATAAGAAAATTATACTTAAATTTCATACATTTGTTTTTTTCAAATGTTTGAACTTCGTTACAAAATCAAGGTTCCTCGAGAATCAATACTGGGTGTAAGATTTTTTCAAATATGTATTACGACAATGTTCTTACAAGTTCACTTATTTATAGTATTTTTCTTAAACCACACCCTTGGTTTCATGACCTGGTCATCACAAGATACTACATATTTTCAGAAAACCTTGTAATATTTGGGGTTTGTACTGGATGATTTTATTATAAAAATTAATAGTTGTTTCGTTTTTTTATCAACTCTATTAATAAGAACATCTGTGCAAAACTACCAATTTTGTGAACGCAGCATTTCCACCGTAACTCAACTAACTGAACTGTCAGTGGTTCAGTCTGTTAATCAGTGTTGAATTGCAGTGTAACCTTACACACACTTAATTGTAGATATTCTCAAACAGTGGGACCTTCTTTGTAGGAGGTTTGAGTACTGATAAAGGACAATTAAAACACCATGTTTTAGTCTTTTGCCGACGTTTCCACTAGCATTGGCTAGTCTTTATCAAGGCATCTGCGCATTGTTATGATGACTTCTTGGTTGAATCGTAGTAGTCTAGATCTTCTCGATGATAATGTTGATGCCATAATAAATGAATGTATTATTTAAGTTAATTATACAGGGTTATTCACGGTATACGACACCGAATATTACAGCCAAATTATTTAATAAAATTGGAAATATATATCTGGGATGGATAGAGAACTATCGGAGTAATATTTTAAAATTATTTTTAAAATATACAGGTGTTCCCAAATACACAGAACGTATCCAAGTTTGTGTCTTTTCTTATGGAATGTCCTGTATATTATTACATTTTCAGTTTCTACTAACAAAATAAGAAAGGATTTTATAGAAATTTACCTTACTTAAACCTAAAGGTTTTTGAGATATTTTGTATTTTATGAAAAAGTTGTTACAATTTTGTCGATTCATATCTCAGCAACTATTTTCTTTCTCCAAACTCACTGAAGTCTATCAATTGATCAGATTTTATGTAGAACTTGTGAAAATCCAATATCATATACATAATGTGTACAAAATAAGATTAAATAATGACATGTTTTGAACCGCAATAACTTGCTTCATTTAAATAGAACACTCTGTATTTTATATCAACAACAAATGTAAAATATAATTTCCTACAAAGATAATCCCACTGTTTGGGAATATCTACGATTGAAAAATATATAAGAGGTTTAGAAATAATCAATTACATACGCTGTAGTACTAAATCATCATACGGAACATTATTAGGTGATTTTATTTTATTCAGTATCGGCCGCGTCCGCACTGCAACGACTATTTTACTAAGACCTACCATTTCATTAACCATACTTCATCAGTCGGCGATTTCTTTATCTTCGATATCGGCGTCCTAACACTTTCTTCATAGCTTTCAATTTACCAAGATTTTTCCCGAGGAAGAAAGCAACCAAAAAAAAACTACATTTTAGCAGTCATGGAAATCTCTTGACGAAAATAAAAAATAAACTACATTACAGATTAGATGGAAAGTGTGCTATAAGTGTTTTCAATCAAGATCTTAGTAAAGGAGCTAGATGACATTACTTTTTTGGGAGAGAAAAATTTTTTTATTTTTTAAAATTATAATTGCTAGTTTCTGGAAAAACGCGAATAATACAAATAATGACTTTCGGTTCTAGTGTGTGCAACCTTTTTCAAGGTATCGCACACTCTTTAGGGAAGGCCTAATATCCGTTAGGAAACTACCTAAAACTCAATAATTTAAGGAGAAACTGTTTTTCAAATAATCAATAGCAAAGTTGTAGAGAATGTAATTCTACATCAAACGGAGAAAAAATATACAGGGTGTTCCATTTGATTTTATCAAGTTATTCATCATTTTCGATTACAAAACATATATGTATAACTAATGTAAACTTTTAAACCATGAACAGTTAAGGTCGTTACCACCCAGTGTGAATAAAACTTCAGTTTAATATTTCAAATAATAACCTGAAATATCTGAAAACCAATATTGACCCAAGAAAGTTTTTAAAAATCGATATCTCAAAGTGTCATCATGCTTGTTGTAAATTCGCAAGATTTTGTGCAATTGCCAACAAACACCGAGAATCACTCGACAGCGGCACTAAAGTAGATCATTGCACTAAAGCAAAGCGGCTCCTTTGGGTTCACTCACTCCTGAAGTGAGTCGAGATTGTTACGTGAACGCCTTAGTTGGCGATAATAATCGATTAATCGACTTTTGCAACTGGTTACATATCTGTCAACAACGATGTTTTAGTGCAGATCACAAATAGTGTATGTGCATGTCCTTGAGACGCGGTAAAGTAAATTGGTTTGGATAGAAAAAAAAAACACTTTCCATTGTAAAAAGTGAAATCGGAATAAGAAAAGTACATAAATATTTCAACAAAATTTTTTAACGAATGACGTGTCGGGGGGGTAATATTATTTGTTCCTCAGAGTATTTTGCAGATTATACAAAGTTTTTATTATCTTGGTACTTAACAGTATTCATACTTTAGTTTAAGCATTTACATCTAGGTAACCTTTTATCAGATTTAATTCGAAAAATTGGAAAGTTTTCAATTTGTCTACGGGTTTTCTTTGAATATCTAGGGATAAGCTCATTCAGGTAATGTGAGAGATTACTATTGAAGGTAAGTGTGTGCACAATTAGAGAATGAAAAGTGAATATTTTTTTCTTTTATATAACCATTGAACCTTCTATATTCATTGGTATAACTAAATTGTTAAAGTTGATTAAAACTAAGCAAGGAATGATCCTAATCGTTGAACTACTTGATAGTGAAGGGCTAATGATAAATTATGTTGCAGATGTGATGTAGGTCACGTGGAGACTGAGACCTCTTACGACCGTAGTCATTATTGAAACAAAAATATCTTTCGTGATTGACCATGTCGAAATGGTACCCGTAGTTGCTAAGTTTCGTCCACTAACGTAAGAGGCTTCATCAAAGCAAGAAACTTGAAACAAATTAAAAAGACTTTAAGTAACCAACTTGCCAGTCAACCCATGATTCTAGAGTAAAATCAGTCTTCTTAGAATGGCAACTATGGTTACTATTTCGACACGGTCCAATTCCTGAAGTCGTTTTTGTTTTTTTTTGTTTGTAATTGTAGGTCACGATTGTAAGTACATTTTTATAGTTATGGTACGTTATTCCTACTGGTTGTTTTTTACTACACCTGCAAACGTTTACGGAGCAATGCGGCTACTTAACTTCGAACAATTACAACAAACGTTGAACGGTATTAAAATGAATGTAGTAAAACATGTGAATATTTGAAGTTACATATCACGGACTTCACATATAAATAAATTGAAATCAGTAGAGATACACTATCAATTTCTGTAAATGAAATTCCCTATAATGAAATTGACTTCGTGTTCTGCAAGCTACGATATACTCAAAATTCTGAGTGCAGTTCTGCATATTAAAACAACAGCCCATATTTATTTTTGAAGTTGGTGCGTTTATACTTCAATTATTTGAGTTTAAATACAACAATGTTTTATGCATTATTTTTCTCTTCGTGTATTTTTGAACTTGCTTCTTTAAAGTGACTAAAAAAGGAAATCAAAACTGTTGGATAGGTATAATTTCTAATGGGGTCCTTTCAAGGGGATCAAGGAAAACAACTCAGTTGTAATTGCCGATCGTTTTGCTCTACAATTGTGTAGGCTTACCAAGGCTATCTACAAGAATTCATTGTGTTGGTAATCCAGTTGGTAATTAAATCATTATTACATGATAACCCCAATAGATTAAAAATTTTAAAAAATTGTAAAAACTAACATTTATAAATGTACTGAAAAGTGAAAACGTTGCTTGAAAGCAAAATTATGCAGGTTGCAAGTACCTTATTTTGAGGGACTTTCACGCACGGTTTTTTGTCTGAGAGCGGTCTTGCAGTGCCAAAATTTGAAACATTCAAAAACCGAGCTTTTGGTATTTATTACTATTAACGGCCAATATTGTAGTCCCCGGTTAATGCTACTTTCTCTTGGGGTTAATTTCAAGGAGATTAATTAGGACAGCAATTATTATCAGTCGGTTAACTACAATGGAAACACAGTATTGGGCCAATCAAATTTTTTTAGAAAACCACGTTTCTAAGATGATTAACCGACAGATAAAATTAACTGAGATGAACAAATTAAAATGTTCTAAAATTAAGATTAAAAAGCAAATTTAGAAAAAATACTAAATTTACTTATAGGAAACACCTTATACCATTAGTTGAAAATTTTAATCTCTATCAAAATGAAGGATGTAAAATTAGGGTATTTAAGTTGAAGTTTGAAAAAAACAATTTTTTTACATTTTTACTGTAGCAACTGTAATATTTTTTAATATAGTTTTTTTATATTCTCCTAGATAGTCAATCAGTTAATCACTATTCTTACAAAAATTTTAAATTTTCTACCTTTAGAGTAATACGTAACCTGAAACGAAGCATTGA